>NNCF01130299.1:620236-639760 GCA_002313205.1 Laupala kohalensis | reverse complement strand
GGTTCTCTAGGTTCGTGCCTAAGAGCAGCAGTCTAATTGATACTATTGTCATTATTAATATCGAATTTTAACTGCAACTACTTATTAACAATGTTTTCGGAATAATTTAAAGATTTGTTAAATAACATTTTTGTATTCTATTAAAAGCAAATTTGTTCATTTTATATAGATTTATAACAAGTAGCTAGCTATTTTTTTTTCTAATTTGGGGAGTTTGACATGATCTTACCTTGAGGAGAAATAATAAATCCGCTATTGTCTTTGAGCCCTTGGTATTGGTGATCCCACGCTTGCTTCCGGAGAGTAAATTAATTCACAACGTGGTCATACGCAGTTCAAAAGAATTTTTCGGACAAAATTATTATCATGTATGTATCCTCGAACTTCTCTAAACCCCAAAACCGCTAACCTCCAGTGAAGCTACTAGTTTAAGTATACGCATCACATAGCCACATCACCCTCTGTAACCCTGTCTCTAATCCTTTCCTTCTCGTCACTTTTTCATCACGCTTACACGTCCTCAGAGTCACCTTCCGCGCCTTCCTCGGAGCAATCGGAAGCCACCAAAGGACAAGGAGATAGAGGGTGATGCGAGTGCGAACACAGAGGCTACAAAAGAAATGAGAGCTGAACTCTTGCCTCAGGTGTGGTACAGACTCTCCCGAGGGAGTTTCCTCATCTCGAGATTCAGGTATGCTACAACGCACGTAGTAGTCTTGGCAACAAGAACAAAGGCGGTGGTAGGAATTTCTTGAAGGCACTAGACATCCACCACAGAAGTTCATTCTTTACAAAAAGTTTACAGGGCGCAATATTGAACTGGTTTTCAATATCTCATTTTTTTATAAAACAGAAGAATTATTGACATTTAATTATTTATAATTCAATTACCATCAATTATAATCAAGTAATTATGAAAATGTAAACACACAATCATTCACAAACTTTTTCTCGGGAGAGTCAATAAAATGGTTCATGGTAACACACGAAATGTCTTGTAAACTTTATTTAATAATGCTCCACAACTTGAGTCCGGTTAAATGAACTATCACTAAGAATCAAACGGAGAATAAACACTATTTTCATTAACGTGATTATGTAAATTTAATCCTGATTACATTGTATGCGTTTCACCATGCAAAACTAATAGTAGATTATGTCAGTCGATGTTTCTCAAGAAATCCCTAGATTCGTTTCGCAGTATTCTCTAGGTCGTAGTTTTGCAGTACATTTTGGGTAACTTCAAAACCAAATGACGGGCGGAAAACGCATCTCATTGCTCACCAGCGCCACCGGAGCCAGCAGTGGTCCTCCCTCGTGCCACTTAATCAGCACCGCAACGAGCAAACAAGCAAAATGGACGCCGAATTGCTTGCGGTACTAAAGAAAATCGCGGTTAGCGCAGGTAAACGAAGGGAGCACATACGTTTAAAGCGTATATCACGAATTTCTCATAAATCGTAATTTAAAGTTGATGGTGAAACACGTATTCCAATAATCATGATTACCAGCACAGAAAATCTGTGTATGTTTAAGGATTTAACAAATTTATTTTAACTTCGCGCGTTTTTGCTCTTTCTGCGACAAGATTTTCCACAAATTAGACATTAGCGAGTAACTAACCCAATGTCCTCATGAGTTTAATATTAATTCTTAGAATTAAACATTTTTTTGCAAACGTTCTTATATCTTTCTTCACATCATCTCACGTATGTAATAATCTAGTCGATAATCGATAAGGCAAATGAATCGTTCGCATAACTTTTTATTTTTTATGATACAGACACCGGTCGCCACATTGTCTCGCCTTTAAAGCTAAAGGGGTACAGTAAAAAAGACTGACCGTGTTAGCAGTGCGGAAGCGCCGACTACCGGATCGCCGTAGTGTCCCTCCGCGAATGTTGTCGTCCGCCAATTCCACAGCGCTTCCGTCCAGCGCCGAACGCCTCGTCAGCTCACATAGCTCAGGTACTGGTTGCACCTGCAAACACAAACAAACATCAGGACATTGTGAATTTTTACGTAGCATTCGCAAGAATATCGGTAAAAAGATATTTTCTATACGCAGACATTACTTGAAACGGGAGGAATAAAATTCATACGAAGGAATTGTAAATAAAATAGGAACAAAAGGAATGCCACAAGGCGATAAAAGGAGACGGTAGTTGCTTTCGTTCAGTCACGTAAACTTAAAAGAAATATAGAAAACTAACTATTATAAATGTAGCAACTATTATAATCATGGAATGTGTATGAGTGATTAAAGAAAAATATTTTCAAAAAGTGTATTCAAGTACTGAGAATGAAATAAATAAATAAACTTTGTTGTCAAAAAAGCAGTTACAAACTCCGTATGACCACGTGGAGGACAAACTAATTTACTCTCCGGAAGCAAGCAAGGGACCATCCCATCAATTCCGATCAAGGGCTCTAAGCAGAGGCAAATTTAACATTTCAACAAACTCCTAACGATAAAAAATTTAGACATGTGTTACAGTATTAACAAATATTAACATGTGTTACAGTATTAACAGTATTAACAAATATTGTATTTAATAAATCAGAAAAGTCATTTCACAAGTACGTATTATTATCAACCTATCAACAATACTTTCCGAATTATTTATAATTTGTAACTATTAAATAACACTTAATTACCTAATAATAACTTCAATTGATACCCTAGGCAAGAACCTAGAGAACCTGTATAAGAAATCCTCCTCTACCCGAAGGAAAACCGGAGAAAAACCCGGGCCAGGATGGGGCTACAGAATTAATGTACACATCCGTGTCAGGATTGAGTACATATACAACTAAATTTATATGAATAGTAACACATAGTACTAGCATGCAGGAAAATAGTTTTGAAATTGTTGTCAGATATTTTGAAAGTACTACAACAATGGCGTGATAAAGTACAAGACGAATTTAACTTTTGTTAAAATCAATAAATTATTTTACAGTGTAGAAGCACTTGTGCAGAAGGTAGCTATTAACCGCAGATTTGAAGGGATTCAATTTCATAATATCTTTTATATTTTTGGGCAGGGAGTTATATAGAACGATTCCCGAATGATACGGCCCTTTTTGGCAAAGAGTGGTTGACACTCTAGGGCGATGAATATTACTACTATTACGATTATTGTGTTCGTGAACGAAACTGTTTGGTATGAAACAAGGGTGGTGTCTCAGTAATTCGGTCTTAACAAATACGACAGTTTCATAAAAATAAATGCAAGGAAATGTTAAAATATTTAATTCCTTCAATAAAAATTTCGGGAGTGAAGATTTACAAATTATTCGAACTATCCTCTTTTGAATTCTGAAAGTTTGTATGCTCTCTCCGAATTTGCCCCATTAGAGGATGCCGTATCGTAAATGGGAGTAAACATTTGCAAAATATACGCAACGGGAAATATGTGGACTAACAATATTAACTATGATTCGTAATGCGTAACACAATTTACTTAATTTGAAATTAATATTGTCAACGTGACAATCCCATTTGAGATTGTCTTAAATATGAAGACACAAAAACTGTATTAGTAACAGTTTTTAATTGTGATCCGTTTAACGAAAGAGAAACCTGGGGTAAAGAATTTGTCATACTATTGTGAAATGACATAGACATTGTTTGTCAGTGTTTATAATGAGGCGATTTGCATGGAGCCAAGCCGAGAGGTTAGACAAAACTTTTTGAGCATTGACGTGTTTACATAGTAGATTAGTGTCATCGGCAAAAAGAACCATTTTGCAATCTGTTGTGGAAGACGACATGTCGCTCACATACAACAAAAAGCGTAAAGGGCAGAGAATTGAACCATGAGGAACTCGGCGAGTTAGTGGCTTTGTTTCTGAAAGGCAATGCTGAAGAACTTTATTTTTAGTATAGGATATTTAGTATAGGAACTGTTTATACTAGTTTTCTATACGTGTTTTTTCGACCTGTTTATTTATCGTATCTATCCTTTAAATAGGAAGTCAGCCACTTATGCGCATGACCATGAATGCCAAAAGATTGTTATTTTGATAGGAGAATTTCGTGATCAATGACACCGAATGTTTTAGATAAATCAAGAAAAACATCCTGAGGTTTTTCTCCATGGTCAAGAGAAGTGGTAACATCATTTAAGGAAGAAAATATGGGGCTGGTGGCGAAGTATTTCCGAAATCCGTGTTGATCGTCAGAGATAATGTTATTTTTTGATAGAAAATCTAGAAGACGCTTATAGAAATATTTTTCTAGGATTTTTGAGAAAATGGGTAGTAGAGAAATTGGTCAGTAATTACCAACATTGTGTTTGTTTCCTTTCTTGTATAAAAGTTTGACTTTAGTTCTCTTAAATACGTTAGGAAACACCCCTTCTGATAAAGAATTATTAAACATATTTATGAATGGATTTAATATAACGTGGGACGAAAATTTAACAATAAATTTGGGTATATCATCTATGCCTGTTGAAAATTTGTTTTTTACTGAACTGATGATTTTCATGATTTCTCTGGCGTTAGTTTCGGAAGTGAACATAGAATGGGGCACGTGGGTGGATATATTCGGAGAACATTGGTTATCGGAGTGCATTATTATAACGCATAAGGACCTAAGAATACGTAATTTTTAAATTTAATGACACTGACCGACTTATGTAGATGAAAAAAAAACATACCAGAAACTGAAGAACTTCCCATAGTCAAAAAATACAAAAACCAATGATCACTTGAGAGGTTTAAGAATGTCACTACGCAAAAATATAAAACAAATTTAATACTTCTAGACTTCCGTAAAACTAGTTTAATTACGAAATCTAATCACTAATAAACGTTTAGCTACAGAAATAAGTAACCTGAAATACTACTTTTTACAACGCAAAAGTAACGCAGTTGAGGTTATTCAGACAAAAAGAATATTTGAACGTATTAATAATCTTAAATGAGTCACATGTTACATGCAATTATTAAGTTCCATTAAATATGATTTCATTTCCACAACAGTTTTACAAACAGCAAAATTTTCCAAAATAAATAAATAAAAACAATAAAAAATCATAATAGAGTGAAAGTGAGTTCAACACGAATATAAAAGTTTTAACATCACTAATAATTCGGGATGGGAAAATTATTCGATGTTCATTACTCCATAATAGAAAATTTCTTGAAAGTTGTTTTCTTTGTAACGCAGATAGAGCTCATACTAACAGAAAGTTTATATCGAATGAAACAGAATAGTCGAGTTCGAGTGTGATGTAAGTAAAATTAATTACAAAAAATATGGTACATAAAAACTAGGTATCTTTTACACAAGATTCGTGAATATTGGCTTAGCTTAGAGGGTTCGGACAAGCCAAGAAAAGCAGCTGTGATACTAAGTTTCCTTGTACAAATTACTGCACTCACGCCCGTCCATTTCCAAGTTCGACATTTTAAACGTCATATTGAACGAACTTAACTCCTGTTGGTTTTATAGGTCCAGCAGCTGCTATCATACTGTAAGTATCAGGAACATTCACATTAAATGAAGCTCGGACAATAAAGTTAACGTACGGAGTCTGCGAAAACAATCTCTAGCAATAAGAGCACTTTTATTTTCACCGATCTTAAACGGTAAAACAGGTCGATTTTTTTTGTTGAGTGGTCGTGATGGTATTAAGAAGTACTACACGAACTAAAACGGGTCGCCATAAAATTTTATGATTCTTCTCCACTCACATCTCCCTTTGCACATACTTCAACTGAAGTCGGCACAGTCACGTTTACGCGTGTGATGCACAACACATTCGTAAGACACTACAAAGAGTCAGATTTCAATGATGCTAAGTTACGTAGAAATGTAATAATATACTACTACCAATTATGTAATTAAAATAAATGAAATGAACGTAATATTGAAGTTTAATTTAAAACAAACTCCGAATGTTTTGTCTCAAGTATTTGTATCAATTGAATGGATGGTCCCTCGCTAGCTCCAGGAAAGTAAAATCGCTTACTTTTCTTCAAGTGTTCAAACGCTACCTTCGCTGGTTTCAATTCGCAGGTCATGTATCTACTACGCTAACAACAGATGAACAAGCAATCAAACATTGCAAGTACTTCCGATTTGTAATGGAAATTAGGGTCAGAAACTCCATCTTTACAAATTCTCCAAGTACACTCTTGTGTTTAGAACCAAGTGAATAGAATCTAACACTTGTCACCCAAACTACTGAAATAAATAATGAGGAAGCATTGAAGGAAAGAAAAGAAATAACCATCATAATGTCGAATTACACTAAGGTCAATTAAAGAACTAATGTATCAAAGTTTCCAGAGCTTTTTCGGAAAAAACCTTGAAAGCTTTAAGGTAGAATTTTGAAAAAAAGATATAGAAGAGAGATTAAAAATCTATCCCTTCCGAGCAATTCAGAAAGTTCTTGAACGATAACTGTAACAACGCATGGAAAATTGATCCTGGCAGCAATTATTATCAGGCAATAAAGTACGCACTATTTGACTACGAAAGACAAAGATCACTTCTCATACAATCAGTTTAAACAGTAAAATTACTGTTCTGCATGTTTTAAATAAACAAATTTATTGTCAAAAAAGCAGTACAAACTGCGTATAACCACGTGGAGGACAATAAACTTATTTACTCTCCGGAAGCAACCAAGGGATCATTCCATCAATTATTATTCAATTAAGCATTAATTCATGATGGAATGTTTCTTTTCGTTGAAAAAGCATAAAACACATTTTTTAAGAAACATTATTTGTGTTGAACAGCGCCTCGCACGTATATAATACTTTAAACACGGTTTCCTGGATGTAACTTTTTTTCTGCATCGAAATTGTAAGTATCTTCTTTTCGTGGCACCATAAGTGATGTCCACAATAGTGGAACAAATCCTAGCGTTCTCCGGAGATATACATTCGATATATCATACTCTCATGCTCTTCAGAGACCAGAGCCGACTCAGCTACCGAATAAGAGCTAATGGTGATACTTGACTAAGACAAACGCTACTCCATTCCGTCGTTACGCATGACATGATCGCGCTTTCAAAATCGCTTCTCCCCCAAGGGGCCTCTCCTACACACAAGAACAGAAGGGCCTTCATCTGCAGATGAAATGAAGCATACCCGCTAACTTTCCTCCTATCGAGCTTCGAATTTCAAGACGCTTTTTACAAAGACGAAGGGTAGAACAAAAATGGAGGTGAGTATATTCAGAACTGAAGGACATCAAGGAACAAAAATATTTCAAAGCAAATTATCTGGCATGGATTCATTTCACGTATTTCTTCAAACAAACGAATTCGTAAATTAATCTATAACAATTTTAAGATTACGTAATAGACACAAAAGAGTAGAGGAAGTGAACTCACCATGCGAGGTTCGCGGTGTAATTATAAATAAATAAATAAATAAATTTATTGTCAAAAAACAGTACAAACTGCGTATGACCACGTGGAGGACAATAAACTAATTTACTCTCCGGAAGCAAGCAAGGGACCATCCCATCAATTCCGATCAAGGGCCCTAAGACAGAGCCCTATCAGTTGTTTTGAGCAAGATATACATCCGAGATTTTTTTCCATTATTTTATTACCCAATTTTCATACGAGTACACGAGTCGAAGAATTTTAACCTGACATTTATGTCATTGCAAAGTCGTAGTTTCTTCAACAGAATATCAAAATTGCAATTAAGATATAGATTATTCTCGTGAAACACTAGTAGTTCGCGAATTCCAGTTAGCGACCGCTGCGCTGGTGAAGACCAAAGAAACCTTGTGTACAAATCATGAAGTGTAACCTAGTATGAAACTTGAATATCATTTTCACTCTCCTAACATCATGAAGTCATATGTTTATGATATATTCCTTCTATACATCGCAACGTATTTTAACATACATCCAGTTGAAAGTTCATAATTTATTTTTGATAACAATGAGTCAAATTAAATACGCATATACGTCACTCCACTGAACACACTCAACAATATGATCTTCACATATCATTTCGTTAGTAGTGCAACTTAGCAAAAATGTTATTACGAATAAGTACTTCTGGAATGAAGTAAAATTATTGAAAAACAATTAACATTTAATATTATGTTCAAGTGCAAAACCTTGTGTTATAGAGCAAATACAATTTCCTTCACCTTTTTCTAAAAATTGCGTGTTACATCCATGCCAGAACATGTAAGGTTGGCATCATATTCAAACAACATGATCACATAATACGTGCGANTTCTAAAAATTGCGTGTTACATCCATGCCAGAACATGTAAGGTTGGCATCATATTCAAACAACATGATCACATAATACGTGCGAAAGACGCCCCAACGTGACCTCTCCAGAAACAAAACACTCACCTGAAGCGCGATGACGTGGAACGAGCTTACATGTAGTGTAAGGTGCCCATCGGAACAAGTTTTTCTGCCCATCGCTCACGTGAACAAGCCAAAGTGACAAGGGTACAGAGGTAAATGGAGTGTTGTAAGAGAGAAATACACGATGTCTGCACTGGAGTTGGGCCTATGGAACATGAGTTCCATTAACGCAATACAACATGAGTTGCCATTTTTGCTAAAATATTTCATCATTTCTACCAAGTCCGAATATGAAGAGGGTATGGGATGATTGAAATGCAGAAGGTGAAAATACAGATATACATCCGAGATTTCACGAGAATGGAATATATTTCGCTGTTTTTATTGTTTCTCATTCATAAGGCGCGAAAATATTTCTCACATACATATTTTTTTTAACAGTTGGTCTTTTTTTGTAAAATGAAATTGATAAATATCGACCTATTAAAGTAAACAATTTATTATCACTCCAATCGAAGTATACCAAGTGGAAATACAACAATGTTCGACTAATCACAATATAAAATACATAAGCACAAATAGAACACTTTAAACTTATTAAAATCACGTTTCGGTACACATTGGTACCATGTTAACGAAGGGAAAAAAGCATATTCATTTCGATGAATTAACTCTCCCTAGGTATACTGAGAGAGAAACAATGCTGCAAAGGAACATCCTAATTCCTATAAACGTAGGCTTCCGCGACCGGAGCGAGTTTGAACTTTTGTCTGTCCGAGTTAAACCATGTCTTAGTAGATACAACTACCAACGTTTCGGCCATCATGATGTGGCCTTCTTCAGGGCAATGTCAGAGTCGTACTCTGCTAAGTCGCTGTCGTGCTCGCATAGTACGACAGCGACTTAGGTCTGTACGACTCTGACATTACCCTGAAGAAGGCCACAGCATGATGGCCGAAACGTTGGTAGTTGTGTCTACTAAGACGCGGTTCGTCCCGGACAGACAAGTTCATATCCTAATTCCTATCATAACTTCACTACACTGCAGTATTTTTTCTCTTGTTGCTTTAACTGTCTTTTAAAAATCGAATAGCAAAATGATTAAACAACCCACAAAATATCAGTTTAGATTGTTTCGTTAATCACGCGGATAATATTAGTTACTTTTACTACACGATCGCAAGGGACTATCTCAACAACTACGATGAAAGTACCCCAAGGAAACATAATAACCAGGTACGGAATGGATCAACAGATATAACGTATACAACCGTGCCATTATTCACAAGCGTGATAATGAAAACAAATCTAAACTACGTAAAACTCGACAAAAATTAGTAACGTTAGAAGAAAATCTACAAGAATGTAATAAATAAAGATTTTAAAAATAAATTTTAAAAACTGAGGACATCCTGTTTCTCTATTTCACACACTATCTTCGCTATTTTTATAGCAAATTGTTTTACGTTTCAGGATTACATTCAAAAGAACTTTCAAATTCAAATAAATTCAAATATTTTCAAAAAATTCATATCCAAGACGTGCATGTAACGAATATTTTTCCCTTCAAAAGATATCACACTCACCATTTCTCGAAGGCAAAAGTTTTGATTTTTTTTAATACGACGGTCCTTAAAGATACGGAAGAAATATTCAACACCTAACTTCAATTACAAAAGGTAACAATATTTAGTGTAACGTCATTAGTGTATTTGTTAACCTTTTAAAAATTGCTCCAAAATAATAGGAATGGCAAAAATTCTTATCTCCGAAATGTTATACCGGCTTACTAAATGTGTTGATGTTAATTCTCAAAGTACACTATTGGGTTGATGTCACGAGCGTTCTAAACTACAATTTATGGAGACATAATTAGCCGGAAGTTCTAAGGTAAGGTATTCAATATTTTTTTGATTTTTAAAATAGCATCTACTTGTAAATTATTGATTGATAGAATACATATCGACGAAATATATAAAAAACTAATCACTGACACTAATCAACATAACACGACCTCGAACTTAAAATATTTCCTTGCTGACATAACCTCATTTACTGATAAAGGCAGAACAGTACACACAGTAATCTTCCGTGCCCGAAGCGCGGAAAATCTACAATTCTAACGATGTTTTTTTTAACAACGAGACGACACCCGAGATAGAAAAACGTCACTCCAGGAGTTAACGTTCTCCAGGAAACAACACACGAATGCCACGCGTCCCGTTTAAATGCCTCCGACAAACAGCAAGCACGCGCAGAAGTCACTGCGCCGACATTGACCTTCTGCCGAGTCAAACAGCAGATGGAGGCGGACAGTGAGTTTTCTTTCCAAGCGGAGGGCAAAATTTAGTAATAACCATAAACGAGAGAGAAATATACACAGACAAAATCTCTGATAACCTAATTATAGGCGAGCCCTCAAACCCCATTAATAATAATAATAATAATAATAATAATAATAATAATAATAATAATACACAGACAGAAATACAAAATCTCATACGACCTTTCATGTCTAATTTTAAACAGAAAAATAAGTTTCATAGAGTTTCCATATCGCACACAACACAAAAGTCATTAATTTCAGACTTGGTGAACACAGAATCATAGTTGCAAAATATAAGTGTTTTACATAAATCAGATGTAAAAATTTAAAAAAGAAAGATCAACATACCCTGATTTTTTTTCGTTTTCCGAATATTAGGTAGAGTGTTCCTTTTCCATAAACATATTCTTGTTCTCAGTATACTTGCACAGGAACGCACAACATAATATCAGAACATGAAACGCATCATGATATGATTTATAATCACCCTCAATAATTTCCCCAAGGTGACGGATCAAACCCTAAACCAACATTTACTATGTGAAATATCGATTAGAAATAACTTTATTGCATCCCTCCCAATTTAGGACGCTACACTAACGAGTGATGAAGAATGAACACGGGAATATTTTTATTAACAGAGGTATTGACAGCTTACAAAAGAGGGGAAAATTTATTAAAAAGTTTGGAGCTTACAGGAGAGGAACCGAACTAGAAATATACGTATCATTAATGGAATAACATACTATATAGAAGTATTTGCTTGGAATCATGACGAATTTCACAAGTACTAATTATTATTATTATTCTGTAAATCACAGCAACATTTGCTGGGTTTCTTTGAGTGGACGGCCCCAAAAGACAAGTCAACTCAAACACTATTGTAACAAAAGAAATGCTCTGGTCAGGCTACAGGTACTAAGGATGACAGATTTTTGCAGCTTGATGTACAGGAAAGGTGATAGACCTATCTTCTCCAGGCTGCTTTTGAGCTTCTTAGGGATTAGTCCAGTTGCCGAGATGACGATCGGTACTATATATACTTCTCTTTGACGCCACATTGTTTTTATTTCCTCCGCAAGAGCTACATATTTCTTGATTTTTTCCTTCCAGGTTGCCTGCAGGTTGTGGGAGCTCGGGATGGCCACTTCTGTAAGATATGTGGTAGATGAGGAGCGGTCAATCAGAATAATATCTGGCCTGTTGCAGGGTATTGGTTTGTCAGTTACTACGCTTCTTTTCCAATATAGTTGATGATGATGATTATTATTATTATTACTTTATCAAAACCTCCAGCGACGGACACATTTAGCAACAAAAAAGGAATATCAGTTATTTTAAGAATGACATTTCAGAAGAAAAGATATCCAAAACGTAATCTCGTTAAAGGTCTCAAAATCACATTTATGAGTGTCTAAACCTAATGTCTCCATTTTGACAGAAAAATTTTGTGTGTGTCCCAAAACTCTTGGACACAAAACTTTTTGCCATCACCATTTGGTTTGGAATATAAAATAATGTCAAAACCCAATCGAAATGGCTAACAAAATAATAAATGTGAGCAGATTATTGTAAATAAAAGTAATGGATTGTAACGTCGGCGCCAGGACATGCCATCAATTTGTGAAATATTAATATTTCTTTGCATTTTCCAAGCCGGATGCCTTTAAGAATCTTACAATAAGTGGCCGGTAAGCGCTAAGACGGACGTGCGACGAGCTTGATATTCACCCTAGACCTTTTCCGTGTGGAGGTATTGTTTGAACGAACACCTTTCACTTTTAAGGAAAGTACGTATAAGTGTATTCGAAGAATGCAGCCGGCGACGTTGACCCACTGGAATTTAGGTGTACCTAATGAAAAGAAGAATTCTACGAAGTAATGAATGAAGTACGTGCCGAATATAGAACAATGAAAAGTGTGTTTGCGAAGCACCTAGGTGACGCTCATGGCGGTTCGTCCTCTACGGCGCAGCCTCTGCGTTCCTAGAAGCCAAAGGGGTGACACAAAAAGAGTGTTTGCACGGTGGTGGCGAAGGCGTGGTTATTTGCTGATCACGTGACGTCTGGTNTATATTGGGAGGAGTGAAGCTCCTCAGGGATTCTTTACGAGGGAATGTAGAGATCCGTCAGCACTGACATGTGACTGAGCTAAAGACTAGGTCGCGGAGACCAGATGTTCGTTAGGCTGCTGCGGTAGTCTTAATGAAGTCATTACTAGTTGCGAGGGTCGTAACTAGTATCAGTTAGTTGTTGGGGAAAACAACTTATATTTTCGAAGGATCTGATAACCTGAGAGTTTTTACAATTTTGTTGTCTTCAACTATATTTAACCAAGTGTAAACAATGCTCTCTGGCAGCATTATTTGTGTAATAACAGATTATTAGATGTATTAATGATTTTGGGAGTTTGTCTCTGTTGTAAATTCAGATTTCTAGTTAATTGTAATAAATCATTATTTATTGTTATTACACGTGTGTTTGGTTGCTCGGGAAACCGAGCTGGTGGCTGCGACAAAAACTACCATAGGGATTTTGGTATTTATGTGGATCCCGCTTCTACCAAAGAAAAAATAACATCGCATCAGGGTTTGAGGTGTGATGTTGCATGAATACTAACCAAACTTTGCTTTTTTTAGAAATACAAGCCATCGCAAGCCCAGTACCCCCCCCCAATAAATAAAATAAAAGTTTGATATACATATCTAATATCCGCATTGGGAATCAAAACTATATTCTTAGATTATCGTAAATTATGTAGTTTTGCACCAATTCTTTCATACCCTATCTTACCCGCTCGCAAATAAAAACCTAGATCCGCCTCTGAATATGACCAACTGCTTGCAACCATTCCTCCACTGTATTGCAATTGCCGTAAGCCCTGGGAGTGGTGAGAATTTGCGAGAGTTATGAATGGCCCGTTCCCACACAGTCGTTTCCGTCCACCCCGGGTTTTCACAAAGAGCACGATAACGTCTTGTTTATTGCCCCCCCTCCATCCACCATCATCTCCTCCGCCCACGCACGAGTCTGCCGTCTCCAACTCCACTGTTTCTTCCTCAAGGAATCCCGTTCCTGCACTTCCTCCAGCCATGACCTCACGCTCTGCCTACGTTTATTAGTATCATTACATCGAGTTATTAAACAAACAGTCCTGTGTATCGTATAATCGAAGCTAATAGCAACAGCGGGTGGAACACAGAGTTTAATTTAAT
The DNA here is from genome assembly GCA_002313205.1 of Laupala kohalensis. NCBI lineage: Eukaryota > Metazoa > Arthropoda > Insecta > Orthoptera > Trigonidiidae > Laupala > Laupala kohalensis. The sequence continues at coordinate 625,908 of NNCF01130299.1, read as the reverse complement.
CCCAAAATACGGGAATTGATGGTCNATTTCAAAACTATGAAAACTTGAACTTTGAACTTCTGTCTTTGAAATGTGTAAGCTCATTTTGGTTATCCCTTCTAAGTAACATTGTTTCCAATTTCGAATAGTAGAACTCCAGTTATCCGGATCAATTGGGACAAGAGCCGGTCAGGATAGTCAAATGTCCGGAGTATTCTATTTCTTCTCAAAAAAGTTATTTTTAGACAAAATGACAACGGTATTGTAGAGACCCGTAATGTTGTGGAAATAAGTATCTAAGACTCATATTGCAAGGGGGAAAACTAAAACTCACTATATGTTTGTTTTTTTAATACTGACGTAATAGTGGTTGCAGTTAGCTCAGAACAGGAAAATAAATTTTTTCACTCATCGATCTGGATAATTGGTGATACGGATGATGGAGAGTTCTAAAGTATATTCACACAGAATCCAGTTTTCTTAGAGAAACAGTTCTTTATTTCGAAGATTATTAGAAATTTGCTGATGTGTTTTAACTTANTCCGGATTAATTGGGACAAGAGCCGGTCAGGATAGTCAAATGTCCGGAGTATTCTATTTCTTCTCAAAAAAGTTATTTTTAGACAAAATGACAACGGTATTGTAGAGACCCGTAATGTTGTGGAAATAAGTATCTAAGACTCATATTGCAAGGGGGAAAACTAAAACTCACTATATGTTTGTTTTTTTAATACTGACGTAACAGTGGTACGCCCAAAATCTTCGAAAACTACTTTGAAAAGATAAAATAAATCCTAATGAGCATCAGTACATTCAAGCAAGAGCAATATCATTTAATAAAAACCCCACATGAGATTGCAGTTCAATTAATTTTGACCCAGTGGTTGAAGCTTGCAACGTGGGAAAATCAGATTCATGTGTGCAGAGCGTCTTTCAACAACGCAGTAAAATTGTTAGCATGCCACGCAGATTATTTCACACGTTCATATCCCTCCGTAATTTACCAAAGACTTATAATTACACCCATAATTTCCTAAACTGCAATTCCAGTCATGATGGCGCGAACACTTAACAGTACAGGAGGAAGCAGTTGATTAGTAACTGGACTGTGAAGTAATTATGTTATGTTGATTGAAAATGTGAGACGGAACCGAGATTCAAATTCGGAACCTTCAGCTTAGCGCGCTGATGCGCTACACAACATTATTATTATTATTATTATTATTATTATTATTATTATTATTATTATTATTATTATTATTCTTACACAACATAATATTAATTACACAACATATTTTAATGCAACTTAACATAATTTGTTTGTGGCGGTGTGGTTCACAGCAATTTAAGAGAGATATCTGTATGTTTGTGGACAGTGGAGAGCACTACATAATTTTCTTTCGGGGCAGTTTATCAACTAGCATGATTTTGAAGCATCCAATATTTATTGCTTAATTTTATTATTCCATTCACACTTCCTTAATTGAAAAAATTCATGCGTTGAAAAATAAAACTAATCCCCTTCACGCGAAATCATTCACCAAACGATAAAACAATTTTGATCTAAGAATTGTTTCTTTTCAGAATAAAAAGTAAATACCCCTAATATTTGACAAGGACCGTCGATAAAATTTTCACTTCTCGAAGAATCATGGGAGAAGAGGAATTTGAGTAAATGAAATCAATTTTGTGCAAAGGGTAATGACATATATCCCATATTTTTTTCGTTTTCTTGTACAAAGTGTTTCTTGTTATCGCGAACAGCTACGGTAATCTGTCAAATACACAACTCATACATGAATACATGTCGAAAGAATCCCGGATGTAACATGAAAAGACCTGAAAAAAATATAATGAAATTTCGTTTCATCGATTTTTGTTATCGATCAAACTCCATAGATTAAGTTATGGTACAAAAACACTTCATCGGTCAAACATAACTTAAATGTGATACTTTCGGATTATCTTAGTCAACTCAAACAAACTGTCATCCACAACACAAACATTCCACCTAGATAGGAGACTTCACTAGTTGGATTCGAATATTCATCTTGAATTTGACCGTATGAGTGTAAACATATACATTAAAATGCAAATGTCACAGAAAATTCGCGTACTTTCTCTGCGAAACCGGACGGAGCAAATCTCGCAAATGAAGAATCGTATTTGAGAGCATTAAAGTATGTAATGATTTCTGATTGTTTTTTTATTTCAGTTTTTCCTACCCCGAGATAACTGCATTCAAAAATTACAACAGGAAAAGAGCCACCTGACTCATTTATTTGAAAAGTGTATTAATTACATTGCGTGTTACAACATTCAATGAAGTTGATTGAGAGAACGATATATTAATTTTGGCAATGAAGAAGTATATCTAGAGAACTCTTCAAACAAACTACGACTAGAGTGAAAGGAGCAATGCTTTGGTATTTGAATGGAATCACACGTACCGTTAGTTGTCAGAAGCATTGCTATCTAACATTTCCTATCCATAAATTAAACAGTATATATTATTAACATAAATTCTTATATAGCTAAAACGTAACAAATTTCGTTAAAAGAAAATTATTATATACTCGTTCTACTATCGAAAATTTAGTAATGTAATGTGTATACAATGAAGCTGTCACGATCAGAACAAAAATTAATGCACACAAAGCCGGTGATGAGAAACTTCCAAACATTTTCTTTTACTTACTTATGCCCTCAAAGAACATAATTGAATTTGATGAAACGAAGATGACTATAAGCACTCAAACATGCAATATAAAAATTAAAATATTGATCGATTATTGCAATATTAATTAAAAAATTAGTACACGCAAACCGTGGCCCCTTGTGCACTCCTGTGATAACTGGTATGTGATTTCACAACAGAAGCTCACATTAATCTCCTTTAAGTGTGGGGAAGAACTGGCAGCAATACGTAGCTAATATATTTAATATAATTCTATAAAATATGCAAAAATCATCCAGTTTTCAAAACTCGTGAACAGACAACACGTAATCAATCATAGAAGTAAATCAGATCTTGGAAGTATTGGAAAAATTAGCATACCTAAGAAAGAGATCCCTTTCTTTTCCAAATAGATGGCGGACCCGAGCGTTGACGCTAAAAATGAGGGAACATAATAAAAGTCGTCAAATAATGCAAAAAGTACGAAGCAATAACTTTGAGAAAGAGATCATAAAAAATTCATCAATCTCTTTACATCAAATCCTCCATGCTCAGAAGAGTCGGCAGAAAATAATTAAGAGAATAATAAATCGTTCGCAGAGTAAATTTTAAGGAGAAGGCACCAAAACTTTCCTTTTCTCGCATTATTGAACATCTTAAAGAGACTATTTCGAGCCTGAATATTGACAGGAAAGTGCGTGTCGGAATTGAGTAATGGTGGGATTTGGAAACTTAATTAATGCCTACGGTTTACTTTCAAGTAGTAACATTAGAAAGTGAGCGTGCGTGAGGTGAAATAGATATTTGCACACTTAACATGACGAGCAATAACCTCTCAGATCCCATTTACGAAATTTATCCACGATATACGCTGAAGAACGGATTTACGTAAGTATCAAAGCACGTGTTAATTTAAAGTATCCTGAATATAACTTATCGATTTTAAGACTTCATGTTTTATTGTTATTTAGTGAGTAATGTCATGATACCATTACCTATTTTCTTTTTATGAATATTTTATTAATTTGAACTTTTTATCCCGCTGCCAAGCATCACTGATTTTCTGTGAAAGTAATTTTCCAGTCCCACCTTGAACGTAAAATTAAGGATGATATGAAAATAGGGAACAAATCAATAACAATGCCTTTGACGACAAAGCAATTCCTCTCGGCAATATTAAAAACTTTTTTAACAAATTAAAACAGTATTCAAAACGTTTTCGTGTAAGAATTAAACAACTTCAGTGATGCACGTGGCAGAGGGATGATATGGCGGAATTAAAGAACATAAAAGAATTTCATGCAATGTATAAGAAGGGTAGAACAAACACAGATCTACAATCTAGTATAACATGTTATAAAAAAAAACTATCATTTAACTGAAATTAAACAAAAATATTGTTTGTTTACTTATGTAACCCACGGATACTTGTATAATCGAATATTACGTCGTCATGAGTATGAAAGGTTCCGGGTGTGATCCCCAACCCCGGTAGTTCGGTGGCTCAGGGGTTAGCATGCTTGCTCACCACCAAGTCACATCGGCTTCAATTCCCAACGGGGTAATGAAAAAATTGTAGCTTGTCACTTCACTGTGACAATTGAAAAAGCCATCCGTCCTTCTATCCATCTTCTACTACTCCTAGTATCTATTACTAACTACTCCACGTGGGAGAAGTTGTTGGTAAACCCAGCCAACCGTTCCGCGTAGAAAAAATAACCCAACCACTCACCTTCTACCTCTTATCTCCCCATGTGGATAAGCTTCAATGTACTTCATTGTCCTTTGATCTATACGGAACGCTCCCCCACCCACCCCCAGTTCTCGAAGACCAAACTTAATGCATAAATATAAATGTTGAATCACATCGCGTGTCATACTTAAGGCCCAGAATTTCGGAGCTTATTTAGGTCACTACAACGTGTATGGTGACATGCTTCAGTGATTTAAGCCTCGAAACTTCTCCCACCCGTGCGACGTCTGGTCGTCGTCTCACACTCGCTGCGTCACATTAAGCGAAACGTAAATGAACGTCGGGGTTCCTTTACGACCACTGACTCGTCGTCTGGCTGGCGAACNCCCTCAACGGAGAAAACGTGCGGAGCGGGGGAGAGAAAGCTTGGGAAATGGCTTCCAGGCATTCCAAAGAAATCGGACTCGAAACTTCTCGCGAAGTAGAAATCCGCGTTATGGAAGTTTTATAATGGAATTACATTCTCGTTAACTCTCATGTGCCTGCAAATGTACTCGAGCTCAAAATTATGAGCCACAAAAGGAAACTGTTCGCTGAAAGGAACATTGAAATAGTAGCTGTTCCCACGAAACCATAAGAAGAGGTCAGTCGAATAAAGAACAGTTTTAGAAACTAATTTCACGTACGCTCTTGCTTGTTCAGAACAAGTAACTCAAGCACACGGAATGAGGGACTCTAAAAAGTAGTGTCTTGCGAGTTTAATGATCATATTTTTCTAAATCCTTTACTTAGACAATGTAGACTTATCCAAAATCATATTACCTCTGACAATTTGCTTAACGTTTCAACAAGATGCATAAAAAATTATATTTCTCATGGGACGGGACCGAATTCTTGCACCTACTTCATCGCATTAATGAACATCTTTCAAAACATTAGCAACGCTTTTGAAACCTGGTAGGATAGAGCAATTTACATATACATGACAACCAGTGAAAGGTAATATCAATACAAAACAGAGACGATACCAGTTTTCCGATATACCTCTAGGTAAAAATTTTGCTTGTTAAAATATACTCAAAACATTAACATTTCTTATTTTATATATAACATGTATTAGGGTCATGTATTAGATGTATTGTGTTGGAACGTTGAAAGATTGACGAGGAAACTGACTCAGGGAAGTTTTCGTGAGTTCCTTGAAAAATTCTCTGTAATTGGATTACTTGATACGTGGTGTAAAGACGGAGACTCGGTTAATTTAAATGGATATACTTCTTTTACGAAACATTTGAAAAGAAAAGGATCGCGTGGAAGAAACCC
>NNCF01130299.1:579181-619673 GCA_002313205.1 Laupala kohalensis | reverse complement strand
CTTACCATTGTAATACAGAAGGAAAATGGGACAGGCAAATTAAAAATTTAATTCATAAAGCAGGAATCACTTGTGTGAGTCAGAATAGTCCATCGTTAAACGACCTAAAAGATATTAAGAGAAAACTCCAAGACTTATACCGTCGTGAAATGGAAACTAACAGACTGGAAAAGAGGTCACTTATCATGCAAACCTTAGTAGCTGGACAATGGGGCAGAAAACCATAGATTGACTGTCTCAAATCAAAAGAACGATCGGGTTACGGATGGTTTCGCGTAAGGGGGTTGGAAATTAAGAAAACTCAGGGGGGATCGAGACTCTATTTGCCCACTTTGCGGGGATCAAAATGAAGATTGGATTCACATTTTACTAACATGCCCGAAAACAGATCAAAAACGAACTTTTATCCAAGTTGGTGCATTCCAAAATTATCACATTAACGTAGATTTAGCCATTGCGATAATGAGGGACAATAGAGTATCTGTAGTGCAGTCCCTGGGTCAGTTCCTAAACTATGTGAGGGACATGAGAGAAAGAGTAATATGCGCTGAAACCACTGATTCAAATGAACCGTGATTCTGCCGCTTCGTCTTTTTCTTTTGTTTTAGAGGGAGACATTCCAAGGCATTACGTCAATTATTTTGTTTTTTTAGTATTGTAAATAATTGAATTTTATTTTAACCTTTATTTCTATGGCAAAACTGGTATATTTTACATTATAATTTATTTCTCTTATTTAACTATCTTTTGTAAATATGTTTATATTAATTGTATATATTCGTGTCCTGACCGTTGGTTTCCCGTGGTTCCCAACGGTGCTCATTTAATCGGTAGTTGCAGCATACTTAAAATATATTTTACAACTAAATAAAACAATATTAAAGATGCCCTAAAGGATGTTAAATAAAAATAATAATAATAATAATACGATACAAATCACAAGAAAATAAAATTACCATCATTTTAAGTTTAAAACAAAGATTTCCAAAAATTGAAACTGCAACTATCCATTCAATGAGAGTGAATACCAGGGCATTGTATGCACAGCCCACGGCCCTACTTAAGGGGAATTTTACAGGCGTACAACGAAAAGCCTCGCCACACATTTGTACATAAATAATATTTGTAAATAAAGCACCCTATTGAAAAAAAAAATTGAAAAAAGATATAACATGAAATCAAGTATTTAACTAAAATTTATCAATGTATTATTTCCAACAACCAACAGTTCACATTTACGACAATAAAAGTATTAATGACATTGCCACACCGAAATGCTGTCGCCCCAAGCCCTATTTCTCAACACAAATGAACTAAAATATTAAATCACCACTGAAAAATGAATTGATATTTATATTGGAGCATAAAGTAATCATAATGTCCATAATTCATAGGAAGGTTTATTTCGCAAAGCAACAAAAATGTAATGATTATAACTAAAGGAAATTATCCAACTACATTGAGACCAAAAAACAATTCTTAAACACATTCCTCGACTAAATAGTATCAGATCAAGTTGTAATGGAACAAATAGTATGATAGAGGTAGAGGGCTTGCTAAGATAGACTTGTCTGTGCTTTATAAGACGTGGGCGATTGTATCGCTCTGGTTTTACGTTTGACATTTGCCATGCCATTCGTGTTATGTCTTTGTTTCTGAACATTCTCTCTTTAATGAGAAGTCTGACGCGAAACAAGACTTCAATAAGCAATAATTGTTTCCTATTCCTAGGGCAATAGCTACTTCTTTTTAGGGACGCCGATCGATACTTCAGTAGATCAATTAAGATTTCTGGTCAATTAGGTAACCAATAACGAATCATTAATATGAATAAACGATCAAATTAATCATCCAATTACTTCAAACATTCTTACATTCACACTGAAGTTGTTTTAGAACATAGGAATGTACTACAGATGCTTAAGAGGTTGAAAAGTGTGCTGTCTGTTAAAGGGTGGTTAGTCCTCGTCATTGGGAATGAATCGATAACGTGTAATTCTAAGAAATGAGTTTTTCGAAATATACACTTTTTTTATTTAAACATCGATCTGTTCTTGGCAAAACGTATCCATGAGTTATAGAGAATACGTTTGGAAAGGTTACATCCGACTTCGTTTATGTATATTAGGGTTCACCATGATATGGTTCACCAATTCGGCGATTCCCTTTGAACAAAGTACAATTACTCTCCCAAAGATTAAAAAATTGTGACTTTTTAATTTTATCTCACGGTTAGTTTTGTATTATGCTAATCAACTAATGCACTCTACGCCCTCTATTCTGCCCATTACAAGACATTTTTTGTCGCTAGAAATAAGATGTAGAGGTATAGACCTCGGTTATGTATGTGTTCCAGGTAGGCACAAAATGAGTTCCCCAAAAGTTCGCGAGTTAGAGTTCTAATTACAGTGTCCACAATTCAGGATCCCTAAGAGAGAGGAGAAAGGCAACTGGAGCATTTTTCACGCCCCTATATTGTGTTGAAAACTTTGTACCTCACTGAAGCAGCAACCCTTTCAATGTCAGTTGCATAGGGAGAAAAGAGGAGTCTCAGTTAAAAAACAACCTCTGGCCGACGAAAAGTGAGGAAGGGTTTAACTATCCACTGATGATTACATTAGTATGCATTATATTAGTATATTTTATTGAAATAATTACGAATTTTCGGATAGTGAAGGCAAGGAAAAATAACATAAATAAGTTTATTCTCGTAGTTTTTGAACTTACGCAGTTTTTGAACTTACGCAGTTTTCTTTCCTTTGACTTTTCAACAATAGTTCCGTATAAATTATTGCCATAAAGGTTGAAGTAATATAGAGTATCATTTTACATCGTTTTCTTCCTTTTTGTTCTTTTTTTTCTTGGGGTTTTAGGATTCGTAAACGTCAACGTCATTAGAGCCCTTTTCCTTTTTCGACGGGGGAGGCAGAGTGGGAGGGGGATGATCTCAGTTCCTTTTTTTAACGTACTTAAAACAAGTAATTTAATATTTTAGCATTGATTTAATTTCATATTTTAATCCACGACTCATTCGCTATTAATCGGATGCCTGTTTGCAGATATTCTAAGGTCACATTTTATTTCACATACCATTTCCTACCGCTGTCATAATAAAGCGAACCGTATGTATGAATAACAAACACTGCTTCAATAACACGTTTATTTACAAAAACATTGAAAACGCAAGTCTATCTACTTCGTAGCATAAATAATATAACGACGAAAATAAAGGACGAGGGTCGCTGAGGTGAAGACTGTGTTGGAATCTCGCAGAAGATGTTGAAGTTCGCGAATGTGGTATCATCCATTATTTCATTCATCCTATCACCCCTACACGTCTTCTGGACAGCTAAGAATATGCTGAGGTTCGCGAATGTGGTATTATCCATTATTTCATTCATTCTATCACCCCTACACGTTTTCTGGACAGCTAAGAATTTGCTAACTCCAATCACAAAGACTACTAATACGGAAAGGTTAACTGTAAAACTAGATTAGCAGTAACCAATTCAAGATTCCCAATTCACGACTCCAGCGTTGTAGCTGAAGAGTATCCAGTTAACAAATACCCTACTACGACACTTAATTCGTAATCCTGAACTAACTTTCCAGAGAATTCGTGATGTCGTTTGGAGCTTTTCAAAAGTGAGACGATTATTCTACTCCTACGTCACCCGAGCTATCGCTTTGTGCTACTTCGTTAGATCAACGTCTTTGTACTACTCCGTTCGATCAGCTGAGTTTCCAGCGAAAAAAGGTCTGTGGACCAATAGGTATTCGCAAGCCGTTCAACGAGCCAGCACCCAGCGGTGCCTCCATTCAATCAGTGAACAATGCACAGTCATAGACTTCTTTTCCTCTTAGCCGACGCTTCCCAGGAGGATTTCACTCCTCGCAGCCACGTCCAATGCCTTCGACCGAAGCTATGGCAGAGGTCAGGTTCTACGTTCAGACCGCTGGCAGTTCCAAAACACGAACACATCAATCCACCAATCTCATTGATTTTCAAAATAGTCTTAAATAACAAATGGTCCGATCTGATATCCGTCAATAATAATAATAATAATAATGTATTAACTGAAAATGGGTAGATCTTACCCAGTGGCAGAATATAAGGTAATGCAATTAAAATACAAAAATTCATATCACAGAGATCTAAAAGTAAAAATTGTTAAATAAATCATTAATATTAGTTTAATCATACAGTTTAAAGAATTAAATATAAGAAAATTTTACCCTGAAACGTCTAAAAAATTGATAAAAACTTATTGCACATTTTATTACGCTGATCACTCAAACACTCGATTTACCCCTTTCGCGCACTTCACTTCACATTTCCCTTCCCTCCTTTTCTAAATCACGCATTTCCCTCTTATCACTTCACTTCAACACCCATTATCACTCAGCTAGCTCCCCATCTACACTAACGCACCCATTCTTCCAGAACTTGCCAAACCTTTTTAATTGTTCTGTTCCCCTGTGCCATACCACTTAATTAGAAATTAATTCTATACATTTTCCAAACGATACCAATACATTTTTTGTACAATTCATGTAACGGTAATACTGAGAAAATACATTCCGTTAACTAATTCTTAACTATTTTGTTGTTCCAAGAGTTTATGTCATGGCCAAAACTGTTGTTGAATGTCACGGCAAGATTAGAAACGTTGTCGCCGCTCTAAATGACAGGTTTACAGAACTGTCACCACAACTCTCACAGTCGTCAGAAATACATTCACATAGGTGATCTCATCCCTTCTTTCACAATAATGACTAACCAAACAACGTCAAGGACGCTATGGTCTAATTTCGAATCGGAAAGTTCAACAGAAGAATTGGAATTGCGCCAAACGAAGTGTGTTAACCAATAAACGACGATATTGCACCCAAGACATACATGTTGTCTTGGTATACGCCAGACTTCAGGAGAGTTTATTCATTTCAATACGCCACGAAGCGTTTAAAGTTGAGCTCACCGCTCTTAATACAGAAACTCAACATATTTTATAATAAAATGTTATTTTTGGCAATTAATGAAATAAATCATAAATTGTAACAGCGTATTTACTGAAACTTCCAGAAGAAGAAAAATACTGGGGCAAGATATTGAAGAAACAAATACTGGAGTAAGGTAAAAGGAATTAAACAACCCTTCTGAATAACGAACCTGGCCAAGANAATGTAAAGTGATCTGTTGGCTAAAGAAAGAAAGAAAAGAAAAAGAAAAAGAAAAAGAAAAAGAAAAAGAAAAGAAAAGGAAAGAAAAGAAAGAAAGAAAGAAAGAAAAGAAAGAAAGAAAGAAAGAAAGAAAGGAGAGGGAAAAATGAAGTGTGACAAGTCAGAGAGGAACAAATTTATGCAAAAAATTTATGTTAACATTGTCTTTATATTTTTAATTCGTTTCTTTGTTTATTTCACTCTTTATTACAATAAAATATCAAATTACACACCGCACAAATAGCCCGCTTACCGAATGAAATATCGGAGGGTTCCATATTAAACAACAAAATCTATTTTCATTACACCTAAATTACTTTATGACGTTTCCATGAAGTTACTTCAAATAAGCAAATTGTAATGCTACGTGCGCCATGTTTTATTCACTTCATAATGCTTAATTATATTTGACAAAACGTATAAATCAAAAATTAAAGAAAGTTGTGAGATAAGTATTTTTCACTTTCAGCCATCGATAGAGTATGATTCTCGAAATCCGTCTGACGCATAAAATGGGAAACTGAAGAATATTTCGTAGAAAATCCCGTTAAGAACCGTTTTCCTCCACTTTTAAATACCGCGCAGCGCGGTTCGCACAACGTCAGTGCGAAATGTATTCGACACCTCTTTGCATAATCAATGTTGCCGTTTTCCTACAGAGCGCAACAACGCCAACGCAGGTGTACACTTTCCAGCGTTGTAGTCCGACTGCATTCGAACGACTGAATAACGCAGCGCGCGGCGCATTAGCGGGGAAAAAGTTATATTTGCTTACGCTGCCTAAACGGTTAGAGATAGGTAACAACTATGAGCTGCAATGTGTTTGCCTTCTAAAAAAAAGGTACGCGACAGCATATGTCTATCTACAAAAATTAACCTAAATTATCGAGAAAACGTTATTAAAAGTAAAATACTTCAATTTAAGAGAGTTATTTAACATGGAAAAAATCAATCAACATCAAATTTAATGGATTATATGTTTTGTTCAATTAATAAAGATAAAAAGTGACTTTAAACCGTAAAATTTCGACTTATATTTTAGATTTTACAAGAATTTTAGTGAAATGGTACAGCCGCGTCATACCTCGGAAACGAAAATTCGACCGACGCGGTTCCCACGGGATGGTGTAGTGTATACAATCAAGTTTTGTATTATTATGATGTTGAAAAATTAGGATACTGAACATGTTTTTGAAAACCTGTAAGTAAAAGTATTTTGATATTACAATACATACAGATTTTATTTTGTTCTGAGTAAAGGAAAATTAGTCTATAAAAAATCAGGACAACGCCGAGTAGTAGTGTAATAATATCGTTTCAAATAGGGAAAAGTTTTGACTTTGTTAGATATACTAAGAGTGTAACTTTTTTCAAAAATAAATTTGTTCAAAATTTCCTTGTTTTCGGGGAGGCGACGTTTTCACGGGAGATCCTCCTCTTCATCTTTAATATCTTGATCAAGTAATATCAACATTGCTAGTGCTTGTATTTCTTTTGCTGACAATGATTTATGACCCTAGAGACGTCAACAGTATCCAGAGAGCCTCAAGACTGAGAACGCTGGATACAATGCATTGACCACGACGCGGCTGAAGAACGCTGGCTAGGAAAACACAGCGCGGTGCGCGGGAATGCAGCGCGACAGGTGAGCGCACCTCGCAGCGCGATAACCTGGATGTAGGACAACGGCCCTTAAGTAAAAATTATCTTGATTTAGAATCTTGAAAAAGGACCCGAATTATATTGCAGATTAAGTAAGTCATCTTGTTAGGGAAAATTCTTTTGAAATTTAAAAAAATATGAATCTAACGTTATTTGCATATGAAAACACACAAAGCAAAGTGTTGCATCTTCTATTCTAACCTCTTCCAAGCTCAACATTCGCCGCTGTTGGCGCAGCCGTAACCTTCTCAACCTTCTGGCACGGCTCCCACCGTCCTCGTCGCCATCCACTTCGCCACCAGCGCCAGTGAGGTAACAAGTAACGGGAATCGCGTGCTTGCTCGGCCGGCGAGGAGGTGTGGCGCTCAGGCGAACTGCCGACAGGGAGCGTTGAAGGCGTGCTCAGCAAGAGCAAGTGGCTGCCGCATGGCACTGCGGTCGGGCAGCGCATAAGGACACTTTTTGGGTTCGCGTCAGTGATGAATGAAACAGGAGACTCATACTCAATATACTCACAACAGTTAACGTTTAAACTGTCATGACGTTAATTGAAGTGGTCTTGCGATAGCGATGGTCCAGGAGTAGCGTTTTCGCTGAAAGGAAGAATGCGAATTCAAACTCGCTCGAACTAGACGAGCTTTTCAAATGAATTTTCCTCCACCAAATGTCGGTTCGGTACCGTACGTTCCCCAGCAACCCAACAACTCTCCTTCCCAATTCCCTCTCCCAAATCACGGTTAGGTGGAAGAGTAGGTCTCATGGTCTTAATCTCGCCATAAAACGCCAGAAAAAATAATAAATAAGTGGAAGTTTAAAAAATGTTATCTTACACTTTCCATTATACACAGTTGCCGCTGGTGGTGCGGAAGAGCACTGTTGGCGATTAAGGGGGGGGGGGCTGCCCCCTCTCTTTAAGGAAATATAAAAATTTTAATTTAATCGTCCAAAACTGGGAATTATATAAAACATTACATCATCCTTGATGTAATGTTTGATCACCTATTGTCTTTCCTTTGATTTATTTCATTATTTAANAGTGGAAATATGCAGAAAATGTCATTTAAATGAAAATTGTCAATATTTTTTTTGCCCCCCCCCCAGTTTTGATTCCCAATCGCCGTTACTACGGAAGCGCACGATATTCACATTGTATTTTCTCTTCTCTCAATAATTATGACATCTCTTGGATATGAACCTACAGCTATTTCCACAAATTTCCGGGAAGTTGCTGTCTCGAGGAATTCTAAGAAGTACATGTAGCCACACAATTATTTTTTTTAAACACGGAAGGATTTTTGGACTTCATGCACCAACATAAACAAAACGGAATAAAAAAAACATTGATATCAAACTAGAATAGCTGCAGACCTACGTTTCCTAGCACGGACAAGGAGAATAACTACTTTTGCAAAATAAATTTACAAGTTGATACAGACTTCGTTTTCTTGTCTGGAGCATTCAGGATATACTTTTTAACCTTAAAATACTCTATAAAAGCATAGATAATCCATAAGACACAAACACACGTTTACTAACGCATTCAAGTGTCATTTCTTTGAGGTCATGCACTTCTAAACATCATGCAGACATAACGAAGAAACAGAACTTCCAATTAAAACTATATTTTAGAGAGATATCACTAGGTTCCTTTTTTGAGAAACACTTAATCGCTATATTTTCCCAAAATAGTAAAACTTAAAAAAATTAATGATACGATAATTCTGTAAATGTGAATAATGTATATATTTTCTACCAATCCAAACAAACTCAGTTCTATTTCTCGGAATTTCGAAAAGATGCAACAAAAATCGAGCACACATTTTCAACAAAGTCTGCCAATAATCGAGTAGAGGAATTACCAATATGTCTTGTCAAAATTAATGAACAAAGAGAAATCGCTATTAGAGGCACAAACTTCCTTGAATCGCCCACAAGAATGCGATGTTGTGGGACACGAAAAAGAAAGTCATTATTTATTTCGTGGTTAAGACCGCTGTCTCCTTCGGGATGGGCGAAAATACGAAAATTGCTCGGAACCGACGGCACAGCAAATTACCTGGTTCCTTTGCTGAAAGCACTTTCGGCCTCACTCCTTTATTGTATTTTATTTACACGCATCAAGAACTTGGCAATCTATTAGCAATTGGTTGAGGTACTTTACCTGGTAAATCATATTATGTAAAGGTACGTAATATAATTATTGCGCATAGCTCAGGTTTTGCAATACACAATATACACAAATAAATACACCACTATAAGCAGTATGGTACAAAAACAATGAAAATACTTTAAAAAATTGACTAACAAATTTGCAAGAACATTTTAGGTTTCGTCTGCATCACCCCAGAACACACCGTGACTTATAAATGCTTTCTATACTGTACAGTAGTCCACTTCTAGTTAGCAACACTTTTGGGTTGCTTCGCTTGCAAGATTTCCATTATGTAACGTACATTTGAAGTTCTATCGAGAATAAAAATAGAACTGGAGTCACAGATTTGAAGAGATTTCGGCTTTTGGCTTCACCAGTCCCGAAGACACATCAAACATCAAAATCAGTCACCCTCGTGGAGGATTATGTTTTAAACCAATCTCAATTTTCAAATGAAAATATATTAGAAATATTAATTCAAAAATAAACGATAGTTTAACTTTCAAATGACATAAATTTTACTTCTGAAGACAACGAATATTCTTCACAAAAATTACTTCAAAACTTTCACTTCGGCTGATTTTTAGAATCGGATTCTTCAACAAACGTACAATTAAAATTTTCCTAGAAGTAAACAATTTAAACGTACAAACAATTCTTAGTCCCCACTCAATGATGAAGTATTTTGTAAATAAACTGTTACCCCACTGTACCACAATTAATCTTAAAAGCAAAGAGTTTGTCTTACTTCAACCCAAAGCGGTCACGCCCCGTTTTTATAGCTCGCTTTACTGGGAAGAGAAGAAAAAGTGCCCTTCCAGTGTATCTCATGAGTTATGAACCAAGAAGCTATTCGTGTCACAGTATGTCTTCTTACAGGGATATTTTGTGCCAATAAGACAAGTGAAGAAAGAAATATGTGCCTCCAGGCCAGAAACACGAACTGTAACTCGTAAATGCTCAGGAGAATTCGAGTAATGTAGAATGTTTAAATTCCACGTCTAATAATAAACCACTATGCCAGAAATTCTGACCTATGTTACGATTTAAGTCTCTCAAGATATCATTTCCGACGTTAATTTGAAAAAAAATTCATACGGAATATTTTTATAAACGTAATACTTTGCATAGAAAAGCAAATTAAGACAAAAATGCTCGATTTTATTGCCAGTGCAAAATGACAATGCATAATAGAGCAAGAATCGATGTATGGAATTATTTGAACCTCATCATCTGTACATCTTTATTGAGTATAACCGCTTTGCAACTATCGTACATCTTCAAATGCGAGAGTATTTGAACCGCGAAATGATTCTTAAACTGGGCTCATGATATCCTTATTCCACAAATCAATCTGTATCTAAGTCCAAATTTATCAAATTACCATCTTTTGTAAAAAAAATTAAATTATTTGTTAATTAAAACCTTTCATTATAAAAATTAATGTGATAACAGCTTATGACAATACATACATAAAACATTAGACCTGAATATTATAAGAACCTGACGATGTAATAATGCCTATAGTAAAAATATCTGATAGACAAAACTTCGCTCGGATGGCGATGACGTACAGTTAAAACAAAATGGACACATGGCTTTTATTTAATTATGTATATGTTACAATCAGTACACATATATTGCTAGACGCATTAAGATATTGTATTAAAAATAAATTTTCTCTGTCTGATTCGAATCATGGATCTTGTGATCACTGGCAACGCTATCTGTGAGGCAATCATCAATTAATGCAGAGTACAACTCGGGCATTGTCCTGAAGAAGGCGACAGCAGGTCGGTAGGTCTGTCTCCTAAGATGCGATTCGTCCCGGACACGCAAATTTATATGAATACGCACAATATAGAAATATATAACAATATAAATTAATTCTTCAAGTCAGAATAATCAGAACACTCAGTTGTTTACTAAATGAGAACTGAAAAAATTGCAAGATATTCAAATTTTTAATATTTTCTTTACCAAAGTTTCCAGAACATGTTCCTTTACATATTTCAGATATTAACGCAAATGCATACCGACTAATATTTTCTTGGGGAAAACAAAATAACGAAAAAAAGCAAAAAAACAATACAATAATTCATCCGTTATAATGGAAAAAACTGAAGACCTCGTTATCAGAGGAAATGTTTTCATATCTCTGAAAATTGAATAAAAACATATTTCATTGTTTCAGAATTTATGAAACAACAATAATCACATCAAAGAGAAAAGCTAACAAGGCACCGTACATCTGAAAATACAAATAAAAACCCAACACTGGAAACAGTTATCGAATTATTCTCGCTAAACCCATGTTTCCCTACGCGGGCTGTCGATAGGTGGAAACATTTTGCCAAGAATTCAAACCAACTGGGTTCTCGAGATACATTTTGCGAAGTGATACTAAACCAACTGGATAGCAACTGATAAAGTAGGCCCACCAACGTTAGTTTGACACAAATCTCTAAAATCCTCTTATGTAACTGCGACGAATGACAAACGGTAGACCGACCTCGTCTCGTCCGCTTCTCTATACGGAGCTCCACGAATCCTTGGAGAGACAGAAGACTTACGACATGAGGTGATCCGCTACCAAGAATCAAAGACAACTAGAGAATTCTAAGATCATTCGCAGAAAACAGGAGGGAAATATACTCCCTTTACTTTGTGATATTAAAGATACTGAATTGTCATCAGACCATCCATGAATTAGGACAACATGATTTTACCATCTTTACTTCATCCTCTTTCATTTATAACTTACTTGCAAAGCCATAATACCGCTTCACATATTACGTTACTCTTCATGGATCTACGTCCCCGACAATTCGTTAGAAATATTTATTATACTACCATTAATTATGTCCATACATTCACAGAAGACATACTGACATATGGACAAATATGACTATTACTTTCCTGCGTTCCCGTATACGCCAAAGAAACTCATTCAATTTATGAAATGAAATATTATTTATACGTCGTCCAAAACATGTCATAATAAACTGTGTTTTTATCTTTTTTAAAAATAATTATTACACCGTAATTAAATCATGTTTGGAAACGAAACCTTTCACACATGTCGGCTTGTATCAGTTGTATCTTCGGATCTAAGAAGAAAGAATTTAGATTCAGAAATATTACGTGCTTATAAAAGACTTTTCCTTGCACACTTAGTTGGCTATTCGGACAAGAAAAATAAATTGAAGATGAACAACTTTGGCCTTCTAAATAACAGCGTCTCCTGTCGTCCTTAATCAATTGCAACAAATGAAGAATCATTACAAAGATTATTTTTTGGACTGACATTTATTTTTTTACATGATTTATTTTTCAAATACTCATTGAAAGCGATGTGTGTGGGCTGTCCATAAGCAGTGACGCAGTCTCTATGAACAGCAAGGAGCAAGTAGTTACTTAATAAATGCCCTCACAGGCGGTGTTACTCACAGCTCGGCAACTTCCATGAACTTCAAAGTCGTTTATAATTACGATTATTGCATTTATTTACCATAAAACAAACTGCAAAGCCAATGTCTATGCCATTTACTGTTTTCAAAATACAGTGGCTCACTAATTAGCACTGTCATGTTAGTATGACTGAGAAATCTTCGCTAGGTTCGACACGTTAAATTTATTAATGAAAACATATTTCATTAAAACATTCATACATGGAATGTAAAATCGGAACCCCTTTTCGTGAAAATTTTCAGACTAGGAATTACGAGGTCAAGTAAGTTTCTCACAAACGGTGGAGCAGATGGATGAAAAGTGTATGCAAAACCTGAAGTGCGCAGAAAACACGATTCACGTGAATCGCTTAATCGTTCCACAGCGGATTCAGAAGCGCGCAAACAGCTGAACCGGGAACACTAATAGAGCAATTTAAATGCAAGAAGCTGGTGTATATTTAGAGGATAAGGAAGTGACGCTGCTCGTGTCAATCCACTGACCGGTTTTGGAGATCGCGTCCAACACATCTCGGTATTTCTGGGCGAAGACGACTCTTTTGACAGAGCTAAATGATTCAACGGCTCAAGCAGTACAGCAATCTGTCGCCACCTCGATGAAAAACTGTTATAGCTTCAAATTTGTCATCATTGCAAGCACATGTCACGTACGTCATCTTAAAACACGAACACACCTGTTAATCTACATACTCGCGTCAAAAGTATTTTTAATTGCACAGCAGATCCAATTTCAACCTATCTTTTTCTAACCTTCTAACGCCACAGTTTCATAAAACTGATAATAGAATTATTCGTATCATATAAAATGTCTTCAGAACACGTTAAAAAAAATTTATTAGATTTAATATACTGCCATTTTGTTTGATATTATTTCATTAAAAAATATATTTTTCTCACTTTCTTTTGCAATTTGATTATTTCTTCCATTATATGACCTAATTAGTATTTCGTCTGTCTAAGCTATCCGAAGTTTTTGGGTCTAACTTTCACAGTCTCATATTGACAATATTGTATTCCCAAATGTATTACACAATTGACACGAAATTTCATTCATCCTTTATAAATTCGTACATGAATTCGTCAATTGAAAATTTTTTAAGTTAAATTTTGTGAACGAGAAAATTAATATTTTAAACGATAAAATCTCACAAAGAGAAACAAAATACAGATGCATCGCGAACAATAGATCGATGAGATGAATTGTTCAAACGTGATTAGCCATTAATTCTACGTGGTTCAGATATCGTGGTCATCTGAAAAATATTCGTACATGGGCACACATGTTCCGCGTTGGATTACTGCCAAAACGAGCACATGGAATGTAGCGGGTATTTGCAAGACATGTTACAATCAACTGCATACAACATTCAGAATGCATGTCATAAAATGCCCATCGCTTCCCGCCAGTTTCTCTCGCCTCATCGAAATAATTTCGAGTGATTTGAAATATGGTAACACCTCATTATTATCTTTTTGAACTAAATAAACGTTTCCATTGAAATTTATCTGGTGCATAAAGTATGTATTGTCATCTGGTGCATAAAGTATGTAAAAATGAAGTACCAGCCATCCAGGAGTTATGGCTGATTTGGCAGAATTCCCCCCTCCCTGATGTTTTCTTTCTTTATCGCGACTATTTATCAACATACAAACTATTTAGAAGGAAATAAACCGAGCATTATTTGGTACTTATAAAGAACAGCTACAAAAAGGGAAAGATCCGCCGCTGAGTACAAATAGGATCAAAACAATGAAATAAAAAATCTGACGTTTGGCACAATATATCAACAATTCAAGTTGGTAAATGATATAAATCAAAAGACAATAATCGTACAAATTCATTAAGTAGTAGGCGTGTCAATGAAACCTCAATGTGCAATTTCTACATTTCTAACAAATAATCGCGACTTTTTTCACAGTCCTCTTCTGTCCACGTACGTTTGAGATTTAACTTCCTAATGCGCTATCACGAGGTTCGACCATTTTTAAATCACTAACCAACACAAACTAGTGTCCTATTGCATATATCTTCTCACATACGTTCTTTACCACACTATAAAACGGAAATTTGTAAGATAATTTTCTAGGATTTCAAAATTGGGTATGCGAAACAATGAAAAAATATTTCACCCTCTTCAACGGAATATATTTTAGAACAAAATGAATATAAAGTATTCCGGATCACACGACAAGAGCAAATAAATAAATAAAAATCTATGTACTCCAGAAATGGAAAATACCGATCCTTAATCAAATACTTGCCAAGGGAGTCGCTTCATATGAGNTCTTCAACGGAATATATTTTAGAACAAAATGAATATAAAGTATTCCGGATCACACGACAAGAGCAAATAAATAAATAAAAATCTATGTGAACTCCAGAAATGGAAAATACCGATCCTTAATCAAATACTTGCCAAGGGAGTCGCTTCATATGAGGATTCTAATATCTATGAGATCACCTCAAAAGCCTGTGGGTCTCGCAAGTCAAATGTCAATAGAAGACTGGCACTAGAGGCGAACGGTGTGGCGTAGTTGGTTGCGAATCGGCGCGCTGAGCTCAAAGTCCCAAGTTCGAATCTCGGTCCCGTCTCATTTTCATTCAACATAACATAATTAATGTCTTGAAAGTACATTACTTTACACGAAAGAGTTATAGTTTAGCAAATAAAATTAAAAAACTAGGTCAACACGTAAATTTGCTCTGGAAAATTTTTGGTAAATCAATTAATAAATTCTAAACGGAAGAAACTTGATATTGTTATCAATTATATTATGTACAACTTGGCTTAATGTTATTCATCAAATTTTGTTAATGAGACAGAGATCCCTTAACCTAGCAAAATCATTCTCGCGTAACCAGCAGAAAATGTTAGGTTAAATTTTTATCCATTGTACGCTATTTAGTTAGTGCAAATTATTGAACTACAATGGTTTTAACAAAGTTGAGGGACCTTAGACAAGGTCAGTAAACCAGAACTAAACAAAGTGTAAACAAGAAGATCCGAAGCCTACTTAAATATTTCAGAGGCACTTTCTTTCCGTCAGTGACAGGAGAGGAATGTGAGATTTCAGGAGTGCTCTCGGGTTGCGGTGACATTGATCTATAGGAAGTAATGGAATATGATGCGAGCCGTTCAAAAGGAATTCCAGGTTGAGAACACTCCCTGGCTTATAAAGGACTAATACAACACGTTAAAAAAAGAGACTAACACAACAACAATTTTATAACCATTTGAAGTGTTTCAAATCATAAAAATGAAGAGTATAAAATATATGGTATAAATTTCATTTTAAATTTATAGATCGTTAGACAAAAGTGAAGACGAAGAATTATTAATCATGTGTGATTTGTTTGTACAATTTTCCATAGAAATCTCTTAAATTGCGGTGAACCCCACAACCAGATTAATTATGTTATGTTAAATGAAAATGGGAGACGGTGGACTTCAGAGGTTTCTGGGTCTCGCAAGTTGAATGTTCGTGGTAGATTGGACTGGGAGGCGAAGTTAGTTAAGCACAAGGTCCCCAGATCGAATCTCGGTCCCGTCTCCCATTTTCATTCAACATAACATAATTAACAATTTTCCAGGTTTCTTTTCAAGAAATAATAAATCTATTTTTCGTAAAGTTCAAAGTCTTCGAATGGATGGCAATAATACAATGTTAAAGAGATGTAACCCTGATTACATATAATTGCGTTCATTTTTGTACAATTTTCCAGCAAAGTAGAAAATTAATATTCACAGTATGCATATAGCATTGTTTTAAAATTCTATTTATTTATATCAATTCAAGCTCTGGTAGCGAACGACATTATATAGAACTCACAATATTCAGTTGTATTCGTCCGCTCCAATCTTATCAAGAATCTTCTTGCTCTTACCTGAAAAAAAAAAGAGAATGTGAGTCAATTGCACAATAAATTTTTTTAAAGCTATATCAAGACACCTAGTGCTCCTTGTATTCGAATTGTGACAAACTTTTTTCAACAGAAACATTTGATCTCTTTTGATTTATCGGTTAGCAGAATCGACACGAGTCATTTGGTCAGTGCAAATGCAATCCGCTAGACATAATAATAAATTTATTGTCAAAAAGCATTACTAACTGCATATGACCCCGTAGAGGACAATAAACTAATTTACTCTCCGGAAGCAAGCAAGGGACCATCCCATCAATTCCGATCAAGGGCCCTCAGACCGAGGCGGATTCAAAAATTTCAGCAAAAATTCCTAGATAAGATAAAAAGTTAGCTGCGAGTTATAATACTGATAGAATGTCAATGTGTTTGTAATTTAACACAAAAAATTTATTTTACAAGTACAGATTATTATCGTACTATAGATTACACCGAGTATAATGTTTAAAAATCATAAGAATTGAAATAACACTAAATTCACGATTTATTGTAACAATGAACACGCCCCTAGATGAACTCCAGGGAACCTGTATAAGAAATTCGCCTCTACCTGAAGGAAAACCGGAGAAAAACCCGGATCAGGATGGGGCTACAGAATTAATGTTCACAACCGTACCAAAGCTGAGTACACATAAAACTAAATTAGTATGAGCCATAAGACAACACAATCATGCAAGAAAATAGTTTTTGAATTTGTTATGTTATTTAAAAAGTACTACAGCAATGGCGTGATAAAGTAGAAGACGGATTTAACTTTTATTAAAATCAATAAATTCTTTTACATTGTAGAAGCACTGGTGCAGGAGGTAGTTTTTAACCGCGGATTTGAAGAGATTAAAGAATTAAGAAGATAAGAATTAAACTCTCCAAAATCAAGAGTAACCAAAACAAAATAAATTCAATTTAATACAAAATAGACGAGAATTTCAAAGATGAGTATTATACTGTTTAGTGTTTTCGAAGAGACGTCATATTTTAATCACGTTACATTCATTCATGACTGAGAAAAAGTTCACGTTGTAATGATATTATAATTTATAAAAATTGTTTGATTTACATCACAAAGCAGTAAGTAACTGCGTAATTTACAGAAAACGCTTATTTATAAACGATTTTTTTTCTTGTGATTTCAAAAACAAAAAAATCTTATATGCACTGTTTTCTTCTAAGCTTTATCAGAAAATTGTCACTGGGGATATCATCAAAAAGCTATAAAGGTTGTTCGAACAAAATATTTAGAAAATGAACATTTCCGATCTCTACAGCTAGAAAGTAAGTTCAGACTATGGAGTTAAGGTGGGAAAGAGCAATTCAAGTTAGTCAAATCCCCGAGATGTATAATTTTTTCTATATTTTTATTTTAATTGTTATAAAATACAATAAAGTTAATAATAATGAAGAAAAAATTATTTAATTTCTACCAGTTGATAATATAGTACAAACAATGTTCAGAAACTCGCTTGACTCGTTTGAAATGCATGAAAGCATGTAATCTCAACAGTTTCGTAATATACGCATCTCACCACAGAAAAAGTTAAATAACTTTTTCAAATGTCCGGTGACCTATAGATAAAAGTGATGTAAAAATACAACGGAAAATTTACTACAAACCAAATTAAACTTCCATCACTTTCGTGATTTAAAAGATGGTCTTATTTTGAAAATAAGCATTTTTTCCATAAGACGCAATGTATTTCAACATCCAATACAATAGCAATTATCGCATTTCAATGGCCGGTAAAGTATGTTTTTCAAATTCAAATCAGAATAAGTACATGTTACTCTATTTATGCCGATTTGAGATATTTTAGTGATTTAAGCGCCAGTGCTACCTTAAGACCCCAATTTTCATCATGGACCCATTATTTGCCAAAGTGAAGCCTCGAAACTCGTGCGATGGAAAGCGAAATTTCTCACGGCTTGATCAAAGCGAAGACAGCGCGGCGTCATCACGCGTGTTGAGAACGACACCCACGCTGATGTGCGTACACGCAGCCACACCACAGGCATTCCAGCAAGAGTGTTTCGGAACCACGACACGCGCAGGGTTAAAACCTCTCCCTCCATCAATGTTTGTCAACGGCATTCGAATGCAGACGAAACCACACATTTTATTAAATATACGACGAAATATTTACTTCGTAATTGAAGGGTTGAGTGGATGAATGTTTTATGTGACTTGTAACTTTTGAGGTAAATGAACCTAAAGCTTTTAAGGCGTTCTTTCTTCAACTTATATATCAATAATATTATTTAATTTGAATTAAAACTTCACGAGCGAATGATCAAGTCAAGCTAAGTTAATTTTTCCATCTTCGTCATCCTAGTAATACAATTAAAATTGTTAATATGGACCTATTAAAGCAGATAATTCATTATTACTCCTCAAAGTATACCTACTGGAAATACATCAAGGTTCCATTAATCACAATATAAAATACTTAAGAACATATAGAACACTTAAAAACTTATTAAAATCACAATGATTCGGTATACATTGGTACCATTATCAAGTGAATTAAAACATTACGATCGAAAGCACAAAGCAAACTAACTAATTTAATTTATTAAAATTTAGCATTTTTAAAGTTACAAGAAAAACAGTCCATTTTAAGTAATAGNTTACAAAGATAAGTGTACGGTACAGTTTTATTTGAATCAAAATTATTACTTAAAATGTTTATATTGCCTAAACGCAAAAAAATATTTTTACATTTAAAATATTTATCTTTGTAATTTTGGGTACGGTACTTGACGATCAACTAACCCGTGAGGAAGATAGCGTTCACTGTCGAAACGTCCGTATGGTTAATAAATATATTGCCTAAACGCAAGAATTTATTTTTACGTCCCATCAAAATGGCAAATAACATTACGATCTTGAAATATTTCAACCATCTTGAACCATGTCACAAAACTAATCCGCGTTCCAACAAGATCGCCACCTACAGCTTCATCCATGAAGCTAACTCAATTGTTTGTTAAAATATCACATAACTAAATTATGACATAACTCTGTCTACTCAACCCCGTGCTTAAGCCTTGAGTAAACTCCTTATTCGAATGAAGGGGGCTAAAGTCTGAAGACAGCTAGAAAAATTATAAAATAGAAAAAATTGACGAAGATTCCTATAACTCGTACAATGCAGAAAACATTACATTAAGTGACCAAGTATCAAATACGTACATCTTGAATAACAATTGAATCAATAATAAAATATATTTACTATATAAATATTTCTACACGAGAATGAATCAAACATATTATCATTATATGGGACGATATGATAAATTAGAGAAAGCAAAAAGTTATCACACAAAAATTCTTCCGAAATTGAAAACAATTTATTCTAACTATTTGAATGGAGGAGAAATGAATTCTGGTGCACATACGATAACGAAACTTCATAAATTCATATCGGTGTAAGTACGTTTATCTCACTATTTTGTCTCTGGGCTATTGAAATGAATGTGCTATAGCAGCTGTTGTTCAGATAGCGATTACGATGCGGATAAGCACATCGATCGAGTGATAGACACGAAGATAGCTACACGATTTTACGAACTTTACATTACAGATTGCTGAGGGTATTTTGCGGTAACAAAAGCAATACTATTAAAAGTATTTAAATCTTGAGTTCTTACTCATGCAATCACTATATTTTATGAAGAGTTATGGAAGTGAAGGATGTATAATATAGTCCTCGTTGAGGCAAATATTTGGAAAGTCAGACACGAATTTGGCTATAATTAGTTTTCTTACATATATGTATGTACAGTAAGTATTTACATTTTATATCATAAAGATTCAGTTTTAACTTTGAAGCAATAAATAGCAATTTAAAAGGCAGGACAAACAACAATAATCGAATTTAAACGTAGGCATCCGCGGTCGATGTCAATATAAATTTGCCTGTCTATAGAAATATAAAATTATTTATTTTATGTTAGACCACGTATGTTATGTATAACAGAAAGCATCTACTGTTTTATTACATACTTGAATTTATAGATATTACATTTAATCATATTTGTGAACATTTGTACCATGATAATGAAGACGTTCTGTAATACGTATATAACAATTAATTTAAATCCTCATAATTTTTAAAAACAAACGTACGAGAACTGAGCCATTCTGTTTCTGTTTAAGAATAAATGTGATACTTGATAACGATTTTTATTTTGATATCGTCCTCAATTTGCTCATGGTTTCAATTCGACGCCGTTTTCAATATCTCTGGACAACCGTATTCAATAATTCATCCCACAAGGCGATGGGACTTGTTCGAGTTTCGAGAATGCAGGAATTCGAAATGCATTCTCGGGAACGTTGTGGGTTCGAAGAGGGCAGTAAATTAAAGGGATAAAATAGGATCGCATGCTTCCCGACCCTTGAAGCGCAAAGGTATGCAATGCGTTTCCAGAAATTGCATTAAATGTCCTTCGGAGGTGAGATCTAAAGTCCAATACCCAAACTATTCCAAAATTTAGTTAATTTTCTTCATATCACTTCTCTTTACTACATGAACTCACTTTGTTTTTACAAGCTATATATATATATATATATATATATATATATATATATATATATATATATATATNTATATATATATATATATACATATATATATATTAAGAGGAAACGTTATCTGCGAGATTGAAAAAATACAATTGTAAAAAGGTCTTCATACATGATTTATCTTCAAAAGTACAATAGTGTATAATGTGTATATAATAATCCTGTACGAAATTCGATAGTTATTTTAACATAATCTTATCAGTTCGTAAAAATTATTTGTATAGTAAAACATTTTTTCGATATTATAAGAGTTTTATCGAATAATTATGAACTTCAATAATAATCATTAAAATGTAATAATCCACAAAACTATGAATGCTTTTCAAGTACAAAATATTCTGCTTTATTCGTATTGTCTAACCTATTGATTGATGTAAAAAATACATTTTATTAACACACTTGATCCGATCAAACCATGACCGAAACCAGGGGTCTCCAAACACTCTACCCTCAGGGGTCTAACTGAAAAAAATTAGTAGATCGGCGGGTTTACTACGATTTTCCCAAGTAACTATCTCTTGTACCTTATTTAAACATTTATTAGGTTAATAGGTACGTAATTAAAACATTAAGAGATAGACATACCTGACTTCCACGACTTTCATGTTAACTAGAAGTTAATACATATCTTAAAAACTTTTGAAGAGAAAGTAAATTTATTCATTAAAGAATTAGAGAGTCAATAACGGTTTTGAAGAAACAATGTGTCATGATATTTTAACACATTATTCTTCGTCTTTCTTGTGTAGATGTGAGATGTGTGAAGTTTGTTTTGGTCAACATTATCTGTCCACTGTGGGTCGAACACTGATACTTTGTCACTTCCTTTTGTTTAATTAGAAAAAAAACAGTAATATTTTATGGTCAATAATCTCAATATATACAACAAAAGTTCTACACATACAGTACGTTAAAAATTCTACTCTTAAAGTTCGGTGAACCACACCGCCAGGTTCGGTGAACCATATTAATAATGTTATGTTGAATGAAAATAGGAAGCGGGAACGAGATTCGAACTCGAGAATACCAGCTTAGCGTTCTGACGCGCCTCCAACAGCGCCATCCCGTTCGCCTCGAGGCCCAGTCTACCATTGGCATTCAACTTGTGACACCCACACTTGGTAGCGCGTCAACGCATTAAGGTGAAGATCCGGAGTTTAATCTCAGGCCGTCTCCCATCTTCATTCAATATAACATCATTCTACAGATGTAGGACTCGCACATTTCTCAAAAACAATTTTAATTCATAATGCAAATGTAGTCATTATATTGATTTTTCCTTCCTTCTTGACATCCTCATTGAACTTCCCCCTTTAGTGTGACTCGCAGTGTACATACCTTCCTTGTATTTTCCTCAAACTGCGTACATAACTGTTTCGTGGATACCAACCCCGCATCTTTTCTTATTGTTGGTTGACAGAACCGCTGCTCTAATCAGGGAAATCATAGAGCTCTTTTAAGTAATTTCTTCGACTCTATTTCTTCGTCATATAGACTCACAGAAAGTTCCTCGAATCCAACACGTTTTATGCGAGAGGGAACGCGGAAGTCGAACTCGCGTGCCTGCGCATCTCGAATCAAATCGACGCATCGAGATATGTCTTCGCATACACGACGTCTCGCACTGCATATCGATGAAATCAGATGACATTAACTGTTACGAAGGTGTGACTTCCGGTATAGCGGTTGCTGGCACTCGGGCATTAGCATAAGAAACACTCAATCGCGAGTGCCAGGAACATCGAGGGCAGGGATTAATGTTTTTTAATGTATCTCAAAAATATCCGGGTGGATTAGATATTACATTAGCAAGAGTCGGGAGGAGCGGGAAAGAAAAAAACCCTGACATTCGTCCATAAGATTTCAAGAGAAAAGTATAAAGCTTGTGTGTCCCTTATTCTTTACATAATTATTTTAAACCGATTACGTCTTTTAAATACCAATATCCGACAATAAAATCTCGTATTTATCATAAAAGGGAACTTTCCTTCTTTTTCTTTTTTTTTTTTGTTCATGTTTGAAGACTTGTGACAGGAAAGGGAAACTGTAGCCGTATCCGCTCGAATCCATCCCTCTAAGCACAAATCATTTACGTTGCACTTGTATGTATACAAGAGTACTAATATTATATCAATAGTCATAACCATAATTAATATTCTCGAATATTCCATTCCTTCTAATTAACTATTGAATTATATTTAATTAAATTAAATTTATATATAGTGAAAGTGAAATAAAAATTATATGGTAATAAATTTTACACTGAATACTGTAAAACATTACAAAATAAGAATCATACTTAAATTAAAATATTTAAATATATTACACATAGAAATACAATATTAGGAAAACACAATATTACAATGAAAGTTAATAGTACACAGGATGCAATTATGCTACTATTTTTATGCGAGATATTTTGTAGCACAAATATATTCTTGAATGAAAATTCAGACGTAAAATATTGAGCAAATCATCGAAAAAGGAAATTGGAGATTTTAAATGAATGTTTCGTTTTTAACACTAAACGAACAATAAAACTTCTGATTAAGTTATTAACAGGTTTCCAGATGATTGAAATATGTCGCACAAACGAAATAAATAAAAAATTGCTTTTTGATTGAGATATTTTTACGTTGAATAATAGGTTATTCAAATAGGTTAATAAAATAACGGACGTCCGCTAAATAAAGTAAAAAAATATTATGTAGACTGGTTAATTGTAAATAAGTGATGTAAATGAGTAACATTTGTACAAAAAACTATTTCATAAGAATAAATTTATGGCAGTCATTCGTATGCTAATTAAGCCTTTCTTTTTGAATCGTCTTTCCTCACACCAACAGGAAAGAAAACTCATAGTAACAAGTCAGCAATCACATAATATCTGGATAAAAATAAAACATGAAAACAAAATAATAAATATTCTATGTTCCGATAAATCATGAAATAAACGAAATATATAAATGTAAACGTAAATAAATCACCTAGATAGTGAATAATATTGTTATACGTTTATTCTCTTAAGATGCCCCATATAAGATTATTTGCTTCGTGATAGACCTTTTCCCCAAAGTATATTTTTAATTTCCCCTAATCCTTCATCGCAACAAAATCACCCTACATACAGAAATGTAGCTCACAGAAGAAAAAAAGTCTTTTAAAAAATTCACGTCTGATAACTTTTTGTAAATTCATTATACAAATAAAATACATATAGTTTAATTATGTAATAATGTATTTGAGGATGTCTCCTGTCGCCTTTCTGTCCCATAGAATTCATCAGCAATTATGAATTCTCCACAGTATGCTTCCAGAGTAGCTCGTATGTGCCTCAGTAAGCACAGCGTAAGCGTATCGGCACACGTGTAGTCCCAACGCCTCCAGCAGCAAAAAACATGCGCGTCCCTTGTGCTGCTATTCAAACGCCGTTATACTCTCGTTGAGGACGTCATCAAACCATCAAGGTCATTATCATATTATTTGCCGACATGGTAATGAGATCGGTGTTGATATTTTCTTCTTGCGCCGCACCGTGTGTGCTCGATAACGTATCTATCTGTTGTAAAGATAGATAGATTTTATTTTCTGTAATTAAACCCCTGTTCCCAACAGTCATTCCCGGCGTTTGTACAAATCTATTTTCCACTACATTATTCTCTTCGTTCCGAATGCTCAATCAATGTCACTACCTCGTCACCATCTTAAATATTTCCATCAACGAGAAATAGACAGTCTTTCCCACCGAGAACTTACTACTCAACGAGAACTTGATGTGTTACTACTACGGATGTCTTACACGAATCGGCTTTGAAAAGAGCCTGAAATACCATGTGCAGTGGCGGATACAGACTAATATTTTAGGGGGGAGGGTCATAAAGGAACATAGTCTTGGTCACAAGACATTCCAGAAAAAACACAAAACCTCGAATTTTTTTCAAAATTGTAAGTTTAGGTCATCTAAGTGTTAATTAAGAAGAATAGCTTTATAGTAACGCCCTAATTTCGTGATTATTTTGCGTGACAGGAGAAAGTAATAAATACAAAACTTTTATTATAATTAAAGATGCAAACATTGGGCACGTTGGGTGTTGCTCAATCGTTTGTACAAATAAACTAATACTTATTACTGATTAAAAATCGTTCAAATGCGTTTTTGAAAATCTCAGACGCTTTTCCGCGAATAAAAGTATATGGGATTTTTTTCTAGGGGGGTGGGTCCATGAGCCTCATGACCTCCCCCTTGTATTCGCGCCTGACCATGTTCCATGGTATGTACATAGTTTATTTGATGAAATGATGATTTCATGCAGTTCAGTCATTTCATTTCCCATATCTGACATCCAAAACCTCCAGATCTTTGGGTTTTAGCGTCCTTCGTCACAGATAGGAGATAAATTCTCAAATATGACGCTCGGGCCGCTTGTCTCTATATATTTCGGTATATTCACACTGGGAGATTGCATCTGTGTTCCTTAGAATAAGTAACATATTTCATGAGGGGATACTCGAGGAATTTACTTCCCCCCCCCCCTCATATACGGAATTCACAGTTCCGCAATACTTATAGCTCCTTCACGTTCCCCGCAAAATTAAAATGAAATGAGTAATATATGTATTCATTCTCAAACAAGTAACTCAAGACTTGATCCGATATAATTGGCCGAGAAGTTGAGAAACCTCCTTTCACGTCAGACTTCCTATTTCTCTCGCTCGTATAAAAATACTGGGAAACATAAAGAAAGAGGAATAAAAGTTGACTTTGATTTCAGAAAGGGGGGAATACGTCAACCGGAATTCTTCGCTCGAGACAACCGCATTGTGTTCACCTTGACTTTTACATACCTCAAAAAATTACGTCCTTATTCCGAAGTAAAGTGAAGCGCATGGTACTCTCATCCAAGTTCCCTCAACTTCGCGGGAGTTTGGAGTACGAGGAGTCGTGTGTGAGAAGTTCTCTCCCAGAGGTAATGCATCCCATGTGTGCTACTCGTGTCTCCTCCATCACTCCCTTCTTCCACACATTTCTTCTTCTTGAAACGCTCTTACGTCATTCGCCGTTCTGTGAACGCCCGCCGCCGCCGCCTTCTCCTCTTCATGCCACGAGACGAACACGCGTGCGTGTGTTCATCTGGCTCTGAGTGACGCTCCCCGCAGAGCGCACCACAACGAGAGATTCTTTCGCGAATACTCCGCTTCTCCACGACATAACACGCAATTCATACACCTCATCCAACGTGCGTAAATTATCTTTAAAATGGTTTTTCTGCTTAATCTGTTCTTATGCAAGAAATGTTCCGCAAAGTAAAATAGCGAATCAACAATGTTTCTCGTTTTTTTTGTTTTGTTTTTTTGTGGGGCTTTAGGGTTCGTCAACATCGAGGTCATTAGAGCCCTTAAAACTTGTACAGGTAGGGAAAATGCAGTTACGCACTAGGGAGAGCCAACATGACTCTCCCCGCGTGTGGGACTCCCCGAATGACTCAGCCATACCCACTAAAAACCCTCCTGAATTACAACTCAAAACTCAAATCCCAACATATCTCAAGACTTTACTTAAAAAACTAAAAAAAAGAAGAAGAGGAAAATGAAAGATACCATAGCCCTAATAGCGTCGGGATCGAAAAGAAGGTGACCAAGGAAGGTCAGGAAAGAGAAAGGAAGGAGCCTTGCACAAGTGGAAGTAATGCCAGATTCAACTCGGGGCCCCGTGTTTGCAAACACGTACTTACTAGATGTAAATCTCCTGGGGGATTCTCGATATCAACATATCATGAAAAATTCCGTCAGAAAGTTGCGAATTTGTTTAATTTTTTGCGTCAGAATAAATGTTAATGCATTTAACGCTTATACTTTTCCTCCTAATTTGGCAATAAAGTAGTTTTTCTAACATTAATATAATTATAACTAACACAATGCCAATTACGCATTCATATCTAGACGGTGGTGAATCGTTCACCTTTTGAGTCTAACCATTTAAACCAAAAGGTGAACGATTCACCACCATCTAGATATGAATGCGTAATTGGCATTGTGTTAGTTATAATTATATTAATGTTAGTCCTAATACAGAAGGTTAACATTATTAGGTTGAAAAGAAACTCACGCTTCGGTTCTTAATACAATTTAATAAGAGAATTTGTTAGGAGGAACCTAAACGACGAATGTCACAGTGATTCATGAGTTGCTTTTCATATAATAGTAAATTACAATTTTAATAATTTAGGAGAGCTGCCATTTTGTACTTTTGAAAGTTACTTTTACGATGTGAGAATACTGGAAATTAAATATTAATTGTTTTTGAAATTTTCAAACCTGTTTTTAAAAATATATTATTATTCCTTTCGATTGATTCATGTAATAGGACGAGAAATGAACAAAGCTCACAAATTACAGTATCGTGCATGTTCTGCAATTAGAGAAACTTTCCACTTAAGTACAATACTTAGAAAATACTATCTTGCATTGTTCACGTAACTGCTCCACAAGGTTGTTCTTTCATGAATTCCAGACATGCTATTGATTACCATGCAATGATCTACGTCATAACAATAAAAAGTTTCGTAAGAAGTTCGATAGTCTACTTCAATCTTCGCCGCAATGAAAATCGTGAAATGTAGGTTATAACACTTCGCGAAAGTCGTAAAATGAGTGTCATGAATTGAATACAACCGTGTGGGACTTCGTAAGAATAATATCGTTCGGTACATACTTGGTTTATTATTTAAATAGGAAATAAATCATTTACAGTCAAAAAGCCGAAGAAAATGCGTACGACAAACTTGAAGGATAATACGAAAAGAATATGTAATACGAAAGGAATATGTAAGCGATGTGGATTCTCGCAACAGAATATCATAAACATTAAGTTTAATGAAAGGCAATTATTCCTCGACGGAACAAACAAAATTATTAAAACAAATATTTTGCGTTAAACTGACAATGAAAATAAATACTTCATTCTAAATTACAATGTTCATTAATAAAATCAACAAAATATAATTTTAAAGCCCCCAAAAATGTTGAAATAAAAAAACCGTTTAAAATAACAATATAACTAAGAAACATTTTTAAAAAATCATCTTTACCATACTGTCGTTTTTCCAGCAGGAGCACTTCTGAAATATAGTGAAAAAGTGGCTTAATGCAAAATATTGACTACGTTTTAGTCGTAGTTTGAAAGTATGAAAAACATTCATTGTGAGCATGCATTCGTAATAGTAGATTCTTTAAACGCTACAAATCACATCAAGAAAACATTGCATGAATAGAGAATCATATAAATAATAGGTTTACTGTTGGAGGAACGAACTTCGAAAACAAATTAGACTTCATTTGGTCAAGAGCAGAGACTTTCTATACTCTTGGGTATAACAAAAAGTTACGTATTTCCATGACTTATCACGTAGAAGTTCCATACTTTTCTTTCATTTTCATGGAGATTATTTAAAAAAATTCAAAATACACAGAACGTCTAGCAACTTATTTTCAATAATTCCTCCAAACCCAATTACTGCCTTCACATTATGTTATCTTTTCTCCTTTACAACCGACAATTCACTCGCTCAGAGATAGTTGGCAATCTACCCTTTTCATCGCTGTCATCGAATGCATTATAGAAACCCGTGCAGAAGCGCATAAACTGAAACGGGCGCTTTATTAACTTTTTTATATCCAACTTGATGCGGACGAACACCTCAGTTAGGGAATTTCACCTCATAATATGACAATCGAATTATCCACCATTCTAAAAGGACACTAGCTCTCTTTGTGAAACTTAAATATGGTTTAAGAAAGAGACAAATTGGAATGAATCACTAAATTTTCTATTGTAAATTCTAAATTTAGTATAAGCAGCTGAGACGTCTTTGTGGCGTCTGTTTCCGCTTAGGTAGGTTGAAACTCGGTAATTTTAAATATCTCACTGAAGAATAAAGAAGTTCGGCTGGAATAGAATTAATATTAATAATACTTAACTTTACCAATGGGTTTGAGTATAAAAATCACACGAGTTTTCAGAATTTACCGACCAAATTTGATGAGCAAATTGTTTAAAAAAACATCGTTAAAATGAGCTAAATATAGAAAAATTAAAGTGGACGAAGGTTTTTTTTAAATTTAGAAATTCCAAAAACTAACGTCATGGGGAGTGATACTTCTCAAATGATATTGTGACACAGTAAAATTGGAGTAAACATTGTAGAACTCGAATGTCAAGCAAGTAGTTTTACTAAATTTGCAAGATGTAATTTCACAGAAAAATATTCACTAGGAATAGTTCAAATTCCGTAGTATTTATAACTCTGTATTTCACTTTCTCACACGAAGGCAGTACTTCAGTAATGCGTAAATATAATACGTAATACGTATTTATATTTACTCAAATATAATACGTAATACGTATTTATATTTACTCCACCACAATATACAAAAATGAAACATTATACTATTGTGCGATAGTAACATGAAACTATTATATACAGAACTACAACACTCATAAATGAAACAAATCACAATATATAAATTAATGCTTAGAACGAGAAATATATAAATTTCTAAACAATTCACTCCTTCAGGTTGGAATAGAAGTGTTACTTCACTGTTTTTAAAACAAAACACCATAAATAAATATAGGGATCGTTCAAAAAATGTGGCAAAGTATACTTTATTTATTTATTTGTTTATCACAACAAAACAATTTGTAGCAATTCTTTCGCAAATTATCATCAACGTGAGGTAGAGTTTATTCCATTTACCAGCAACTTTTACACAAGAAAAGTAATAGAATTTTCATAAATATCGTAATGACTGGAAGGAACGAGACATAACGAATGTTGATCACTCTAAGACATCTAAATGATATTAATATTCGCTCAAATGACTATAAATGACCTTCATTTATCTAAATGAAGCACTATCTGACATTTGAAGGCGATCTCCATATTCATAGTTTCTCTAGAAGAAACTGCTGTTTCTACAGAAGTATAAAATTCCTTTCTGCAGCATTTCGTTTATAATGACACATTATCAACTCTTGCTATTTCAATAAGAACCTATAGGAACGAATAAATTTACCTTGATGGAATTTCAACGGCATTGAATTAAACGAAAGAGAACAAACCTCTACAATTAGATGATAGATTCAGATAAATTCAAGGTAAGATACATACGTGCATGAAGTATAGTTTCCATAAATTAGTAATACAATTTATAGTAGTAAAAATCATTAGTCAAATAAGATAAAAGAAAAATATAATAGTAATATAATAGTCAAGGTAATATAAACCCCTCATTCATTTGCATCTTTGGGGTTCTTAGTTCTTTCTTCAAGTTCTTAGAACTTGAAGGATTAATATTATGACTTAATTATGTATAACTATAATTTAAAATTCATGAAATTATAACGATGTGTTCCGATATTAATATCTGAAAATTTGATTTGAATTAAATAAAATAATTGCCACTAAAATATACAAAAAATTCCAATTAATCATACGATAAGTAACTGTTACCTCACGAAAAGAGAAGTATACACACTCACACTTATTACTCTTAAGTTAGAATTTAAACATTTGTCCTTCAATCTGATAATGCAAACATTTTTTAGCAAAATCGATTGTGTAGATTGAAATTTTTCAATGGTCCACAAAAGAAAACATTCATTGGTCAAATATAACCACGGAGAGTCTCAACCCCTCAATCATTAAAACCAATTCCTCTTTTCCTTTCAGAAAACGTATTTCAAAGAGATTAGCGGGATTTTATATTCAATCTCAGACGCATATTCTGCAACATACGTTCCACCAGCACAGGATACCGCAACCCAGTTCCAAATCCAGACGCAGCGTTCGTTCTGCACTTGGAACAAAGCGGAACGAAATTAAGGGAAATCCCCCAGACGTACGAATGAGTCAGGAGACCGATTGCAGCGCCGATATATGAACCCTCAGTTAAAAAAGGAACTTTACCTGTGTCTTTACAAAAAAGCAAATGGATCGAATTAACGAGGGACTTGTTCACTTTCAAGGAATCATTACATATCGCTCACGTCAAAACACGAATGACGACATGAAATTGGAATACGTTCAAATACGGAACTTACAGAAAGTATTGGTGGTCATCACATATCCAAACTTGAGAGGGAGAGGCAAGAAAAAAAATTAAAAGAGAAATCACAGAAAAGGAAGAAACTTAAGGATAAATTAAACCAAAAGGGGAACAAAAAATAGGAATATTCTTCAAACATTGTCTTGAAAAGTTTTCGTAGTTTTAAGAAATGACTTAAGAATAACCTTCGAAAACTATTAAAATAAGTTATTTCAATATATTCCACGCATGCATCGGCAGGTAAACGTTCAAAAACATTTCAATTTTGGGGTCTGAGGGATCTTAATGTACATCTGTCATCGAAATAAATGCACAATTGCAATTACGATTTTTTTTCTATTCACGTTAAAACAAAGCAACGGGATAAGTGGAGAAAGAAAGAGGAAGAGTAGATAACTTGTCCAGAAGTAGGGACCCGTGCAAAGGCAGGGGAGCGCCTGATGGACGGAGGAAGTCGTAATAGCGCCCATTGAGACTGTACCGCGTCGCCTGAACCAGGAAGGAAGGGCAGGGGCGTCAATGATACATAGAACAGCAGGGACTCCAAAGGACGACGCCCGCCGACACAACCAAGGGCTAATGGAAGCTCACGAGACTGGAAGTCTCACAATATTTAATTAACTCTAATCTAACATTAAATCTGGGAGAAGAGTAAATAAAAAAACAACGATGGAATTTCACACTTCTCAATTTTTGAAAATTCATTTATTTTATTTTTCTACAGGGAAAGTATTATAAATTTATCAACCACAATAAGTCATTAGATAACATAATGATTCAATTCCTGTTAGTATGTCAAGGTAATCTAAAATACAATTTCTGGAAGCGACATAAACAATCGAAACTAGAAGTGAGCACGAAACAAATCTTAGGACACCGTCACAATGAGGGCAATGTACTCGCATACGTCGAGCTGGACTTCTGCAAACTTCCAGTTACTTGACTCAAAACTTCTAAAGGAAATTTTTCATTAATGCAGGTACCAATTAATTACCCGAATCGTAGGTATAAACATGAAAAAATGCCATGCGAATGTAAAAACGATGGGTGTTTTATTCTGCCATTTCGAAACAATACAATAGCGTCACATCCATCTATTTGGACAGACGTCCTTCATGAAACAATGTGCCCTAACTAACAAAATAGGGTCTCGGTTAAATTTCAATATTGGACCACAAATTATTTGATAATTAATTGATAATAATTATGTCGACGTAACAATTGTGTTAAAATACGCCATTAATTACAATTTTTCCATATTATAAAAATAATACATCTTTCAAACATGCTACCCATTTTTGCATAAAGATTCGATGAAGTGTCAGTTTGTTTCTAGTGAACATATTTTTTTGTTTCCAGTGTGCCATGTCATTGCCAGTGGTGATATTAAATTCTGGGCGCAAACGTGAAGGCGCTGAGTAGGCATCCTGCCAGGATCGAGACTTCGCGGCGTGGCCCTACGCCACCGGTTCATGCGTTGATCGAACCCGTTCCTGGCAGAGATAACTGACTCACTCACTCACTCCAATGTCAAAACATAAAGAGGCCAGAAGTGCACACAGATGCAGGAGGTAAGTGCATGTCTCACAAACAGTGTGAGTTGCCGACATGAAGTGATTTACCATAACCCAATTCCATAACATTGAAACATTGGACTCTATCCTAACACTCCTTTATTTTTTGATACTTACGGTTGTATGAGTGAGGTAATTGATAGGTGTTACAACCATTCCTAAAACTATGTCATCAATTCAGTGTATATTGCAAAAGCATTTCAACAATAATTCATGAATTGTGCTTTTTTTAAAACTGCAAATCATTAATTATAACGTTTAAACTGAAACAATACATTTGAATAATAATCTGGTTTGATTAAGCGTTCTTTAGATTTGTGGAAGTTTTCGTTTAATAAGTCTTAATTGACCAGAAAAGCAAGACAAATTCCATACTGTTATTTTTCATATTAAATTTGTGACACGTGATAGTTTATTATATGAATTCCATCAGAAATTACACAGGAATTTAATTAAAAAGGCATTCAGAGACCTTATTCATAAGAACACGTACAACTTGAAGATGGTTTTATTTAAATATTAGCCCCGCAGGGTCCAAATATTCGACGAGTTGATAGATAACAGCTTATTCTTTAATTTTTTTAAATCAGGACATGCAAAGATAGTCGCCAGGTCACTCGTACTAACTTTATTTATTTATTTACTATTTACCTTTTCGAGAGGTTCAGCGAGTTTCATGAGACCTGCTCCTCCACCTAACAGTTGGACTTAAGAGGGGAAATTGGGAAGGAGATATGTTGGGTTGACGTGGAACTTAAGGTATCGAACCGACATTTGTCTGGAGTAGCTGAAAACCTCATCTAGTTCGGCCGAGCAGGGTTTGAACCCATGCTCTACCGCTCAGCGGGATCATAGGAGCGAAGACGCTACCACTAGACCACCGCTGTCGGTGCTTGTGGAGTAATATTTTAATAATAATAATAATACTAACAACATTTGTGTTATCTTGAGAGTACGTCAATAAATACATCCTACTCAGATTGCCAACGTTTCGACTTTTACTCTTTTTTTAAAATGGGGCTTTAGGGCTCGTCAACATCGAGGTCATTAGAGCCCATGCAAGTAGGGAAAAATGCAGTTTCGCACCATAGAGAAGAGCTGTAATGACTCTTCCCCGTGTGTGGGACTCGCCGAATATCTCGACCATACCCACTAAAAAACCCTCCTGAAATCAACAAATATCTAAATAGAAAGATGAAAGAAAAGAAAACAGAATACCAATACATTATTTCGCAAAAAAGGAAAACAATTTTTTAAATATCATATTTTTGAATTACAGAAACGAACGATGAAAACAAAGAAGACAATAAAGATGAAAAGGGAATGCAAATTTTAAACCCTCCCGAGAACTTGTGGGAGGAGCCCCGATCTACTCATAAAATTCAATAGTTTATTAACATTAACCGTTTCATTTCCGAGAATTGTTGGTAAATCTGCAGCCAGACCAATTTGTCTCCGTATACTTGAGTATCTTCTGCAATCAGTTAGTAGGTGACGCACTGTCAGAGAACAGCTACACTCCTCACAAACGGGTTCATCATCAAGTTGTAAGATATACCTATGAGTGAGAGGACAATGTCCTATGCGCAGGCGGGTCAGCAAGACCTCGTCGCGCCGGGTTGGCCTACAGGAACTGCTCCATGACAACAGAAGATTTGATAAGTCGGAGCTTATTCCTTTCAACTGCTAACCATTCATTGTTCCATTCACTCAGAATCCTTATCTTGACGGAATTAAGGACATCTCGTTTTGGAATCATGGAGAAATCCACGCGATTCCTGAGGCATGCCGCCTTTGCGGAAACGTCTGCTTTCTCATTTCCACTGATACCCACGTGTCCAGGAACCCAGCAAAACATTATGTTCTTTCCGTCACTTTGCAGTGTAAAAAGTACATCCTGGATGTTCTGGATCAGCTTATCAGCTGCATACATGTTCTGGATTGCTTGGAGGGCACTCAGAGAATCAGAAAAAATCAGGAAATGTGATCCGCGGGAGCACTTTGTAGTTCGCAATGCTCGCAATATGGCGTAGCACTCAGCAGTGTAAACACTGCACAAGTCGCCTAGACGGTAGCCACTGGTCTCACGGGGAAATACCACGGAGCAGCCGACACCATCAGCCTGCTTCGACCCGTCGGTAAACACAGGGATACGGTCCCGGTATTTGTAGAGGATTAGCTGAAAGTATATCCTCAACATCGGAGCTGGAGTGTTCTTCTTGTCATGATGCAAAAGATCGAAAATAATCTTCGGCTTGTGCAAAGCCCAAGGGGGAGACTTACTAAAACCTTGATGTAAGACATTAAGTGTGCGTATATTTAAGGTTTCCAAAATTTGTTTGGAGCGATATCCAAAAGGTTTGGTTGCTCTCAGTCTGTTGTTGTAGAAACGGATGGAAGAAGAGGATGGATGAAAAACCGCGTTGTGTACCAGATTGTCGGGTAAAGTTTGCAAGTGGCAAAAGTGTCGTAGCATGAGGATTTGCCGCCGGAGGGAAAGAGATGGTTCGCCACTCTCGACATACAAACTCGGAATGGGACTAGTGCGGTATGCTCCCGTAACTAGTCGAATTCCGGCATGGTGGACACTATCCAACTTCTTTAAATAGCTTGCACGAGCAGAGCTATATACAACGCAGCCATAATCGAGCCGAGATCTTATGAATGCTCGATAAAACTGGTGCAGGGAGTAGCGATCAGCGCCCCATTCCCTGCTACTCAGGCACTTTAATAAATTCAGAGACTTTAATGTTCTTGCTCTTAGGTCTGTCAGATGTTCAATCCAATTTAGTCTCTGATCAAAAATTAGACCTAAGAATTTTACAAATGGGTAGAATTTTAGAACGTTGTTCCCCAGGCTGAGGTGAGGTATTACCAGAAGGCTTGGTCTCCTACTGAAAAGAACACAGCGTGTTTTCTCAGCAGAGAAACGAAAACCTGTCGTTTTCGTTTTCGGCTTTTACTATCATCCTCAAGACTCCGCCACATAATTGAACCTTTATCACAATCCATCACTACAACCACTTATCACACAACATTCTGCAATAGATTTCTGTGTTGGAAATCTGAGAATGATGTATTTATTGGCCTACACTCAAGATAACATACACTTATTGATACACGTGATCAAAAATTTCGACTGAATAATAATAATAATAATAATAATAATAAATTTATTGTAAAAAATAACTGTTACAAACTGCGTATAACCACGTGGAGGACAATAAACTAATTTACACTCCGGAAGCAAGCAATGGACCATCCCATCAATTCCAACCAAGGATCCTAAGGCAGAGGCGGATTCAACGTTTCAGCACACTCCTAACAATAAAAATAGTCAGTTAAGTGTAATAATAATATGAATAATAATAATAATAATAATAATAATAATAATCAGGTTTATTACGAGGTTAGGTTCAAGTTGTGTTTTTGTGGAGAGAACTTGGGTCTTGATTTGCTTATTAATGAGAACACGTATGTTTAGATGTCCACCGAAAGGCAAGCTCGCTTCCCAACGCTGCCTGCGACGTCCGTCCAGGAATCCCTTTGCAGCGAGCTGCTCCACCCGCACCGCGGCGCGGAACGGGGAACAGGATGTGCCCACGCGGTCACACTCCGTTGGCGACGTAACGCATTGCCGCCTGCCCGCATCGGAGCACCCCGCTTTAACTGTACTCCCTTCTTTCCATAGGGGCCACGGGTAAGTTTCGTTCCATTAGGAGGAACGAATGTGGGAGGATCCGGGGAATACCGTAATAGGTTCTTCCCGTACAATTAATTCTTCCCGAATTTATTATGATTATATTTCCTCCGTGAACCTATTCGGAAAAGATAAGTGATCACTACACTGATTTAACAGGTTGGGATGTGAGATCCAAGTTCAGAAGAAGGCAAGGACTTCTCCAAACCTTTGGATGCGACATCTCTACCTCCAGCTCGGACGTCACATAAACGCACTCTAACGGGCAGGGTTGCTCGAGGTAGATCTCACATAAAACGTGCATACAATACAATACTTATCTAATTTCTTCCTATTATATGTGAACTTATATATTGTACCTTAATCTGCTACTAACATTCTGTACTGTCAAGGCAATCTAACTAAGCTCAACCGAAGATTACGAAAGTTAAGTCTTCAAACAAAATTCGGATTACATGTCATTACCACCCATACTCCTCGCTTGTAATTACAACTAATGTGACACGAAATATCGCGCAGTTCATCGAATGTCTGAAACTGAGAAAAGATACGAGAGGTATAGGGACAGTACGGTGTGTTGCTTACATAATCAGGGGTTCTATATATGTGGATTTACCGAGGTTTGTCAAACAAAATCCAAGATATGTACATGAATTAGAATCAATATTTTAAACTGAACATTTAATACCAGCTTCCCAACTTTTTCATCGTACCATTTTCAGGGAAAAAACATTGTCGCACATTTTGAATAGTACGAGTATAAACATATAAAATGAAAAGTGAAAATCTTTTGCAAAAATATTATTTCAAAACAATATTCTCTCTGTGCTTAGTACATAGAAGTTTCCGGTACGTGGTAACTCGTGGTGGTTAAGCAGAAAACTGTGTCATTTTACAGCAACTAAACCAATATATAAAGCGAAATCATCATTTATGTGTAT
The DNA here is from genome assembly GCA_002313205.1 of Laupala kohalensis. NCBI lineage: Eukaryota > Metazoa > Arthropoda > Insecta > Orthoptera > Trigonidiidae > Laupala > Laupala kohalensis. The sequence goes on along the minus strand of NNCF01130299.1, from coordinate 582,343 downwards.
GTAATATATACTAATTACACGTTCTGCAAAGAAACTAGAAAAACGTTTCAGGCTTTTTTGTTTTGTTTTTTGTAACAGTATCAAAAAATTTAAACCAAGAGCACTGATAAGCAAACACTTCGTCAACACGAAATATGAATGAAAATAACTCATTAGTCAGACGTTCAGTGCACGAACGGAAGGAATGACGAACACTTTTTCAGTATAAAAGACAGAAAAGCCGAACACTTCCGTAAATAACGCTATGACAATTTTTCACGATTAAGATAATTTCTATATCATGTGTATTTGTAATAATAAAATTGAAGAAATAACTAAACATTCAATCCCCAATAATAAATCATAGTTACATTACCGTGGACGTTGCCAGTGGAGTATTTTCAATCTCTTACCTGTAACAAAAAAAAAACAAAAAACAATTTAATTAAATTTAATAATAAAATAAATATAATTGTAATGATCACATAAAATTTTCAGAATATTAACCCAGATAATGATAATTATTATAGGAAATTACAATGCAAATCCAAAAACATGCCATTTTATACTGGATGGAGGAATCAAAATGTGCCATCAAAATTCAGAACAAGTGAAATATGATGAAAAAGATTTGTAAGATGATGAACCGTATACGATTACATATGGAAATAAACACATGCTAGTAACACTTCTAAGTAACAGTGGCGGCGATTGGGGGGGGGTGGAACCGCCCCCTCATTTTTACGGAAAGAAAAAAAAATTAGTTTAAGCATTTAAATTGAGAAATATAAAAAAATACACCATTCTTGATGTGGTAATCACCAACTGTCTTTCCTTTGATTTATTTCATTATTTAAATCATATTGTAACGACCGGCCCAAGTCCACAAATACTCAATACATGTTAAAAATAATTCACAAGTTTCAACTGGAGTTGTGGTTACAGATACGTAGTGGAAATATGCGGAAGATGTCATGTTAAGGAAAATTGTCAGTACTTGCTTTGCCCCCCACCCTCACTTTTGATTGCTAATCGCCGCTACTGCTAAGTAATATACTCCTTTGCACTTTTCCACGGCTAAACAACATAAAATTGTTTCAATATGATTTCCATCTCTCGTTTGTCTTCACCCATATTTCTTTAACAAAATCGCACAAGGTACATATTTAGGTGAATTTTAACAAACTTTGGAACGCGTTCTGGCACGCAAGGGAACCTGGGAATTGTCTATTACTGTACGCGCTATTGCTTTTACTTCCGCTTTCATTGTATCGAAATAGAATCTTATAGCACTTTCTCTCACAAGAGATCGACCTTATCTATCGATGCAGTAACGACGTTAGCGACGGGGGCACATCAGAGAGGAAAATCGAAAGTCGCCGACTTCTCACGACGCACATGACTGTGAAAGGGATTGTCGATGAACAAGTTTACGAGGAAAGGAGAATTCCTTCACATCCACTCGGTTTATTAAGGAACCAAGAGAACACAGGACAACAAATTTTTCACCAATTGCTTGACTACTTTGAAGGTGGTGCCATTATTTTTATCACTCTGTTACGTCTTTGAGAAACAACCGGATTACGCGTTTTCTAACATCGTACGATTCTTTTTAACTATCACGTATTTATGTTAGTATAACTAATATTGATACTGTGAAAAATTTAATACGTCGAGTAACACGAATATTTCTTTTTAACACTTGAAATTGCGGTAAAAAAAAGAATATAGGACGAGAACACAAATTTTTACATACAATTATAATTTTCTTTTAGAATAACAATGAGTATTGACCCAGCGTTGAAGTTATTATAACAAAATGAATAAAACAATACAACAAAACTTATACATGAAAAAAAAAATCAGGAAGATTTCCATCACATATTCTTTTAGAAACTTTAAGTCGTAAAAAGTTTAATTGAAAATGTCCAATCTAAGATGCAATAGGATGGTGACAATCTTTAATACATATGCCCATGAGATGAGATTTGGGAATATTGAAACATCTGAAAATAGCAAGTGCAACAGTAAATAATATTAAAATCTTGCGCTACCAGAAAAACGTTTTGTAACAGAAAATATAAGAAAATTTTCATCGAGCATCTACATTTGCAAAATAGGTATTTTAGAGTTCTCAATAACTTTAACACATTTTTCAAACAAAAATATTTATTGAGATAATCATGTCGAAATAAGGACTATATACTTTATGAATTCAAAATGTCCAAAGTAACAAAAACTCACTCTAAAGGGGGCAAGAGTGTTTCTACCTAATCGCCATTCATTTGCATCCCCACATCCCGCAACTCAATAGACATCCTAAGGGCTGATTCCGGTTGAACCACGAAAGCTCTGTAGTGGAGATGAAGGAGAGTCGAGCGCTGCTGAACGCAGCTGCTGTAAATTTCAAGTGTTTACGCAGATTTCCGCAACGCGACCAGCGACCTTCGGCTCTTACACACGATGGTCTCTGTCAATCCAGGAGAATTCCGTGAACTACAGATAAACGAAGGATAGAATATTTAACTTACAACCTACTCTTCTCAAACAAATGTACAGCAGAACACAATTCATATTAGGAAATGCGGTCATGTATGCAACAGAACCTCAAATCATAGAAAACAAAAAAAATTCTATTAGACACAGATTTCCTCGAAGAAGACTGAAACGTTTGATTGGAACGTGATTTTCATGACATTACAAAACATTAACAAGATAATTGTTAAACAAACCATTTGTTTTATATCAGGGAACTATGAGATCATTTAACATAACTCAAGCTGTGTCAGCACAAAACTATTTCTCTGATACTATTGTACTTAAGACAACAGGATAACTTTCTCGGTTTTTGCGTTACGACAGTACGTAAGTGTCCTAATATGTGGCAAAGGTTACCTTCGTCGCTGAATCTCACTCGATTCAATGAAACTGATAACTAAACTACTTTTACGTATGAAGCAAAACCCGCCAATGTACGTATGTTTTTTTATAGTATTGCATTAATCTCTTTATTTTCATATCAACGCAAAAATATCAATTTCAACACCCGTGTCACCATCCGAGTATGTGATAGTTTTCTGAAAACGAGGTTTAACAATGGATGAATATATTCATGTACACTTTTATTATTATCCTTTTATATAATATATAAAATAATATATTACGCATAATATATAATATATT
>NNCF01130299.1:520677-578853 GCA_002313205.1 Laupala kohalensis | reverse complement strand
TTTTTTAAAATTAGCTTCATTGTCGAAGATGGTGGATCATAGAACATTTCGAATTATAGAATAAAGGACTAAAGAGGTTCACTATCCAAAAAATTTACAAACTGAAATAGATTCGGATGCTATAAAAGAAGAAAATAGTTCACTTAAAAGGAAAAAAGGAAAACCCCAAAATAAAAAACAAAAAATTCGAGGGTAGATCAGCAAGGAGACGTGTTAGGCAAAATCTGGCAACACTGGCGTGTGCAGCAGCTCCCCCTCTCTCGATCCCAATATTCTTCGCTTATCTCTGCCGTTTAGTGTTGGCCTAGAAGTCGTCCGCGATGGAAGTGCCGATAGCCGCTGCCAAGTGTGAAATCCGTGCAGTTATACGTTTTTTAAACGGGAAAGGGGATCCACCCATAGACATTCATGCTCATTTGTGCGAAGTTTATGGTGACAAGTGCATGTCTGTGCAACACGACCGCAAACGGTGTAGGTAGTTCACTGCCGGTCGCACGGACATTCACAATGAAGACCAGAGCGGAAGACCGTACATTTCAGACGAGACTGTCAACAAGGTCGAGAGACTACTGCTCGAAGATCGGAAGATAACTGTCAGTGAACTGGCTCCTCGGGTTCCTAAGATTTCCGCTAGCTCAGTTCAGAGAATTTTGTCTAAAAAATTGGGGTATCACAGAGTGTGCGCGCGGTGGGTCCCATGCATGGTCCCATGAATGCTTACAGAAGACCACAAGCGGTCGATTGTGCCTGCCAATTTCTGCAACAATGTCAAGACAAGAGAGAAGAATTGTTGGACGGGTGACGAAACGTGGATGTTTCATTTCACACCCGAAAGAAAACAACAATCACATGAATGCGCCACAAATCTTCGCCTAAGCCAAAGAAGTTTAAACAAACGCAGTCAGTTAGCAAAGTGACGGCAACTGTGTTTTGGGACCGTAAAGGGACTTTGTTGATCGACTTTCTGCCTCCGGGGACGACGATAAACTCAGACAGGTATTGTGACACACTAAGGAAACTCAGACGGATGATCCAAAACCGCCGGAGAGGGAAACTGAGCAAAGGAGTCATGTTTCTTCACGATAAAGCTCGACCCCACGTCTCTCGACAAACCCAGGAGCTACTGAAAGAATTTGATTGGACTGTCATTCCCCTGCCCCCTATAGTCCGGACCTCACCCCGTGGTTACCACTTGCTCCCGAAATTCAGGAACACGAGTGGACTACCCTTCCGGTCTGACGATGAAGTCAACGAAGAGGTTACTCGCTTCCTCAACGGGTTGGCGACGGAGTTCTGCAACATGGGGATACAAACGTTGGAGCACCGTCTCCAAAAATGCTTGGATAGAAAAGGAGATTATGTTGAAAAATAGCTCAATGCTTAAGCTTTACAACCACGTAAAATGGTATGAAAATAAATATTTTTTTTCTATTTCTAAAAAAATAGGGAACCTTACTTATGAGTTCACCTTCGTATTTAATGGAATAAGTACTTTTCAGAGGTCGCGTAACAGAGGACGCAGCGCCAAACTCCGCTTTGTCCCTCAGGATGAACGGCACTTGGGCACAAGGCACGCGTGCTTTTTGGCAACGAGGCGTGGGAACACGCGAGGAGCGGGACGCGCACGCATAAACGCACGGCCGCCAAATACTCTCTTTCATGGACAAGGGCAAGCCACCACTGCTTCCTTAATTGCCCATTTCACAGGGAATGGAAAGAGAGAGAGTTTACATTCGAGTATTTTACGACTGCTCGCAGCAAAAAAAAAACGAACTTTCTTTCAATGCAATATTTGTGGTTTTTATTGTTTCAAAAATAGACTGATCAAATTGGTGGATGCTAGATATCAAGAAGAAAATATAATGGTTTTGTGGATACATAAAAAAGAGCATAACTTGGCGATTCCAAAAGTGTATATTCATTTGATCTTACTCTCACTTAAAAGCAATTTAAGATCAAGGGCTATAGACCTTGAAAGCAAAATATCATCGACAGCGGTTGAAAATTTACTGAATCTTCATCATCGTTGATGAATGAATAGTTTATTCATAAGTTTCTTTTATAATAACGGGATGCTGTCTTAATGTTTCTGCCAATCATATTACGACGTAAGTTATCGAAGGAAAAGATACAGGTTAAATTTTATTTTCAAAAATGAATTGATAGAACGTATTTTTATATAGTCACATCCCAAGGATAAAGTCTTAGGGTAGTGAACCAAGAAATTTGGATTCAGAGTCCAAATAATACTCGAAAAAAACAGCAATATAAATATTACACATTAAAATAAAGAAACAAGCTAATATTACTTCTATGATATCATTAGGTTACCCTAGTATTTATAAAAATATTTGTAACTATATTACAACAAATAAAAATTATACTGCAGAGCAAAGTAAAATCGTAAGTAGTAAATAAAATGTAAAATAAAACTTGGTGAAAAGTCATAAAATAATCGTTTCGTCGAGGTATGAAATTCTAACACCTCACAGATAAAAAAATATTAACAGTATGCTGTTTTCACCCTAAAAGTAAACAATTTATGTGAGAAGCATCATCTCTGCACTAAGAAACATATCGCACGAAATCAACTGTTTGAAATTTACCAATCGAACACAGAAGGGTGAAAGTTCCTATTTATGTTCATGTACCAATAAAATCCTCAACATTGTTGCCTTTCACGCAATACATGTCAAGTTTCCCGCTTCCAATAAGAGTCGACAATATCAAAAGGACCGGGAGTACAAATGGCGGAACAACTGTACTCAAAAACGTCAACATTCACGTTTCAGAAGTCATAAAGATGTCGATGTATTTGCACACAATACGCACCGAACAAGGAACTCCCTCTTTTTTTACTTCGATTTTCTGTTCACAGATCGCACCAGCGATAACCATCACACGGGCACTATAGGTATTCAATTTTTTTTTGATAACTTGTTCTCTTAAGCGCACTTCTTTGCCAGGTGAGAGATTCGATTCGTCATTCCCATTATTCTCTGTGTTCTGATTGTTTTCATATAGGGTGTATTTTTTGTAAGAAACATTAAATTCGTCAAATACTTCTCCGCGATTAAACATTCCCGTCCAAGAAGCCAAATAACTTTCATTCGCGCTCTGAGTCGATGCTAGGTAAGATAGCTTTTTTAGAGAAAAGAAAGGAAGCATACACAATAAACACAAAGAACTTTTTTAAAATATAAGAATTAATAAAACTTATAGGAAAGATTATTTGTGCTCATTAAAAAATCCAGCGACTATTACCTACTTTGTTGGCCAGTATGGCGACAACCATTCCGTAGCACTGTAATTCTAAAAAGAGGGTCATATAATTCCACTTAGCTCTTTTGAACAGTACATATACTTGTTTGTTCGAAAATTCGTAGGTGATCATGGAGTGTGGCGAAACTCAAATTGAATCAACTTATTCACCTCATTAAGGTAAAATTTAAAGAAAATTCTCCTTATATCCTTATACTCCTTATCCTGGCCCGGGTTTTGCTCCGGTTTTCCTTCGGGTAGAGGCGGATACAGGTTCTCTAGGCTTCGTCTAGGGGCGTGTTTATTGTAACAATAAAAATCGTGAATTTAGTGTTATTTGAATTTTTATGATTTTTAAACACTGTACTCAAAATAATCTATAGTTCGATAATAATTTGTACATGTAATTTTTTTGCGTTAAATTACAAACATATTGAAATTCTATTAGTATTATAACTCGCAGCTAACTTTTTATCTTATCTAGGAAATTGTTGAATCCGCCTCTGCCTTAGGGCCCTTGATCGGAATTGATGGTCCCTTGCTTGCTTCCGGAGAGTAAATTAGTGTATTTCCTCCACGTGGTCATACGCAGTTTGTACTGCTTTTTTGACAATAAATTTAAAAAATCCTTATCAGTCCATATTCCATACGTCACTCACTGGAGAGATGGACTTCCGGAATGGGAGGGGAGGAAAGTCGACGAGGGAGGGAAAGTAAAACGATGTAATTTCTATTTGCGTAGTCAGCACGCGGAAGAAAAGCGAACCATGCGAAACGCAACAGACGCCATCCATCAAAGTTGAAAAAGGCTTAATTCTAATCCAGTTGGTAACCATGAGGGACGCCACTAAACTTCATTACAAAAGCTCGCTCTTCAACTCTGCTCACTAACTACGTTCCGCAATCATCGGTAAACAAGCCTGGGGCGCTGCTATCGCGACTGGGTGCCAAAGTCGACTTGCCGCTGCCACCATCGCCACCGCCACGATGACGGCGACCGGAAGTTAGGTGGATCTCTACTTCCGGAAGAACGGAGGGGAGCTCAGTTCAGAGGCGATGATGGGGAGCGGATTTATAGAGTGAGATGTGAGGGAGGTTAAAGTTCAGAGCACACGGCAAAGGTGTACTGTTTATAAACATGGTCATCTCTGAGAGTTTTCTCCCTCTTGTTTCACCCAGTAATCTCGAATCATGCACTCAAGCTATTCGTGGCGTAGGTTTTTATTAGGTTTTTAAGACATTATACCGCATGTTGCCAACTATTCACGAAACTTGGAAATATTCAGCTAAGTAGCTCTTATTAATTACTAATTCATGCTACTGATTATTTTTATGATGGGTGAGGAAAATTATTTTGTTATTTTAAAACGATAATTAATTCAGACTGTCGTTTGAATCCTTCTTTGACAAGTGTCGAATTGTCTTCAGTTTTTTTTTTTTTTTTTTTTTTTTTTTTTNACATTGCGTTCCTATTTCCATTTGTTACGTTTTAGTAAGTTTTTTCGCTATGTTAAGCCTGTACTTTTGCCAGAATATCAAAAAATAAGCCCGCGAAAGTTTCTCCATATAAGCCCATAGTAATTTAAAGTACAATAATTCAAAATTTTGCCAAGTAAGGGTATGAAAATTTATTACCACTGAATAGAGAATGTTTCAAACTATCATTTAAATATTTTTGGGTGGTACTTAAGCCACTCTGACGCACATAATACTTTAAAAAGTCTATGAAACTTCAGAACAAGAGCTCCCAAGTTAAAATTTTATAACCCATTGAGACGAGTCGCTGAGAAAGCTTTCACTAAAAAATCAAAACAAGACATTACATTTACGAGTCAAAATTCTATCATTAATCTGTCTATCTTTATCGTAATAATCCATCATTAATATAATCTCAAACGAACAGGTATTAAAATACGAAAATTTCAACATTTGATAATTGTTATTAAGGGCAGTGTCTAGTTATTTTAATAAGTACGAATGTTTCGTACCATTTACATATAGTAAATTAACAACAACTGAAGTGACCACATGAAAGGCTTGTTAACCATAGTTGTCAGTTTGTTCCCATCATTTATATTATTGTTCCCTAATCACCATGGAAAGCGTTAACTTAGTAAGAGTTCTATGTCATCCATGATACAGTAGATTCAAAATTAAAAACACTGAAACAGTCTTCGCTGTATAGGACATCACGCAACGATGTTCTCACCGGAAGTCACAAGGATGAGTGAATCCAAAATAAGGGGAGTGGGATTTAAATCAGGGTGGAACAGTTGAGGGAAGAGAACGCCCAGCAGGTGCGACGATCCGAATGGACAGCTTTGATGTTATGCATCGTACTCGAATTATACAAATCAATTCAAAAACATTTATTTTTCGTTTTCAAGCCGCTGCTGATTGACCTCCTCCAGAGACATCTATTGAGACGAGGGTGATTATATTTGAAGTACAAATTCTACTACAATTAACGTGTATTATACAGATCAAACAAAAAGAAGGTTAAAAACTAGAATCCAGGAGCAGAGAGGGAATTTAAAATCTGTTGAACAAAGTGTAGGTTTTTTTATTGGGGCTTTATGGTTCGCCAACGTCTGGATCATTAGAGCACTTAACACGAAGTGTAGTAACCTCACATTGAATTAACAATGATCACTTGAAAGATTGGGATAACACATTAAAATTGGACAAAGAAGTTAATTATTACAAACATAGCATATCAGAAATGATGTTTATAAAACTTACACACGGGAGTTTGAATTTACAGACGCAGAAAAGTTGTCTTATTTATAATACAATATTATAACACGTTTGTGAAGTTTCTGATTTTTTTGTAAATATATTTTGTGTTCAGGTTTACATTTAATGTCATGTTCCATTATGTTTCTTCTTATAATTTGTAGCACTCGACGACGACTTCAATATAAGGTTGAAACGTTGTGTACTTTATATCACAAAATATTCGTCTATCAGGTTGTAAGTATTTATTTATTTATTTTGATTATGTTTGACTCAGGTGTGGAACACACATGACGAAAGTCATCCGATATTCGAAATCTAGACCCCGAGCTTCAGGAGAACTCTTCACCTCAACTAACATTGCCATCAGGATGAGATGAAAGACAAATGATATTATCGAGTAACTGTCGTGACAAAGTCCGAAAGGAATGAACCTGTTCCTTATAAATGAGTATAGACCAAGAGAAAATGAAGAATGAAATATTTTATGACGCGCCAAAGTCCCTTCTTTCGCGCCTTTCTCCAATGGGTAACTACTTCAGGCGACAGATGACACTAATGTGCTCCACTCCGTAAAACAGTTATTGAGACGAAAACTTGGAAATTAAAATGAAAACCATGAAATGCTTTCATTCACGAAAAGATAAAATAACCTAAAAGGGAGACAAATCTGCTGTCTTCAATAAGCTGCTTGTTGTAGTTAAGCTATTTCTATGTATAATAGTTGTGATAAATCAAAATTTGCGAATTCTTAATTAGTTTTTAAAGTATTATTTAGGGTCAGTAAATACTAATTTAAAAGAATGGGCACAAACAAGCAGAACGTTTTTCAATGACATTGATACTGGCCCACTCTTTTAAACGTCAGCGTTGAGCACAAAAACACAAAAAGGATATTACAACAAATTCATTAGCTACTCAGGTTGATATATTTGCGATATTTCAGTCCGAGATTTTTTAGATGAATATTTGTTATTAATCGGATGTTACAAACCACGATTCCATGACTGCCTTATTAAAGGTACAGAGGATATTTAAAAGCGATTTTTTAATTACAAAAAAGTTTGGAAAAACTTCGTTTTATAATCACACTACTCACTCCAAATAAAGAAGATTGAAATTGTTTCAAGTACTCAAATTAATTTGTGTTCCTTGAATTCGAAAAATATTTAACGATACATTACTCGCTCCTTTCCAAGTTTCTCCAAAATTAACACCAAAATTGTTGTCCCAGAAAATGAAAAATATGTTTATAAATGAAGCTTTTCAATAAAGAAAAAGATAAAGATGATAAATTCTTAACAAAAGATTTATCTTTTCACCCTTTGGTTACATTATCTTTCAGTTCTTATTTAGTCATCCAAGATGACGCCAACTTTAGAATTAATATCCTCTGAGTCCCACCGAAACAGCGAAATGACCAAGGTCATTAACTATAAATATGAACAAATTAATCAAGTGGAACAGAGTCGCTCTCTATGTTCCGAGAGGACGGGAGCGTTCACCGGAAGTTACGCAGATCACCGCGTCCGGAACAAACGAGGGGAGCTTAGCGGAAGGTGAAGGGAGATAGCAAAAGGTATTGAGAGGGACACACGAGGAAAAATCGATTTCGAAAGCAAAGCGTTTGGAGGCGGCCGTTCTTAAAGCGAATTGGAGGGTCCTCAACGTGCGCAATGCACAACGCGAAGAATATTCGTTTTGCATTCCTGGCAACACAAGAAAAGGGAGGCGAACGCAAACAGGGATTATTAACAACGAAACGGGTGGTTAATCTTTGACTGTAAAGTTTAACATAGATATACGCACACCTTGCTTTATCGAAAATCATGTTCATGATTGATTAGAAAGAATACTCTCGTCCTACCCTACCTCGTCATTGAAAATTCAAAATTGAATGATATATTAAAAAATTTCATGCAAAACATACAGTTTTCAACGTTGATATAATATAGTTCCATTTCTTTACTCGAACAATTTTAAGTGACAAGAACGTACGTATATCATATTTATTAAAAACTGCGACATACATTGGTAGATTAAAAACACGTTTTAATTTCAATCTCTCATCAGTTTTTTTTAAGTTTCACACTAATGAGACAAAATACATCACAGATTTTGACTTTCATTTATTCATCATTACGACAAAACATTTAACGTAATAGAAAAAAATTATAACTTCCACCTTCTTCATGATACGAGCATTTTGTTGCATCTGAAAATAAATTATTTCGTACGCACGGGCGGACTTAACCTCGACAGATCCTCAGGTATACTCAAGTTATCGAGAGTTTGGGCACTAAAAAGGATGTCGGACTAGAGTGGTGTTTCAGGGCAGCCACCACCCATATTTTGGAACAAAATCCCCCCACTCGTTAAGGCTGCGTGTGATTGTCGTTTGATATTAAAATTATCGTTTGGTAGCACGTAGCACTTACACATATCTTATGGATGCACCAACGTAATAGAAACAACAAAGATACTTCCATAGAATGAATTTCGTTGAAGGTAGATTTTTAAATTAAGATTTCTTGGAAAATTTACGCAATGTATTTTATAAAAAGGAATGTTAATTTTGTGTTACACTATAAAGGATAAAAATGAGTATTTTAACAGCATGCTCTCCTAAAGTTATTTCATCTAGTTTGGTGGTAGTGAATACAACGTATAAGATGAAAATAAAACTAAGTCGAGCAGTATACGACATAGGGGGTACAATTCAGTAGATTGGCAGTCCTCCCAAATTTGGTAACTTTTCAAAGGGCAGCTAGACTATAGAAGGATAACTTCACCATTAAACTCGACACTTCCTTAAGGATTAGGTCTACGCCGGTCTACCTGTGCCCGTCCCGTGACAATGGGACCGGTAGGCAGCTCTTTCAGAAAAAAAGTTGGCTTTACTACACACACAAAATTTCTCCATAAAAATTGTGATGTTGTTATAGAATAATTGAAATCTACGCTTAAAATGATGAAAAATGATACCAAACACGACCTTACTGGCATCAAATACTCATTTGACTATTAGTCCAGTAATTATGTGACGAAAAGAAGAATGTCAAAAAAAGTTTTTTCCCTTTCAATATATTTTAGTTTCTCACCAATTACTTTAAAACAAGGCATTTTTAGAACAAAATATTCTTGAACAGAAAAATGTACATTAAATTTCTAACAAATTACATTCCGTACCGTTTTGTCACCAGACGAACGGAAAATGCTAAAGAGCGTGATGAAATTGACAAAAATTCTACAATGGATTATAACTTGAGAATTACACACTTTTAGAGAAAATGTCTTCATACGAAAATGAAATACTTTAAACGTCCTACAAAACTCGTTATCCTGGATTTTATTTCTGACAATCTGTTTATTCTCATCTTTGCGTGGAAGTTTTGTGCACATCTATGTCGAAGAGTCGATACGTATTATTTAATTGTATCAAATAAGGTAGTTCTGATTTTTTGATATAATGAACCTAAATTTTCGACCTCGACCGAAGTACCTGTGCCTGAAGGGAAATAAATATTGTCAGAAATAAAACCGGAGCCAAAAAGTTCTCCAAAACCTAAGTGCACTATCTAGAACCAACGCACTTACTCTAGTACGATAAACAAAATAGTTTTCCTTTCAATCATATGTTACATGAAAAAATCAACAATTCTCAGTTTGCATGGATTTTAACTTTGAAGCAATGGGTTTTAGAAATAAAATGCTATGCCTTTTTTTTTCAATTCTGTGAATTTACAAGAGTTAAAGACCAGAATTCGAACCGTATTTGGGCCACAGACACCATGTAAGGAAAAAAGTACACGTTGACTCTACTATAGATGTGTACTTAAGTTCAACGCACACAAGCGGATAAACAGACAGTCAGAAAAAAATACTCTGGAAAACACATTTTGTTGGACGCTCAATAAATTTCATTTTCGTATACGGTCGTTTTCTCTAAAAGTAAGTAGTTCTCAAGTTATAAACAAAATACGGGAAAAATAAGTTTTTTGATCCATTGTACAATCGCGCTCTTAAGCCTTATCCGTTCGTCTGACGACAAAATGACTCAGAACATAATTTGTTGGAAACTTAATATTACATTATTTAGGTACATTGGTTTCGTTCTAAAAATGTGTTATCAAGTTATAAGCGGGAAACTGAAGAAAGAGCATTTTAGAAAATCTTAGTAATTTATTTTTGTGTTTATTGTTGAAATCTGAGCCTACAGCTTCGATCTTTCCCCTCCTTTCTTGTTTTCCTGGTAATTTTTTAAATTAAAAATTTAAATTTTTAAATTAAAAATTATCGAGCTGCTGCTAAAAATAATGAATTTTATTTAAACATGAATGAATTCTTTATAATATTAGAGAAGCATCTGATATATATTTTATACAAAATAGCTGACAACAATAAAATATAACACATACTAGGATATTTTCTCTCTAAGAAACATACAGTGACTGGATTGGAAACTTAAATCTATTATTCAGAGAATTGCTTGAGAATTCTAGAATTCAAAGTTTCCAAATATCAGTGGAGTAGAATTTTTTATACAATTTGTTCTTATATTTTATTCTTATATTATATACATTTTGTTCTTATATTTCTTAATTTTATGTGTCGACCTCTGAAAATATGTCAACAATGGCTCTTTTGTAGTCAACACCCGCACATACATTACTAACAACAGAAATTCAACAATAAATGAGCAGCAATTCATGAGAAAACACCCTAATTATGAAGATAAAAGAAGAACTTTCATGACCCCTTTTTTTCTTGACATTCTGACGAATAACCAAACTTTGCTGTTACAAAGATCTGTTTTATTGTGTCATTCGTATCATAAACTGCATAAAAAGCACATTTCATGATTTCGAGGGAAATAAATATTGTGTCAGAAATAAAACCGGAGCCAAAAAGTTCTCCAAAACCTAAGTGCACTATCTAGAACCAACGCATTTACTCTAGTACGATAAACAAAATAATTGTTTTCCTTTCAATCATATGTTTCATGAAAGAATCAAGAAAATTATAATTGGAATTCTACACACATTATTCTCGGAATCAGAAGCTCCCAAAACTGATATATTCGTCAACATTTCGCGACCGTTTATTTTACACGATTACAATACTTTTTATATACTATGTTAAGATAAGCTTAAAACTCAGTAATGTCATAAATACATCGTGTTTGGGTTCATTGTTATTGGAATTATGTGTAGAATTAAAAAAAATTAAGATAATGGGAATAAAAATAAAGATGTTTAATTCATAGCACATTAAGTAACTCTCCTGTAAGCGACTCATGAAATCCATTAGCAGCAGATCGTGGGGTTGGCAGGAGGGTGCGCGGCGGGCGGCAACCCATTAGAGCAGGTAGAATCTGTCGAGTTTGATGGTACCCAAAATTTTTAATCCCTCGCCCGACTTTTTGACCATCAGGAACTGTCGAGTTTAAGAACTCCGGTACGCACTTCGCCCTACTCGAATGGAAAGAAAAGAAACATAAAAAACGAAACGTGACGGGAGAAAGGTAGAAACTGAACACCAGAAACCCTAAGGGTACTTTTACGAGGAGAAAATAGTCAGTGTTTCACTTTGACATAAACTGAACAAAGAAATATTTACATTTTCCTTTTTTATATTAAGTTATGAACTCTGACACGGTTCGTTGAAGCCACAGAGAAACCTCTTTATTGTTCTCTATTTTCCACGAAACTTACGTGACTTTGATCGAAAGGAAACATCATTAGGATCGGGATATCTGACCCTACAAATTTAAAGACACTATCGGAAAAGTATTGAAAAGTTTCAAAAATTCAAATTTTGGAAGACCGTAAAATTTAGTTTCAGGTGCTCTAAAAGACTATAGATGTTGTACAACCAGCAGGTGAACAATGTCTTGAAATTTGTCACTAACAATATAACACAAAAATAGCGTCTCTCTTCTTTTTTGAAGTAATAATCGTCATATCAATTTTTGTGTTGTGAAACCCTATCCATGCGTCAGAGATTCCCAAAATTTGTGGACCCGTGGCTCCCTTGACATATGAGTTCCGGTCAATCACTGAGTGTTGAGACATCTCTTTTTTACATGCACTGAAATACCTCATATATGAATCAATTATGGTATGCTAAACTCAAATAAATATAAGCAAATCTTTGATATATACATAATAAAGGTAATGTGTTAGCAAAAAATTTGTGCAACGAAGATTTCCGAACGAGTGCACTGTAGAATCATCGATTTAATTAGAATGAGTGCATTAATTAGAATAGAACAAATTAATATTGTGGGTTTACCAAAAAGTATCACAACATTCCTCACGTTGAAAGTACATTTGCATTCATGTTTTGAAGTTTCTGCACGAACACTGCCTTGGGTGATAAAACACAACATCAAGAAATAGTGATTGGCATAAAGAGAATGTAAATTTCCAACTAACAAAAAGCGGTAACCTTCGACAAAAATAAATTCACCTTTGAAACACATTTCTTAACGGATATGCTGTTAGACACTCAATGGCCGAGCTCACTTCCCAACAAAATGATTTGGGAAAAATAACTTGAAGACAAATTCTTTTAGTTTATACCATCTCGGATGCAAAACTACAAACTTGTCCGAAACACCTCAAGATTTCAAATATCCAATTTTTCATATTATACTTTACATCACGCGATGAAAAAAGGATTTTCAGGAGTTTTCCTAGGTTGGTTGAATCAAATATGAATTCTTAAGTTTGGTACCGGAAAATAAAGCATTTTCATTCCTCTTACTAGCTGACGCGACAGACATTGTCCTAATCAAATTTCAATAAAATTGTTTGTGATCGTTTTGTGAATTTGTGAAAAACAATTTTAAACGTGTAAACAAAGTAAAAATGAGAAAAAAGTATTTCTGAATTATCATTGTATTTATTAACGATTGTGGACATGAGTATTCAATTCGATAAGTAAATTCAGAAGTACGCCAATGGGAAATTTTTCATGCGAGATGAATTCAATCGGTAATACACCGCTGTAATGGAGATGTGTGATGTGTCTGAAATGTGATCGACTTGGAATCAACCAAATATCTTTCCTATCGTCAGTTATGATCGAGAGTGCATACAAAAATTATGATTTTTGCAGTTTGTCCGTATTTTCCGACTTACTTTGTAATTGTCCCGAATTTGTTTTTCCTGAAAACTTTCCCAGGACCATAACGAAAAGAAAGAAAAAGAGAATTACGCGTATCCATCGTTCGAATCGTGAGCTATGGCATACAAAAAGCACTTTCAGTTTTTTCCGAGTTTTCCAATTTTCCGGGAAACTTTTCCAATGTTTCTTTCCCTAAAAACCTCATTCTGACTTTTTTTTTTTTTTCGTGGGGCTTTAGGGCTCGTCAACATCAAAGGTCATTAGAGCCCATGCAAGTAGGGAAAAATGCAGTTTCGCACAATAGAGAAGAGCCATAGTAACTCTTCTCCGTGTGTGGGACTCGCCGAATATCTCGACCATACCCACTAAAAAACCCTCCTGAAATCAACAAATATCTAAATAAAAAGATGAAAGAAAAGAAAAGAAAACAGAATACCAATACATTATTTCGCAAAAAAGGAAAACAATTTTCTAAATATCATATTTTTGAATTACAGAAACGAACGATGAAGACAAAGAAGACAATAAAGATGAAAAGGGAGTGCAAATTTTAAACCCTCCCGAGAACTTGTGGGAGGAGCCCCGATCTACTCATAAAATTCAACAGTTTATTAACATTAACCGTTTCATTCCCGAGAATGGTTGGTAAATCTGCAGCCAGACCAATTTGTCTCCGTATACTTGAGTATCTTCTGCAATCAGTTAGTAGATGACGCACTGTCAGAGAACAGCTACACTCCTCACAAATGGGTTCATCATCAAGTAGTAAGAGATACCTATGAGTGAGACTATTACGTGAGACTATGAGTGAGACTAAAAAAAATGTTCGTAATAGTCAGAATAATTAGTCAAATCGGTCCAGCAGTTCTCAAGTTATGCGCTTACCAATGAACAGCATTTAATGTTTATTTATATAGATAAAATATACGCTCCGGTGACCACAAAGCAATAAATCATTTATTTATAAAATAACCTAAAATTGGAAGATTTCACCCATTTCAGAAAAAAGTTGATTTCAACAATCTTCGTTAAATCACAGAGGTACAATACAAAATGGGGTGAAATTGTGGCTGGTAACGTGAATAGTTTGCGACCATCCAAGTTTTCTTCAGAAAAGCCTGGCGATACAGAATACGTGGTAGGAAATACTTTCATTTCAGTTAGTAAACAAATTGTGTAACTCATTCTCGCTCAACCATCATCCTGCTCTCAAGACTTCATAACGTAATGAAAAAGCGGTCCATAAGTGATCGACGGTCTGTCTTCTATTTCGGTTTCCTTGGAAATCATCAACAATAAGAATTGACTAGGACCATTCATTCTCCACTGGCGTCAGCGTACGTTGAGATGAGTAGTGCTGATCTACTAACTCGAAAACCGGAATATTAAATAAATACTTATTAATATTCCGGTATTAAATAAATACTTATAAATATTAAATAAATAAATACTTACCGAACATTTGTTTATTTATTGCTTGTCTTTTGGCGAGATTCAGGCCATGTGACCTGCTCTTCCAACTAACCGTTACTTAGGCGAGGAAATTCGAAAGGAGAGATGTTGGGTTGCAGGTACAATGTATGGTATCGAACCAATATTTGTCTGGAGTAGGCGAGGGAAACCCCAGCTGAAAACTCTCTTGGTTCGGCCGATCAGGGTTTGAACCCACGTTCTACCGCTCAGCGATATCGAGGAGGCGAAGACTCGACCACTGCTGTCGGTCTGGGGAATTTTTACACATATTTCAACGTCACATAGCGTATAAGACCTCTTCAGTCAGTAATCGAATAAGAATGAGTTAATCCTCGTAACGAGATCAAGAAATCACGAACGTCCGCTCTTTGCGAATCCTACGGTCATTAAGACGAGCATCAACAACGCTTACGTCCTTTAAATGTCATTGATCGAACCACACAGAAAAAAAAAGATTCTTCTTAAAGAGGATCCGAAAGGTAGTAAGAAACTGAGATGGAATCGATCAGTGACGCAAGGTGTCTACACAGTGACGTAAGGTGCTGAGGTCGCGGTATTCGGTTTCACGAGGGAAGCATCCTGTAAGGATACGAGAAAGAAGCACGTGGACGAAGAACCACAGGACTACGAACATCTCTCTTCAGAACGCAATTATCACAATTATAAATGTTTTATCTAATGATGAGATCCAGGTCTAGCAAAACAAGAATGCAATTGATCCGGTAAGTAAAAGAGTAAAGCGGTAATTTTAACAGTCAAGCCAGGATTAACGAAGAAGGGCTTATCCCAGAATTATAATTCCTAAGCAAGTGGTTAGTAAATATTTTTTCTTTAATGACGTATTTCCAGTTTTGCAAAATTTTTTAACAGATTTTATGATCACAAAAGTACATTTTTTATAAAAATATATATTACCATCATGGCAACCATTCCACAAAAATAAACAATCCAATAATATTGTTTTCCAGTAATGCGCAAGCACGTGTGCAATTATGTAAGCAACAACCAACTTAACTGTCAAGCCCGTGTAGACAATCTGTTAATCTCTCTGCGGTAAAATTTTCTCCTAATTTAAATAAAAGGAAAACACTATGGCTATAAATTAACATAAATAAATAGACCAAAACAAATAACATTAATAAAACAATTTAAAAAAATATCTTATTCTATGATTTTGTACAAAAATTACAAATTTCACGTGAACTAAGACGCAGAAATTCAGCTATGTGTAACTATACACCGCATCTGATTTATACAGAGATCTATAGAAAAAAAATTCCAAATCGGAATATTGTAGCTATCAATATATAAAACTGATCTGAGGCGTTTTTAATTAAATCAAATGAAAAATCTGTTCTGTATCCTGTAGAATAAATTTATTCTGCACTTCTTTTGAAAAGCGTCGTAAATAGTACGCAACGCGTTACTCAGAGCTTCATCAACTACAATACATGTACATTAGTGGACATTAATCGAATTAAGAAGGAAGAAAATGAATCTACGCGACATAATCTGGACCATTTATAACTGAAGGTACATCATAGAAAGACCTTCATTTTCCTCAACTGGTTTTGTGTGTCATAACCGGAAAATATGTCCTAGGGAGTTCAACACACATTACTCTCCCGTTGCAATTGAATAATAATTTAGGGACGCTCCCCTCGCAGAAAACGGAGAAATTGTATTACATCTGTTGCCACTAAATTTTCGAGATAATTCAAGTTAGATAAAGCGTACAGAGAAAAGCGTGAGGTAAAATAGACATCAACGGGATTATAGAAAATTTAACAACCGTTCGCCACGTAATAGAATTTAAAGAGGATATAATTTTTTAATTTACTTTTTTTTTCATATTTGATAACCCATTGAATATCAATAGAATGTGCATGAATTTCATGTGAAAAACACTAAAAGTCAATATACTTCTAAAAGGTAAGTATTTGTTAACTTTCGTTTTTAACCCATACCACTTACCTAATTGCTAAGTTTATATTAACACGATAATTTTATGAACCGAGGACTTAGCGCAATCTTGCATTTTAACTTTATACTATTTCCTTCACAATTTGCTTTGAAATAGAAATTCATTTCGAATGTTAGTTCTTAAATAGTCTCTCAGTGGAGCTGCCTGCCTCATAGGAAGGCAAGAGATGGTACATAAATAAACAAACACCTCATATTTTACTGTGTATGAGGATATTGCAATTTCATAATAATAAGAATTATAGAATGTTATAATGGAACAATGGTGCCTCTGGAATACATTACGCGAATATTCGGTGAGACGAATGTTGCGGGTTTTTAACAGTTCAGTAGATTTTGTCAATCTGGAAATTTGTCATCTACATATTTTTTTTCTTTTTCGTTCTTTAAGATCGTGGAGATTATACACTAGGATTCAGTTAGCACTTAAATACACCTGAAAAGAACCGGCCATCAGATGAAATTTCTAGTACTTTATACGAATAAAATTCTGATCATATGCACTAAATGTAATCCAGAAAACAAGGAAACTATTAAAGAGAGTTTGACAACACCCATGAATCGCGATCTCGAAACACCGTTTAAAGGGGTAAATCCCAACGTAGACAAGCGCGCATTTCATCGAACGCTGGGAAGGGGTGAGATGCCGGAAACTGAAAGGCGCCCCAGGTGGTTCCCCTCTTCTCATCGCCCTTTATAAGCGAATCCCATTAGAGGTCTTCGTACACATTTCTTCCACCATCCGAGAGAGGCGCTTCAAACGACAAAGGACGATCGCCAAGAGAGACGAAAAGCGTTTTGTCAGCGCTAACGCACTGGAAGATCCGGACTTAATCTGAAACACGCCGTTTGAAAGCAAGGAACAAGATAAGGAACTCGAAAGCAACGCTGTCCGAAATTTGGGGCGACGTCCTAGCATTGGCGAATGACAGTATTCGAAGATTCATCTCCAGATAGTACTTCTACAAACCGCACCAAAATGTCAGTTTGACAAGCGTTCATAAGTGCTCACATAGTAAAGAAAACATTTTCTTTTGTCATGTTATATGCGATAAAAATAGTCAATGAAATAATGGCCACTTGTTTTATTTCTCTTAATTTGGCAATAGTGGAAGAATGAAGTTTGTTTTTTCTTCAAGAAAACAGCACTAAAATGAAACTTTGGTATCTATCTCATGAACTCGAACTAGCTAAAAACATTACTTGGACGAAATGAAGTTAATTCGGTACAAGGTGGACACAGAAAGAAACTATATAAATTAAATTAATATAAATATATGCATGTAATTGTTAATTTCCTGAGGGATCTTATTCCATCTTACATCGAATCAGATACAGCACAGTCTTTTCTAGAGTTTATTTATTAAATTTATTCAAAGGAAATTTTATCCATGAAAATCAGCGATCCACTGCTTAAATACAACGTTGACGAGGAGCCTCTAAGTGGTTGGTACTCCTGACGATAAGAGGAGAAGAGGATTATCGAGATAAAGCACGACAGAAGTAGGCCAAAGATGAATGATGATCAATTGATCCCTCTCCAGATGCTCCCAAGAAGCCATTTGTTTACCTTTCAAAAAAAAAAATATATATTTAGAGAAAAAACTTCAAAATTGAATCATGAAAACTACCGATAAAGGAGAAAAATAATATATTTTTTAATGAAATTGTGAAAAATTGTTACCAAATTTTGTTTATCTTTTTCAAATAATGTAAGTTTTTAATTTCATAGTTTGAGAAAGGGTAGTAACGTCGTACGGTCACAGGACATACATCGAAGGCTAACCGTTCCATTGCCATTACACGAACGCTTGAGTAGTCAACAAATCAAGGGGAATACTTCACCCATAAAATTGTAGGAAAATTTCAGAAATATGTGCACTTACTTGAACTATTCCAAAGATCGTACAACTTATGACAATAATTGTTATCAAATTTAAATATCTCTTTCGACTATTCGTACGCAAACACGACACATTGGTGTCAATAAGCGTGTCGTGTTTGCTTGCCAAAAAGGACGCTGTACTGCTCCTAATACTTGACAATTTATTTAAAAAATCGTTCGGTACCTCAAAAACTCTTATTTCATTCCACTGTATGTTCTTTGAATCGCAGTCCGCATTACAGAAGAGAGACGAACCCCGAACCTTTGAAGCCGAGGGAAACACGCCTGGTTCGTGAGGGGCGCCGCCACCGCCTATTGATCGTAGCCCCTCTCCCTCTCCGCAACCCCTGCACCATCTCTCGCGAAGCGGCACCCTTCGCCAGCGCGTTGGAAGTCTGCCAGGGGGCCGCCCCGCCACGCGCGCGAACCCACCGCCGCGCCGCAGACAGGGTGCTAAAAAGGCGCCACGCCTCTGTCTGCTGCATCGCAGACGCTGCTGTCACAAGGCAAACGGCAAACGCGAGACATCACGGACGTATGTACTTTTCCTACAAAAAACCTGCTTCATCTATATAAATAAAAATTAAATGTTGGTCGTTGGTAAGCGCATCACTTGAGAACGGATGGATCGATTTGGCTATTTAAAAAAAAACGTCCGTAAATGTCAGAATAAGGTTTTTAGGGGAAAAAACAATGAAAAAGTTTCCCGGAAAATTGAAAATTTCGGAGAAAACTGAAAGTGCTTTTTTTTCTATGGGATTTTTGTATACACTCCAGATCATAACTGACGTTAGGAACGACATATTTGGTTGATTCTTTTCTTCTTCTTCTTCTTCTTCTTCTTCTACTTGTGTGTAAAATTTTGTATTGGCGTACTTCTGAATGTACTCCTCCTCAAATTGTAAATCCATGGCCACAATCGTCAATAGATACAATGACCGTTCAGAAATACTTTTTTTTCTTCTCATTTTTACTTTGTTTACAGCTTGAAAATAACTTTTCACAAATTCACAAAACGATCACAAACATATTTATTGAAATTTGGACAGGAGGAAAATCATTTCTCATCATAATTATCATCATTTCTCCTCGTCATCATTTTTTCTGATGGTCATCATGGTTTTTCCTCGTCATCATCATCCTTATGATCATGAAGGTTGCGTCAGCAAAGTTCGCAAAATCTTTACAGAACCCATGTTCCATTTGGGTCACCATTCAAGTCAAATCCTTTTTATAAATGCTAGCAGGAAAAGTATTAAAAATACGACTTTGGCCGACATACCGGCTAGAACAAATACGTGTGCTAACCACGTCAACGTGACTCTGGTATCTCATTACAACCTATGTGTTTACTTTTACACCATTGTGTGTTTACTTCGTCACCGCATCGGAGAGTTATCGTTACCACGAATATTCTCCATCTGATATATTATCGCATATTTCCATTCTGTAATCGGCAGTTTTGTTTGAATCCACCATTCAAATACGCCCAGACACGACCAATTACGTTCTTCCACGACCTCCCAGAACCGAGAAAACGTTGTGCTAATTTAATAAAAACTTTTTTATTTTACACCAGATCGCAGTTTTAAACTCAGTAAAACATTAAACAATAAGTGCCTTTAGATTATATTAAAATATGGTTTGATTGGACGAGTGGTTTAAAAAAATGGATTTTCCAAGTCACCGCAACGATTGAAAGAGTGGACCAACCGGCACTTTTGTCTTTATACCTGCAATAACATTTAAATTGGATGCAGTAAAAAAAAATTGCATATACACTGTTAAACGCAGAATGATGTACGGAAAATTTCAGAGTTACTCATTTTTGTGTGGATCAACGGATTAACGTTTTATTAATGCTCAAACACGAGTATCAAAACTTTTTGCCATGACTAGTTCAACTGTTAAGAAAACATTATTGAAATGAAGCAAAGTAGCACACAATGAACTCTTTGTTTCAGCACCTTCCAACGGATATTAGCACTTTCTGTATAAAAGATTCAATATCGTTTCACGACGTTCAAGTGTTACGATTCAAATTAGTCTAATAAAAATGATTCAACTCGCCTACTACTAGATCGTGAGGAGTGATGTCTTAGTGCAGGGGTCGGCAACCTTTTTTGGCCGCGGGTCAAAATCAACCAAAATGTGAGTATTAAAGAGACGTTTGGGTCAGAGATTTTCGACATGAATCCTATATACATAAACACTTATGTCTATAAGATCCATGGTAATCGAACTAAAATGTTGTTCTTAGTATCTATTTTTAATCTTTTTTATTCTCAAAATGTTTGTTTCATGTTTGTTTTATAATTTATTTTTATATATTATACTTTATTTTCGGAACTAAAGTGGGTCACCTGAAATTATCAAATGGGTCACTCGGTGACCCTCGGGTCATAGGTTGCCGACCCCTGTCCTAGTGGTTCCTCAGGCGACCTCCAAAAGCTTTCGACACGAGGAGAGAGATGATAGGACAAGTATCACGCCTGATGAGTGAACCTGAAAACCTGTCTCAATGTTGAGGTATACATATAAATATTATGACCATAATCCTACAGGGATACAAACATCGACCAATTAATAGCTCACAGCTTTACTTATTAATCCATACTAATTCGAAAGTATTAAGATAAAACTATTAAGACAGCGATTCATCGATTAATTCACTACAATAACGAATTCAAGCAAGAGTGGAAATAAAACTTTAATCACGGGCCATTTCACGTCAAATCAACTCAGTTTTGATATATTTTTTACATGACCATCTTATATTTTGATAAAATATTGTAGGGAGGTAGCCATCATAAGCTGTAACATGACACCTCTATCTCAATTAGGAGAGCTTCCAGAGCAAATTCAAAAGTCTTGTGTAGAGCCATTTGGGGGAGTTTTGTTTAAATCTTACATTTTTGTAACTTCCAAACGGGTTGAAATTTTACATGGTACTTTTCCTTAATCTATATATTGGCTTCTTCCCTACAAAATTTTATCAAAATCTGAGATGGTAGAATTACACAGTATTGATGTGACTTGGAATGACCCTTACGTATTTTATGTTTCTCACAGCGTAGTCATTATGGGTATAGGTTTCATTTCTATTTCACAGCAGAAGACCGAAGTGAAGGAATCGTGCGATGTATCAATTCTAAATTCTCCAGAGAAATTACCTTTTTAAAACATTTTGTATCAAAAAGTGAAAATACGATTTCGATAGAGAAAGTCGAATGAAAAAGGAAGACGGACATTAAATTTAGTTTTAGCTAAGTAGAATCTCCATCTTTACTACCACTTGAAAATGTGTCTTTATTATTTCTACCAATATTCTTGGTTCCTTGAGGGTTTCAGTACCAAGCAAGTATTGGAAGCCAGTGCCACGGGGAAAGGCAGGCAGCGGGAGTCGTGATCTAAGGACATATGGGGTGAAAGGTTGTCATCAGAAAAATATAAATTGTCAAATGTTAACATTCAGAGTGAGGGTCCCTACAAGGTTAATTAATGCTGATAGTAAATTGTCGTTAGCAGTTAAATTATAATAACTATCGGAAGTTTTCATTAGTTTACGTGAGAGAAGAAAATTGCATTTAAACATTCTCTAGTTCATGTATTGAAATCGGTGCTACAAGCCACTTCATATGAAAGAGCAAGAAAATTAATGAATACTTAAAAAAAGTATTGAAATATTTGGGAACGTTTATTTCCTTTAGCGACATACTTAAGTATGTCCTCATACCACGTACTCAACCTTGGCACAGTCGTGTACATTAATTTCTGTAGCCCTTGCCCGGGTTCTTCTACGGTTTTTCTACGGGTAGAGGCGGATTTTATACAATGGTTCCCTAGACTCTTGCCTAGGGACGGCGGTCTATTGAAATAATAAATCTCGAATTTAGTGTTATTTTAATACTTATGATTTATAAACAATAGTTGATATCAATAGATTGATAATAATATGTACTTGTGACAAAAATTTTTGTGTTTTATTGAAAACAAATTTGTTGATATTGTGCTATTTTTTATTATTTTCTTAGGAGAGTGCTGAAATATTGAATACGTCTCTGCCTTAGAACCCTTGATCGGAATTGATGGGATGGTTCCTTGCTTGCTTCCGGAGAGTAAATTATTATATTGACCTCCACGTGGTCACACGCACTTTATAATTGCTCTTTTGAAAATGTTATTATTATTATTATTATTATTATTATTATTATTATTATTATTATTGTTATTATTATTATTATTATTACTGGATGGAAAGAATTCGGAAAATGGGATAAAGGGATCCTCATGTCGATCCAGTGAGATACGTCTTTTCAACTCGTTGAGTCAAGGAATGAGATACGTACAATAAACGCATCGGCAGAGACTCGGTGTCCACAGGAGATGGTGTGTGAGACGAAGCGCGAAAGATACCGCGCGTTGAGTCAGCCCAGCAGCTGCTCCGTTCTGGAGAGAAAGAGCTTCTCAGTCAAGGGCGGTGCGCGGAGCGTTCGGCGTTTATTTTTGACGCTCACATGTGCCCACACGGAGGTCGCGCAGCGTGGCGCGCTGAGCACGTGGTGGTATTTGTGAGTCCCCATCCGCGTGGACTTACGCCAACCTGCTGCTCTTCTCTTCCATCCTCTGCGCAGCCGGTGTTTACGAACTTCCACGACCAGGACGTACGCGACGACAGAATTTAACATGTATTTAAACGAATCATAATAATTTTCTGGCGGTAATCCCGTTTCAACGATTTCAGAATTATATTTTCAATTACAACTCGACCATTTTTTTCAATTCAATACGCCTACATTTGTATTTACAATTTTTTTCACGTTTCGACATTAACTCGCACCATCATCAGGAATTACAATGCTTTTTATAAGTACATAGCATTATGACCTAAAAATAAATGTACACTTACACACTTTGTATGCATTTCCACACAGATTATTATTCTATTTAATTAAAAAGATACGTCTGTATATGGTCGAATAATGGTTTTAAAATTGTCCAGGGACATCAACGCCCCACCCACACAATATAAATCTAAAATACCACCCTTAAATTTTGTGTAGTCCTTTGAACAGGAAAGTGAAAATTGCCCGAAACACAGATCAATATTTGTTTACAGAATCAAACATCTTTTTTTATGATTTTGTTTGGTATTGGAATTTATAAAAGATACAAAAAATAAGATTCCAGAGAAAGATGTAAAAAATAAATATACTTCACACAAGAGGGTAGAAAACTTGATGGCCTTCAGGACACGCGCAAATTCACGAAACATTTATTTCATTTATTTTGTATATTTTTATAAAGCATGATGGTAAAAAAATACCGAAATATCATCATATTCATAGCACAATTTTGCCACTAAATCAAATGACTTAAAGCAATTAAAAATACTGAAGTTTATTTTCTCAAAACTCTCCGTACGATCTACCAACATGATTTTATCATTTCAACATTAAACTACACTCGATACACAGTAAGTAGTCAACAGCCCATTTAAACTTATCGTAACGAAGTAGTTTTCTGGAACTAATACTGGACCACTGCTAATAAAAATAACTGTAAAAAAACGGCTCGGGATCAAATTCACCGAGTTCATTTTCTCCCAGCTCTTAAACATGAGCGTGACACCAGTCATTGGTTTCGCGCACAAAAATTTCGCCCGTATTCGCAACTTTGAGAACAGCAAAAATACTCGTTTCCAAGTGCCTCGTTATTGCGTTTCCATGCACGACTGACGAACAGATTTTGCTTCACAAAACATCTGAAGGTTATGGGGATAACAAAACGCGTGGAAGTATTGGAGGTAGGAAGCAATTGATCCGGAGAGTTGAGGAGACGAGGAGGGGTAAAGGGTAACGACTTCAAAGATCAACTTAAGAGTCACGGAGGGTGAAGTAGCTTACCGTCTTTTCATGGGCACGGGACCGGAAAATATGAAGGATCCAGTTGGCAAAAAACGAACTCTCCAGTCCAAAAGGGGAGATACATCACGATCGAAACAGCAGTATTCAATATTAGGCCATAGGGCGTCCACTCCCGCCGGTATACAACCAAATCAAGAAGGAAAGATGAGATGATCGAGATACAAATAACAAATCTATATTCGATATTTTTTTGTTCAAAGAAATGCAAGGTAAATTATATTTAACCAGAGAACTTAGCGTGTTACATACACGAATGGAGATGTTACTATCTCCAAAAAATTGACTAATACTTCTGTCAAGGTCCATACGAATATCTACACACTCAAGAGCACACATTCGTAATTACAATTATTTTGTCACATTTCACAAATATAGAGTGCCCAGGATGCACTAAAACGGAACCATTATTATACTACGAATAGTACGTATGCTTCATCTATTACTCGTATGTATAATATAGTTATAATCTCAATACCCATGTGTATATGAAAAATGCAATCCAATAAATAATACTCTGGGATGAGACATTTTTTTTTTAGTTTTAAAAAAATAGCAACTTATGTGTCATGTAAATTTAAGTTATTAGATTTAAAATTCATGTACAGTCTCAATAATTTTAACCATATATAAATCTTTTCTTTTCACTAAAGAAATCTCAGAATTAATCTTTCCATAAAGAAATATGGTACAAAAATCCCATTTTGAGACACCTTTCGAACCGTACTTCAATCTTCAGATACGCTTTGAAATATAGTCCAATCCTCATTAAAACAAATAATTTGATGACCAAAGAAAATAAAAATACGCAAGACTATGCGGAACAAATAGTTCTTATTTCATGTGATATCAATAAATCAAGCTTTTAGGCGAAAAAGCAAATAGCATGGTCTGCGTTTCGTCTCTAATAAATACATCACCAATACTACCCAATATGTTTTAGATAATTACTTTTATTAGATACGCAATATAAAATTTAGAAGGTGTGAATCGTCAATAAAAATAATCTTCAAATACAAAATATTAATGAACTTTCTCTTACCACAAGGATTTCTGAGAACCGGTGAACAGAACCCCCAAAACCATTTTCGATACCAGTGCATTATAGAAAGTCTGTTGACCTCAACATTTCATACTCCGATTCTTTCGAAAATATATCTGGTTCATACAGTATACACATAAAATTATTTATTAACTGTAATCTTAATCTTAAAAATGTAAGAAACCTCCACAGAAAAAAACGGAATATCAGTGAAATACTGTCCAATTTTTTTCGTCATAACTGAGCCGAAGAGCTGCCTTTTCTTCTTCTTGAAAGTAGGCCACATTTGCTTCTGTCAGGTTTCTTACACAATCGATCCAAGAGGTCGCTTCATTTCACAAATGGCACGTCTTTCGATGCCAAGTTCTAGACGACTTTCACCCGAATGTCTTTTCGCACTGCATGATTAACACTGACTACGCTGTCAAGACGTAGAGCTATAAATAACAATTTATTAAAAGATGTCTTGATACACACTATTTTTACTCAACTTCTATTGAACCAAACAAAATGCAGCGTAATGATATACTGTAAAACCTTATTTCAAAATCTTTTTTAATTCTACTATTCAGAATATGATAGGCCAATGTATTTAACACTATGATATTAAAATTAATTCTTAATAATTTCAAATTTAATTTTCGAAATGTGATGTACTCAGTAATGCATCTAAAATGTCTAAATTGTACGCTGCTCAAGACATAAAAGATTCTAGTCTCACAATTTCACAATTAAGTCTATGGTTATTACTGATAAGCCATTGTCAACCGTACCGTAAGATGCACATAATCATGTCCCTCGTCAAATCAACTTTCATATCTCGTCAATTGTCACGGCGTTTCGTCACGCAAAGAGTAAATACAATGGACAAAAAACATGTAAATGAAAACTCGTGTTAAACTTTCCCCCAAATGGTGTGGGAAAACGTGTGACAGTTCACTTTCAAATATAATTAATTGAAGTCAGACCCTCTTCACTTTCACGTTTCGGACAAAAATGTGTGAATTAACGATATTCGTGTGACTGATATAATTTTTAAAAATATAGTTGAAGTCATGAAATTTTCCATGTTATAATCTGAAAATCATAAAAATCATAATACTCAATTTCCTGATATTAATTCCATGCAATTGAAAAACGGTCACACTTGAGTTTTCCATTCTTCAATACGAAAGTATGATTGTGGAGGTCTCCCCCGAATCAAAGTTCAAAAGGACGGGTATTAACTTGTTGGTTTTGAGGTGAGTAAGAAAAAATAGCACACGTTACTCCCTAGTGTCTAAATCACTTCACCGTACTTCCCGCATATCCATCAGCACAGGCCAGTCCTTAAATGATGTTGCACTATTATTAAGGATAGTTTTGTATTCATTTTGTAAAAAATAATTTATATTATCCTATGACAAGTTATTAGGTAATTAAGTGCCGGCAAAGGAGAGTTTCACGAATGGAACAAATGGCAAGTATTGTCTCACGGTCTTACCTAAAAAAAAAACAATTATTTGATCAACTCTTGCTACCAATACTCATGACACGACACGAGATGAACTGTATTCATTTCCAGCTATAACAGCGAGTTATTTACAACCTTCTATCAAGCTTTATTATGTTTACGAAAAAGTAGGAATTCCTTGATTTTTCAAAAAAGATCATGCATTCGTCTCCGACATCCTTCGTTCACATTTTTTCTTTCCTTACGTAATCGTTTGACATGTCTCGTAACTCGAAGGACGTCATGTGATATTCTTCAGACATCTAGTGTCACACAATGATGATCATCATGTCCTTGAGGGTGATTCAGAGAAAAGAAAATCCATTCAACGTAGATAGAAACATGAAAAAAATCCCAGGTGAGAAATCATGCGACTGACAGCTTGAAACAAGCAAAGCTCAGTTCATTCCGTTTTATAACGATAAAGATAATTTACGAGAGAGAGAAATAAATCTAAAGAACAAAATAAAAGGTACACATTTGAAGAATATAATAAATGGTAATATTTATCCAAACTACATTAAATAACCTTATAAGAAAACGGTGTGCTATCGTTAAGTACGGTTATACTTTGTTTTTTCAGTACTATATACATATTAAACCAACCGACACAACTAAAACTTCAAGAGAACAACTAAATTATTAATAACTGAGGAAAACATATTGTCTCTTTCTGAATTATTTACCTCAAAAAGCTTTTTCGACCGCGAAGCGGACATGTTCAGTGCTAAATATACGGTGAGTGAACTCTTTGATACAAGAATCACCACGTGGTCATACGCAGTTTTTTCCTTCACGTGGTCATACGCAGTTTGTACTGTTTTTTGACAATAAATTTATTAATTATTTTATCATTTAATTGCTATCAAAACCTCACCGTATCACTTAATATCGAAATTATTGTCTAATTTCGATACGCTATAAAAAATTTACCATGCATTCGCAAGAGAGGCTGAAAGCGGCAACACACAAACATCTTTACTCACAAACCAGACCATAAATTTGTTACACAAATCGGCCTCGGGGTTTCACAGAATACTAGAGTGAAAACCTGTCTGTTTCCCGTGAGTGTCTCAGTCTCGTTCAAAGATTTTACTTTATTTTTCACCGTGAGGAATGCCCCTCAGGCACAAGAAGACAGCGAAGGTTGTTCAACGTCTTGTTTTGGAGGAAAGTGAGTGGACGTGAGATTGGGAAGCGGAGGGGTTTGCGAAAAATAGGAGAAGGTATGAAAAAATGAACGTAGGAATGGATTATTGGAATGAATTTAATAACGAAAGTATTCACGTTTAGCAGCGATTCAAAGAAAGTGGATGAAAAATTGAATTCGGGTGAGTTGACCAATTTGTTTAAAAATAATATATTTACAATGAAAGATAAATTAATATTAAACTAATGAAATTATTTCAAATATATAAAACGAAACCGAAAATGACACACCAACGTTAGTTCCCAAAATAAATGCGGTCGTACAGAAAGAGGAAATAAGAGGTACGAAATTAGTCTCACAATTACGGACTGAATTATGATTATATTTACCACAATCTAACAAAAAATGTATGAAAAGATTTGGATCATTTAATCATACCTCATTGATACAAATTCCTCTAAGTACTATTTTACGGTCATTCCTATTCTCATTAGTGACTCAAAACACGACCCATAACGATGCAAAATGAAGACGAAAAAGAAGCGGCGGAAGAGAAAACAGCCTTCGGCACTTACAGCATCGCCCATTCCAGCGAGGGTCCAGCAAACCCGGTCTGCTATTTCCTGGAATGTTTTCCCAAGCTACAAGCCTCTCCAAAGCGACACAAGGTCTCCAGTTTTCCAACAAGCAAGCTCTCTCGGTTCCAAACTTCGTTCAAAGTGTTGGTACTGTCAATGAGTAACACTTGCCCTCCAGTATGGAACAAGGAAACATTGAAGGTGCGTTAATTTGACCAGTTTTAAGCAATCTAGCTTAAAAATGTAAAGGTTAAAATAAGAACAAATTCATATAGGAAATTAGAACAAACAAGAAAAATTGAACAAATAAGAANAAAATATATATATATATATATATATATATATATATATATATATATATATATATATATATATATATATATATATATATATATATATTCTACATTACTGCTGTAAATAAAGTGTATCATGTTTTTAAACATAAATATTTCAGAACTACGAAGAGTGAATTTGTGTCAAGGACGAAAGTTATCTTTCCAATGTATGACCACCTACGTACCAATACGTAGTAAATAATATCTCAATTTCAAAATTTGAACGATGTAGAAAAAGAGTTTCTGAATTTATGTTTTATTACGGAGGAGAAACCAAACATTACTTTGTCTTGAAAAGTTGATGGCGAACGAAGCAAGTTCTAAACCAACAAAGGAAAGGGAAATGTCACCCTTTGTCACGAAAGCCACCAACCGGATCGGGGTTTCCGGAACGCGCTCCAATAAACAGACTCGATTTAACTGCTGAGATTGTTTCTTTCCGTTCGATATCGAATATTGACTCCCGCTGTCAACTGCGGTTGGCATCGCACTGAAATAGACTGACGGAAGTTTTATTACCTTTCAGTTTAGCAGAAATGATTGACAATGCTTTTAAAAGAGAAAAAGTACTATTGCAACGTAATACTCGTAATTAACGCATTAACTAGCTAGTTATTTTAAGAGTATAGAAAGATACATAAATTCATTGAAAATACATATACCGTGGTATTTATAAGAACTGTACTGGAAAATGAACAACATTAAAGTATGAAATGAATGACAGTCATTTTTAGGATATTTGAGCTCTCAAAACATGGCTCTTCTATTTTTCTCACTACTGAGGTAAACTTGTTCATTCTTTTTGATACTTTCTTTTCATGCATGTTACGGATTCCTAACCTAAGAACGAGGTTTTGTTTGTTTGTTTGTTTGTTTCTGTGAAGATTAATACTAGTTGAAAAAAGGCGAGTTTTCAATAATCAAAATTCACGTGTTCGTATTACTCGTGTCAATAAATTATTACAAATGATGTGCAAAAATATCTATTTACCAAAATTGATCTTATTTATTTACACACTATTGCGCGTAACGATTGAAAATATATTCAATAATTTTCATAAACTATTTGCTGCAGAACAACTTCCATAGGGACGGTAATTTTCATCTTGATTTAAAACAGTGAATGAAAATTGAATTTCTGCTTTAGATAGGAATAGGACTATACTGTAAGATATTGAATTTAATTTGAATCGCCACATGCCGCCAAGAATGCCCAATCGATGATATTGATTTATCCAAAAGGGTCTTGAATTTGAATATTTCGGGAACATGGAAATTAAATTACAATGTAATTATTTTTATATCATTGGCAACACGTTAATATCGTTTTCTTATCGAAACGAGGAAATTGAATATCATGGTAAATTCACAGCTTTTCTTTACGTGTTTCAGTCCGTAAACTCCCCTTTGGCTACATTACTCGAATATTACAAGTGAACAAAGTATTTTTACCGCGATCTACTCATATTGAATCATAATTACACTTTAAGACATTTATTAGGCACACAGTCTACCCTATTTTAGATCCACACTACTACTTCAAGAAGATTCAGAAAATCTTCCACATGATGTATGAACCAGTAAACATTTAAGTCACTCGAGGTCCAAGGAAACAATATATGTAGATTTAAAATTCGAAATTCTCCAAAGAAATCTCTCTCAATCGACATTTATCCAATCATAAAAGGGAAGAATATTCAGATTAGAACACCACAATGTTATAATTGTGAGAAAGAGTAACAGACATGTATTTTCCTGTTCGCGGAGCGGAAATTACTTCCCAGTCTTTAACGACCCTTACTCCCTAAAGACAAATAGCGATTCGCTCACTCTTCGATAATCAAAACGCAGAAAATCCTCCAACAAAACGACTTCTCCCTCTTTTCGCAATTCCTTGATAAAAAGAAAAACAGACAGCAGTTCCCCGAAAAGGGGATGCAGCCAAGGCGAGCGAAAAGTTTCGTATAAGAATGAACTTATAATCTGGCACTACAGCCCTTTGTGGGCTTTGACTCTCGCGGAAGGAAGAGCTCGCACGATTACTTGACCCAGGCACTAAAATGAGTAACAGGAGATGTGTTGTCAGCATCTCGCTCCGACCGGTTTGACCCCAGGATAGATCCTGGTACTCATTTTATAGTAGTCTGAGTAGGTCTGGGAGCCAGTCTGGATGTTGAGGCGTGATGGCCATCCCCGGCCATCCAGCCAGCAACTCAGTGTTCTGTCCACTGAGCCACGCTGACTCCAATTTACTGATTCCAATTGACACGCACTGAAATACAAAAATGTATTCTTTTTACTTTTCTCTCAACCATAACAGATTTGGAATTTCAGTCATATAATATATAGCGAATTCTAGCTATTTATTGTGTAATGGGACTTTAGATAATCCTTACTAATATATAAATATGTATCGCGGAAGTGTGTCTGTCTGTTTGCTACCAGATCACGACTAAACCACTGAACCGATCGTGATGGAATGTGGTGAGGAGATAATATAGATGTCCAGGATGACATAGGCTAATTTTTATTTTTAAAATGTGTAATAAGTAAGATAGAAATGGTTTATGACAACAAAAGTCGATGAAATAGTTATCTTTGCTTACGCTACCTAAACGGTTCGAGATTGGTGACAACGACGAATGGCATTATTGTTTACCTTAAAGAATTCTACAAAAAAGTCCCCGACAATATATGACTGTACAAAATATAACCAAAATAATCGATAAAACGTTATTTAAAATATTAGTAAAATACTTCAATTTATAAGAGTAATTTAAGATGGAAAGAATCAATCATCATATTTAATAGGTTATTTGTTTTGTGCATTTAACAAAGATAAAAATCGTCTGTAAATCATTAAATTTCGATGAATAGTTTAAATTTTAAGAGAATTTTAATAAAATGGAGCAGCCGCGTCATGCCTCGGAAGCGAACATTCGACCAGTTCCCGCGAGATGGTGTAGTGTACACAGTCAAGTTTTGTCTTCAATTTGTTTTATTATGAATTTCAAGAATCGGATGTACATGTTTTAAAATAACAGTAAGTAAAAGTATTTTGATCTTACTATATCTTATTTTTCCTGAGTAAAAGAAGATTAGTCTAAGAAAAAATCCCGGGTAACGCCCGGTAATTAGCTAGCAGACATAATTTTAAAGCTGCACCGTAGTGTAACCACAACTCCAGCGCTAGTTGAAACTTGTGAATTAGTTTTAATATGTATTGAGAATTTGTGGAAATTATTCTCCTCGTCAGGAATGTGATGCTTAAACTGAATTTAAGCTGAGTGGATGCTCCATTGTGGGATGTGTGCTGGAATACAAAGGACAAAGAAGGGACGGTTTAATTTTGGGAATAGAAAGGGCCGCTCCGGCCGCATGAGTGTGAGAGCAAAGGTGCGTTGAGGCAGGTCACGTGACTGGCTATTGCTGTATAAGACGACGCTTCTTGGTGCTTCGCTGGCTTACAAGTAGAGTGGTGAGTCCTGACGCATGCCAATTTTCCGATCCAGGGCGATCGTAGAGAAACTTGCGGGTTTCTCTAATATCATAGTTTGGTAGTCGCTGAGGTGCCTCGGGAACACTTGCTCCAATTCCTGGGGCGTGAAATGCACCGCGGTGTTCAGGATAAAAAAGAATGGGAACTGGTGTTGTAAGAGCATCAAACGATTAATCTACAAGAGGTATAAGCAGAAGTAATGGGGTGTAGAGAAGTTCTTTATTCGCCCTCGTACCAAATGAGCCAAAATTGTCCATTTTCAGAAATATGGGCCGGGTTTTCCTCCGGTGTTCCTTCGGGTAGAGGTGGATTTTTATACAGGTTCTCTAGGGTCGTGTCTAAGAGTGGTGTCTATTGAAATAATAAATTTCGAATTTAGATTTAGATCTTCATAGTTACGATTTATAAACAATATCTTACGAATCATCTATAGTTTACAATAATACATACTTGTTAAATAACATATTTTTGTGTTTTATAAAATACAAATTTATTGGTATTGTAAGCAAAATATCACATACGAACTACTTTTATTCTTATCTTAGGAGTGTGCTGAAATGTGAAATCCGTCTCTGCCTTACGGCCCTTGATAAGAATAGATGGGATGGTCCCTTGCTTGCATCCGGAGAGTAAATTAGTATAGTCCTCCGCGTTGTTGTATGCAGTTTGTACTGCTTTCCTAACAATAAATTTATTATTATAATGGAAAAGTAAATGAAATTGAAAAATATATCGTCGTCAAATAAAGCACGACTCTCCTACAGGCGAGCTCTAAGGTTCCTTCACACACTTCAATACAACAATTGTAGTGCGCATCAGTAGAGAACCGTATGTAAAAGACAAAAATAGGAACGAATATTTCTCTGTCATGATAACATAAAAGCAGAAGAAATTGAACTCAAGTATTGTGAAAGCAGTAAATGACACATGCAAAGGTTATTCAGTATTTCTTTTAGATTTACCTACGTAACTAATCCAGCGTTGCCCAGGAGTTTAAAGCGGTTCATTTTCAAAAAAACTAAATTTTACAAATAGAAATCATTTGAACTAACAGAAGTAGAGTAAAGCACATAAAATAAACCATAACACACACACACACANATATATATATATATATAGTTAATTTTATATTTTATTTATTTATTTATATATATTTATTTACATAAAAGGATGTATAAACCATAACATATGTATATCATTATGAGAAAACCTTTTGGGTTCATGGCAAATACTCTTACCACAAATCGAATATCTTAATATGTTAATATGAATTAAATCTTTTTTATTCAGAGTTTGTGCAAAAATCATCATATTTAAACTTGATTCTTTATTATAAACATTTCAATATACAGCGGAATATATATTGGTTTGCTCACTAAATTGCAAGAGTTTAATTTCACCAACCTTCATTTAGATTATATATCAATATTGGTGAAATTGAATCTTTTTTCAATTCATAATTGATATTATATTGACATCCCACTTCGTCATATGCATGAGAGTGCTAATTATTCATTTATTGAATGGAAAATATTCATATAACTTTGATTGTACAAAATACATGAAAGCAATAAAGGGTGGGATAACGGACACACCGCTTTCATACAATACGTTACAATAAAATAAAATGCACAATGCACGATATGAAATCAGCTATTTAATCACGAAATGATGAGTGTGCACAACAGAAAAAGGTAATCGGTTAGGTAGTTATTTCACCATTTACAGTTGCCACTTTATAGTATCTCTCCAAGGCAAATCAATGTATTATATGCACTCCTTAAAATTATTTTCCGGTTACATGGGGTCGCTTTATTTACTTCTGTGTAGTGATTTAGTTTTATAACAAGACATATTTTAAAATTTACATGCTTTCTGATAATTAGTGGAAAGTGTTTTCGTATTAAAGATCGACAACATCTATAGAGATTCGTAAGTAATATAAGAATATCCCGAGACTTTTAAAAGTATCTTTTCACGTGAAGGAAGAAAGCGCAAAATACCATACGGCGTGAAATACCTACATCCATATTACAGCAAAATGGTCACAAAAGGTGAACTCTCTATGAATCCCGAATCTTCGAGGGTAAGAAGCTATTGAGGAGCGCCGGAGTGACTCTCGAACTGGTTGAGAGAAAATTGAACATTGAAATTTAATCACGCGCGATCGTGGCATACAAGCTCCTTTTGCCTCTTTCCAGACCTCTCAATTCTGTTGACCCCCGAATGAAGGGCTTCTGAGTAAAATGTAATATTAAAAGGACGGTTCTTCGAACGATGAAAGCTTTCAGGCAGTTGAAGGTTTCCATTGCCTATGAAGGTGGCTCTATTGAAAAATGGAATAAAATACTGACGACTTAGAAAATGTGACTGCACTAAGAACCCTCCTACAAGGAAGTCACTTAGCATCCAGGTGAGTCAGTGTGAATCATCAAGGATGAAGCGTAAGAGGATGATGAAAATGATATCCAGAAGATACAGAAGATCGTAAGGAATAACAAAAAGGAGTCACTTCGTCTACTTGCCCCCCAATCTGTGAAAGAAAGTAAATCAATAAAGTAAATAGATGAGTTTATTAGTGGCAAGAGTCAGACCGAAGTCTGTTCTTCCGTATAACCACTTTGAAAATATTTACAATTCTTAAGAAAATTAAATGGGAGGGTAAGTTTTATATTTATATTTACTACTGGAAACGCAAGCTAATGACCATTCGGGTATTCAAATTGAACGATTGAGGAGAAACCCAACAAACACGCAGGATGGCGGTCGAAGACCGAAAATTACAACTAACCTATACAATAATATAACAAAAAATATTTACAAAACTTACTTGGAGTTTTAATGAAAAGCGAGTTTTGGGAGAATAATTTAACTAGGGTAATTAATATTTTTAAAACGTCAGGCACATATAAAACCTATACATAAAAAGCAGAATATTAACGTCTATTAGAGCTAAATGAGATAAGGGTTTATAGAGCCCCCTAAAGTTTGACGAGCTGGCGGTTAAACTAACAACTCTAAATCAAACAACCAGTCTATATATTGCCTGTTTTACTCCAACGTCCCATCAAAAAAATTGTATTCAACTTTCTATTTAATTTCACTCGCTATTGGACATTCTTTGCCAAAAATAATTTTTGAGGCCAACTCCTCCGTTAAGATTAGTAATTATTCCCCTGACATCTACTGATACACATACACTCGGGAAGATGTTAATCTAGATTAATTTTATGCGTAAAGGTAACATAATCTGCGCCAGGGGAAAAATGAACAATACACATGGTTGGAGACAATTTTTATGCACTGCTGTACAGAAATATAAGCTATAATACGAAAAATGTATAAAGTATATTGCTTTATATCGACACTGCGAATGATTGCCGATGGTAACGCATCGCCGACTAGCCTTTCTTCATTTTCCTGGCTTTCTCGTAGTTTGCTACTTGGCACACATTGATTCGAAGTTCTAGTATACACCACTCCCAAATATTCTACCACATTATAATATTCTGTGTCTCGATACGTCAGCGTAGACTAATAACAAAATTGTGGTATTAATTTAATATTTGCACCCCGTAAATTCCATTCGGTTAAAATTATTAAATACATTGTGCCTCAAAAATTCACAGAACAGAAGAAGAGGGGACATGTCAGTATTTTTTTGTTGAACACCTGTCATTGCCCGAACTCCCGTAGTGGAAGACCCAATCAATATGAAGAGCCCTTTAGTATCTGATGCTGACGTGAGACCTCCACGACCCTGAGGCGGTGAGAGTTAATTGGAGGGACCTGTGACACCAGCACATCGCCAACGCTCAATGGATGTCAATAACTGGCAGGAAGGGCGGAGCCGTGGAGTTGGGTTGCGCTGCGCTGTGACGGGGCTTTGTAAATTATACTCCTATAAGTGCACTTCTCGTGCGGGTAGAATACGCAGGCGACGACACACGGACAAAATGATTCAAAACGCAGTCTCATATAAGGATGTACCTTCATGTCATTCATATTGATATTAAGGTACGACGTTTAATATTTCAGAAATGTGGTGATATATTCTAATTTCTACTAATAAATTGCCGTTTTATTTTTCTAAAATGAGTCTTTTCGAAAATATTCCCTTTCTCCCGTCTGTTTTAGCCGATTACAACCAATGAAGTAAGCAGTGATTATTATTTAGTAGACTTATAATTTTACATTTTTACCGTGTACTCTTTGTTCTATAATTCAAATTGAATTGTAATAAATTAATAAAAGGTCTCCAAGTTGTCGAAACCATGTCTCGTATCGGAAACGGCTTGATGAACTTCGATTAATTTGTAAGCATTAGAATTACAATTGTTGTTGTGCCGTTGACAATAGACTTAGCAATATTGCACAATATAATACTTAACATACTAATATATAAAGGAGTAATGCGAAAGCGTGTCTGTCTGTTTGTTATTTAATCACGACTATACCATACAACCCAACGTGATAAAATTTAGTAAGGAGATAGTTAAGATATCCAGAATGAACATAGGCCAACTTTTATTTTTTAATGTTTGGAAGAAAAAAAAAGAAGTTGAAGATAACTGTCGAGAAATCGGAGGGAACAAACGGCGATATTCACTTACGCTGCCGAAACGTTTAGAGATAGATCACATCTATGAGTGGCAATATTGTTCGCCTCAAAGAGTTCTACAAAAAAGTCCGCGACAGCATATGTCTACTAACGTTAATTTAAATTATCGAAAAAAGAAAAAAAAACGTTACGAAAAATAGACGTGTTGAAATACTTCAATTTAAATGAGGAATTTAAGAAGGAAAAAAACAATCTTCCTCCTATTTAATGGGTTCTTTGTTTTGGGCATTTAACAAAGATTAAAAAAACATCTTTAAATCGCAAAGTTTGGAAGGATGGTTTAGATTTTATAAGCGTTTTAATGAAATGGTGCAACCGCGCTACCGCCGTTGTATCTTGCAT
The DNA here is from genome assembly GCA_002313205.1 of Laupala kohalensis. NCBI lineage: Eukaryota > Metazoa > Arthropoda > Insecta > Orthoptera > Trigonidiidae > Laupala > Laupala kohalensis. The sequence continues at coordinate 541,401 of NNCF01130299.1, read as the reverse complement.
CGGAAGCAAAAATTCGACCTGCGGGGTTTCCTGTGAGTGGGTTCATTGGTTAACGAATGAAAAAAAATTCCGGACAACTCCGGGTAATCAGCTAGTTTTGCATAATTTATTGCAAAGTTATTGATTTACTCTTTATTTACATTTTTCTTACGCACTGTATAATTTGAGTTAGTTATGTATAACATCACCAGCAATGCAGTAGATATGAATATTCAAAACGGCCATTAATAGAGATATTCAGTATTTAATTAATCGTCTCACAACGTTTCGACTCCGATTTGAGTTTCCATCAGGTTAACATCAGTTTAAAAATTTTCCTAAATATTGATACATTACACTCTGACATCTAGTTTCTTGTCTCATATTGTGTTGTGACATAATTTTTCCTGTAATATCGTTACTTATTTCTATAATATTTTGCATTATGCGATCCACAGTTACAGATTATCTAGTGTTTTTACTTGCCAATCGTAGCTGATATTCCAGTTATCTACTCAGACTTGGCCGAGTTCTTTACTTGTACGTTTTTTTTTGCGAGAATAAATTTAGAACCCACATTTCGAATGACTAAAATATTGCAAGAGCAATGCTCAAAGAACATCAGAAATATAATATCGATCAAAAAAATTACTATACGTTACAAATTTTTAAGTTTCAAATTTAAGCCAAAGTAAATGAAATCGTACGAGGTATTAAGAAACTCCACGGAATTATTTAAGTTTTCGTTCCTGTCTAGTATAGCGCGTCCCATCCTGACCTGGGTTTTCCTCCGGGTAGTGGCGGATTTTCCATAATCATTTAAAACTTTTTGTTTTCATTAATCTCGAATTTTCACTCCACATTGTGTCTACGGTTCAATTTCGAATAATAAATGGATAACATAACATATTTTATTAATTTCTTATTTAATATGTATTAAATCCGAATCTTCCCTTGCGCCCTTGATCGGACTTGTGGGACGGTCCCTTGCTTCTTTCCGAAGAGTAACTAAGTTTATTATCCTCCACGTGGTCATACGCAGTTCGTAACTGCTCTTTTGATAATAAAGTTTATTTATTTAATTGTTTTAAGTTCCTATCTACTACCAAAAGCATACACTATCTCGACTCAACTACAAAGATTCCGTGTGACACGAGGGAGCATTTTGCAAATGGGCGGTTCTATGTGAATTTTAGAGTCGCCAGGGCAACAGGCGGGGCGTCGCGATGCCGAGACGCTCGCCCACCGGAAACCGGATGCGCGCATACGTGTGTGGGTGGATGCGTTTGTGCATGTGCAGAGCGCGTAGTACAAAGCCCCCACTGCTAGGAAGAAAGAGGCGGCAGATACCAAGACATTCGCGAGCGGAAGTTGACAGTGGGACTCTACCGATACGATTCTCTAAGAAGATTCACAGGAATTTTCAAAACAATTTAAAACTATCGGATTCTTGGCTTGGGAACATCGTATATAACTATGAATAAAAATTCGTATTTCGTAAAAACATAAATTGCTAACTTTTTTAGGGGGGAGGGTGCGTTTAATTATTTTACCTTGGGGCATAGAAAATCCGCTACTGCCTTTGGCCCCTTTAATCGGAATAGATGAGATGCTTGCTTTCTTTCAGAGATCTCACACTTTTTAATTGTTTATTCACGTAAAAATTGTCATATTACTGTCGTCAATAATCTTGTTATTAATGTTGTTGTAAAGAGTCGTTTTTTTTTTAAGAAAACGACTCTTTACAACAATGTTTCTTCCTTATGCGCTTCTTTTTTAATTATACTAAATTATTTTTTTAGTAATTAATAACAAACATTAAGATATTAAGAATTAAGATTTATACAGCTAGTATTTTATCCATACTAATATATAAATACGAATGTGTCTCTGTCAGATACCTTTCACAAGTAAACCACTGAACCGATCTTGATGAAATTTGGCAACAAAACCGGGAACAATAGACAAAATTTATATTTTTTTAAACGTGTAAAAGAAAGAAAATGGTAAATGTCGATGAAGTCGGTTTTTTTTATTTTTATTTTTTTATGTGGGGCTTTACGGCTCATGTCGACATCAAAGGTCATTGGAGCCCGAAAAACTTGTAGAGGTAGGGAAAATGCAGTTACGCACTAAGGAGAGCCAACATGACTCCCCCCGTGTGTGGGACTCGTCGAATGATTCAACCCTACCCACTAAAAACCCTCCTGATTTACAATAGATCCAAAGATAAATCAAAATATAAGAAAAAAGAATTGTATGAAAGCATTCTAAAAATCGAAAATAAAGAAAAGAATAAATTTCTGGAAATAGAAAAGAAATAAAGAAAAGAATGAAGTCGGGAAATAGTCCATCTTCGGAGAGAGATATTCACTTACGCTGCCGAAACGATTAGAAATAGGTGACAATTATGTCTGGCAAAATATCGTTCGCCTCGAAGATTTCTACAAACAAGTCCCCGACATGTCCATTTACAAAGGTTAACCTAAATTATCGAAGAAAAAAGTTGTTACACTACTTCAATTCGAGAGAGTAATTTAAGAAGGAAAAAATTAATCATCATCAAATTTTAATGTGTTTTGGTTTTGTGAATCTAACAGAGATAAAAAAAAAGTCTTTAAAGTGTAAAATGTGAACGAATAGTATAAGCGTTTTGATGAAATGCAGCTGCACTGCCGCCGTTGTGACATTGCCTCCTCGGAAGCGAAAATTCGACCGGGTGGGTTCGTTCTACCTGAGATGCCGAGATGAAAAGACACACTTCTGATGTTTTGCCACAGTTGGATCACCATGGGAGGGGGGGGGGCGGCGGTTAAATAGCCATAGAACACACATGGGAGGAGTGGGAAGGCAGGGTCATGTAAAAATGTTTGATAGAAAAAGATGGGTTTCACCCACAGATTATCTAAAAGATAAACAGGGACACTTTTAGACAAATACAAGTTCAGCACATATGGGGTTTAAATACCTATAAATCCTCTAAGGGTGAAGTGGTGACGGTTCGACCGATTTATTTCTCTCACAAACAACTTAACGTGTTTCCAAGGACTTATTTATTCTTACTGCTGGAGGTAAACTCAAAATGGTGTATACGATCAAGTTTTGTATTAAATTTGTATTATTATGAATTTATAAAATTAGGATGTTGTACGTATGTTTTTAGAGAGTAGAAATTATTTTAATCTTATAATATTGATAGATTTTATTTTTTCCAGAGTAAAAGTAGATTGGTCTAACAAGTAAAAAAATCCGGTTAATCAGCGAGTATTATTATAATTTTATAAAGCAAGAAATGTATCTTCTTTCGTAGGGACGAGTAATTTTCTGGTATATTTCTTCGTTGTTTGGAAACGACGTTGACCATCAACGATTTTCTTTGCCAGGAGAAAAGATATAGTTTACACCCTTCCTTCTCCGTTAAGTGCAAACCCACCTATAAAAGTAAAGAAATAGTACTATAAAATTACATTACCAACAAAATGACTTATTTTATAAATATTTTTACTGAATTAACAAAGTTTTATACGTCCTAGATGAGTTCCAGATGACAATGAATTGTTATGCGCTGCGCGCGTTTCTAACATGTACGAACATATTATTTGCACAAGTTAATATGTCTTTCGTAACGACCATTTATAACTTTTTTATGGCTGGAATTCCAACGTTAACGAGAATTCTCCCAGTCCTTGATGCCACGGCCTCTCCGCAAGTTCCTGCACCGCAATCACTCTTTATCAGTGTAACAGCATCATAAAAAATTACAAAAAAAGAGAATAAAGAAGTTTGTCACAATTTAAAGCTTAGACAAAATGATTAACCAACAATGAGTATACAAAGATTATGCTCGTATGAATGTAAAACTATCACTTATTCCTAGTATTTACACATTGAAAGGAAATCTTTTTTTAACAACTTTTCTCTGACAACTAGAAATACGTGATAACTCCTGTCAAAATGCCGTGAAATTAGATCGGTTCTTGAACAATTGAAGATGTATTTAATATACACAATAATGAAAGAACATAAAAGTTAAATACTTCGATATTTAAGTTTTCAATGTACTCCAAGTACTTTGTTCCTTGATTATTTGAATAATAGTCTATATAGTTTAAAACTGTTTATAACAAAAGCAATCCGAAATGTATTTTTCGTATGTTCTATTTATTTATTATTCGTTTATATTACTAGGGTTTACACGCCTTATGTTTATTTCCACTTAATATAATTTTACTTATAATTTTTTATTTGATATCTTTTCTCTTTATTATAGTAACACTGACGTTTAAAATTAATAGCGTTCAGATAGCGTAAAAAGAAAGTTTCATTCCACCCCAAAAATATTACGAACAGTTAACTTCAATGACATAAATAAATATTTTTCTCAGAAATATTTTCAGCTTCAAAGAAATGCTGTGTTTCATTCAAAATCTGATTTTCTATCCACAAATCGAAACTTGAAAATTAAGTTGCCACCCTCCAGCAGAAGTCCTGGAGGGTCGGTCGAATATCGGACGTTTGCTGAAGCTGAAGGAAGGAAGGGAGGGAGGGAGCGCTTAAATTTTTTGTGGGGGTCGTAAAATTGTTCCACACGAGGCCTTTCCACGTGCCACGAGCGTTGCCATGCGCGGCTCATCTTTAAATCATTTGATGCGTCTGCAGATTCCTTGCCCTTGACTCTGTAACATATCTTAGGTATTTAATCGTAATCGAATACGCAAATCAGAGGTTTAATCGGGAAGAGAAGAAAACAAACACAGCTATAGGATACCGACCGATTGAAGTGGAACGATTAAAGTTTATCTAAGCGGAAGGGGAACTAATAAACTGAAGTCACTATTACCCCCTTTACCCCCCTTAGGGGTGGTTTTCCAGAAAATCCATTCTTAGCGGATGTCGACTCCCTAGAAGGAATATACCTGCCAAATTTCAAGTTTATAGACTTCGTAGTTTCTGAGATTTTGTGTCTAGTAATTGAGTGATATTTCGCTTTTATATACAGAGTGATTATAATAAAAGTTCAACTTTCAAAAAGCTGCAAAAAAGAACCACTGCTCAGAATAATACATTCCATTGTGATGTAATGACTTGCGAGCTCGCAAGTTCCAGATCTAATCTTCATCTTTTTGTTCTTTTTGTTAATTATTACTTCTGCAAAAATATTCCACACATCCAACTGTGATATAAGCCAATGTGAAAATAGTTAGGAATTATGAGTACTAAAAACGAATGAAATTAATTTCCTTTTATAGTCGTGAGTGATAAGTGTTCCCGAGTACTTTTAATTCACCTTGCAACTATTTCAAAAAAACTAATACATAAATCCAGATATATTTTCGTTACTTCGTTTCTTTTCTGGAATTTATGGTACGGTTTTTAATACGAGATAAAAGTAAATTAATAAATAACAAAGAAAATTAGTTAAACTATCTAAATGAAATCGCCATATTGAGGCATATTAAAATTTTAAATATTATAACAAAACTTTTCTCCTTAGGAACGTGTTACTAGTTTTTTTCCGATCTATGAGAAATTTCGCTCACAGATTATTTTCATGGAAATTATCTCAAAATTAAAAAGCGGCGATCGGGAATCAGTGACGAGAGAATATCCGAAGTGACCAGAATTGGTGATAACTTCCGAATATACTCAATCGAATGGAAATAGAAGGGAAGTTAATAATATTTTATGCAATGCCTCAACTACAAATGACATTTTGTCATTTCTACAAAAAATTTCTTTTAGCTTTCAGTCTTCCACAAATCTTCTAAATATACCGTAAGGATGTACTTCCTGATCAACGAGTTGCTTAAGCCTGTTCTAGAGAATTTGCGTATCTTACGGCATATGAAGATAATGTTCCAACTCCCATAATAATTTTTTTAAATACAGTAGTCTCCCGATTATCGGCGGAGCGCATAATCGACATGGCATGTGCATTTTACGGGATGTTTGCATCTGGCGAAAAAAAATTTCTTACTCCAGTTTCGCCTTTTGACTGAAGGCACCGAACGTTTAAAATAAGCAGTAGGGTTGTTTTACGCGTAGTCGCGTAAATTAGCCATCGAACAATAAAATAAAGCACGTATGGAAATAGAATTTGTAATTTTTTCATGAGATGTAACGCAGTGATTTACGGATTATCGGCAGCTGTCGCATCGATAATGATCGCCGTTAATCACGTATACTACGAACTTCATATAGTCGTGGACGTCGAATATTATCTCTTGCAAACTATGTAGTTACCAATTGCAATCAAAGTGTCAAATGGTGAAGTAGATTGCAACACGAACTATTCATTATCTTAATTGTTCTGATCAGAAGAAAAAGGGGTACTCCTCGAAATTACACAGTATTTCATGCATTACACACTCCCGATTATATTTCATGCACAGCGGATTAAGTCGTTCACTGTACTGTTACATCTGAACGCAGTTATAGAACAACGGTTCAAGATTCATGCAAAACATGTTCTTTTCCAAGAGATGGTTACGTCATCTTCCTGAACGATATCCGCTCACTAGTTGATTAACAAGTGAACAGTTGAACTTATGAAAATTTCAAGATTTCGTGAGGAATTTTTGACCCAGAAGAANTTATGAAAATTTCAAGATTTCGTGAGGAATTTTTGACCCAGAAGAAGAAAACTGATTGGGTATTCTCTTTCTTGTGACATCTCTGTCCCCAATTTTATAACGTTAGTTTATATAGAGAACCCTTACGTGTCAGTGATCAACATACAAATTATGAACAATATTCGTTCTAAAGCAAGACACTCTCAGAAATACAAAAAATAATGACCCATTATAGCATGGGAGAAACGATTGGCGACGTTTCGTAAGTCGTGACGTAGTACGCGCCAACACTCCTAAAACATTATCAGAGAAGCATTTTCATCAGTCCGAATCCTCCACGCACAGCTGTATTTCGGTTTTATTTTCGTCCTCAAAATATTAACGTATAAAATTGAAGAACAAAATTTCATAAAATGTTAATTATGGAAAAGAAAGAGCACATGAATACTGCTTGGAATTATCGAACTCATAACCCTACCCTCAAGTTTCCAAAACATATTTTCTAACAAAGCTATCTTCGTTTTTGACGATCGAATAGATGGGTAATATACTTAAATGCCAAACCCAAATAAGGTCAAGACGCTTAATGAATATACTTTCCGAACTTAATTACAGACTATTACGAAGTATGATAATTCACGTTGGGTTAAATTTTGGTGCGCGTTTAATCACCTCCGAGAGAAATAAAATAGGAATCTCGGCAGTTGGGACGATACCAAATCAAGTTCAAAAATAGCTAGATTTGAAGGTAACAGTGGTAGTTATTGGGAGGGGGCTAAGGGATCAATAGGACTTAAACTTTCAATAGATAATATTGAAATTGATAAAATGTATTTTTATCCTTTATTATGTATTTGCCATTTTAAACAATTAATAAATTAGGTCACTATTTAATAAGTTGTTAATTATCTATTTGATGAATTGATGTATTATACAAAAATACAAAATCGCAATAATATTTATAACAATATTTATAATGATATTTGTAATAATAATTACAATAATATTTATAAAATTTAACCCCCCTTTATTACGGTCTACATCCGTCACTGAAAGGGAATCATTAACAAGATATTCATGAAAATTTGCGGCAATGTTAACAAAAATTATGTTAAAAAGTGAGAGTCGAACAAAGGAATGTGCAAAGTAGGTTAGCGTGTAACGTGCGTCGATTAAAAGAAATAAAATGAAAAACCAATTATCAGTAATATTTAATATCAATAGTAAGTATTTTCATAACTTTTTACAATGAAGGATATTGTGAGCTAATAGTTTTTTATTCCACAATAATACATCCTCGTCTCACTTTTTATAGATTTCGAAATATTGTGTTGAATGAGCACTTGTAAAAAAAAATATAAAAAAAATAAAAAATGGGACTCGAATCTCGAATGCTGGACCAGGCTAGTTTTTAATTGAATATCTTATCCAAAAACTGCACTCTGCATACGTGAAAGTCTTACCAATTTTTCGCACCTCGATCGTTTCCAAAAAGTCGACGAGAAACAAAGCATTCAGTCGAAATGAATCGACACATGCCCATTCTCTGTGAGCTAGTTTCTTCCGACTGAATGACTTCTGTTTTTTGACCTTTTCTGTGGCAGGAAATGCATTGAATCAATGTATCTAGATGCCACGTGAATAAATGGCTTACCTGGAACAAAGAGAAAAAGAAGTTATAAAATTTACACTTTCTTTGAATGGATAGCAAACAAAACATAGTACATTTGAAAATAAAGCGTAACTAAAAACAAAGAGCAGAAATAAACATTTACTTGGAACTAACAATTGACGAACACATTCCGGGTATATTTTTTCTACTTGTATATTCATAATTATATTGTACTGTTATTGCTGCTTTTAACCCATGTTCGGCACTAAGCCGCCATCCTGATTCAGGTTTAGTTGGGTTTACTCAATCGCTTTGGGTTTTACCGGGATGGTCTCTAGTATTGCTTCCCAGTTTTAAATGTAAATACGACCCTCCAAATTTTCATCTTGTATTTAAAATGTAAAAGTTTTAAAATGGTTAGACGGAAGAGCAGACCTCAAGGACTGAGTCTCGCAAAAATAAAGGCACTTTTATTATTATTATTATTATTATTATTATTATTATTATTATTATACCGAGATTTAAAAAAACGGTCCCATGATTCTTCAGTTACTTGCACGCAATTTTATAATACGAATTGAAGTTAAGAAATCAAATAGTTTGCCCAACATTAAGTCGTAAAAATAACACTAAATTATTATTGTTCTATCCAATCTACTATATGATTATATAATAATTTCAATGTAATTTTAATGAAATTAAATATAGTAACTATCATACCAAATTATGAATAATTGATTTTTTTCGCGATTTTTCGTAAAATTATTTTTAACAAAAAATGCAAAAGCCTCGTTACACCCTTAGTTTCGCCAAACCTCTGCATTAGTGAGGCTCACCGTATTTTCAAAGAAGAAAAATTTAGTTCACTTGCCAATTAGGAATTAAATGGTTAATCACGTTAAAGGCAAAATATTCGCAAATAAAGTCAAGTACACTGAGATTTATACTTTATGGGACACTTGATATCACATTGAAATCATTAACTGAATGGCAAGACTGTAATTTGTAACGGAATATTGTCAATATTAAAATATTTTAATTTTCTTCTTTCTGAAAAGTAAAAGGATCCAACAGAAATATTTTTAAAAAAATAGATGCATTATTTTCCATCATCGCTGCTTGATTTACTAAATTTATTTACTTATTTACTTTATTATTTACTACTTGATTTACTTAAGTCGATTAAAATAGATTTGAAGCAAAACATTGCACAAATCAATACAATTTGTGGTCAACGTTCTGCGATATAATGAAAGCAACGATAGGTATTTACCTTAATTAACGGAGAGATAAATTAAAAAGATGAAATTAAAATTGATTCATTTAAGATACATTTTTTTAAATCATTAAATTTGAAATTTTAATAGTTCTTCGTACGTCGTACACCGAAACGCTATTCAAACAAAACGTCCAAAGCATTTGCTGTACATGAAAAATCCTCCCTTTCACTTTGCGAAATGAATATTTTAAACAGTTACACTAACGTAATTTGTGTACAATAAAAATCATTGACAACCAAAGAAAAGGAACTAAATCTAGGAAAATATGTGACGAACACAGTGTAAGTTTTTGGATCTAAACCAAAATACATGTTTTAATAGGCAATTTGAAAACATTTTTTTTTAAATTAGGAAATGAAAATTGGTGATAATTAGTTTCTAAAAATATTTCAAAGCGTTAAGTCTTTTTTTATTTAATCCAGTTATGATTAAGCTACAAATTAAGTTATTTCGAAAAACAAATGATTTAAAGTTCATTTATAATTTTTTCAACTTTACATATGTATTGACAACGAAATTGCGTCCCTCTTATAAAACATAATGAAATAATGGATTCAACGTTCAAATATAAATAATGGGCAAGTATTTCGGTTACGAGTCAGAATTTGCAAGCCCTACGTGACATCAAAACAAATTCTTCATCGTAATGTGGAGAGGGATAGTAAATTACGAAATACATCAAATGAAACTAGTTTTCCGTAGAACTCATTGAGCTTTTGACAAATGCAATAAATGTGTAATTGAGAACGGAAACATTTATTTTATAGATTATCTCATCGTCGATTAAATTTCTACGAAACTATGCAACATGACCTTCATATATCCAACCCAACCCACCTGCGCCAACCTGTCCCTCTGTAAAGCAGCAGTAAGTAAACCATAAACCAGTCCTCCTACGCATCAACTGTCGTCACTAACTTTCTTGCAAAATGGGTCAACAGCAAAGAAATATTCCGTATGATGTAAATGTCAAACGTCTAATGAAAGTCCTCCATCAATGTCTCATGCAATGTCTCTTGCAACAATACATTCCAAAGATTAATTGAAAATGAATTCCTAAATCAAAATAGACCTCAAAATCTTTCTCTTCATAAAACTTGTTACACTAACCATCACTCACACAAACGATGAAGAGTTTGTTGGGATAAGATACTTTACATTAATAAGTGGCATAACCAAATTGACGTCTTAGTACTGAATCAATAGAAACATATATTTTTTTAATAGACCAAAGATTATAATGAAAACTCCTGTTTTTATTAACATAACTCTGAGTGACATGTACAAGTAACCGCTAAATATAAAAATGACTAATAAATTTGATGTAATAGAAATTTGTATAAAAATCTTAATATAGATCTGAACATTAATGAAGAATCTAATTTCCAACAAGAGCGGCCCCACTCTCCATTCCGATTTCTAAGTTGGGAAGAGGTTTCATTGAACATTTATTTTTCAACACAAACAGCACTAAGTACATTAAGTTATTCTCACATTTCATAAAACTACATTCAACGCGGAGAAGTGACGCAGTGGAAGTTAACAAAAATTCTGTTCATCTCTTTTTTCTTCTCGTAAACACATGTCAATACTGAAATTGTCTGTCCGGGACAAACCGCGTCTTAGTAGATACAACTGCCAACGTTTCGGCCATCGCGCTGTGGCCTTCTTCAGGGCAATGTCAGAGTCGTACAGACCTAAGTCGCCCTGAAGAAGGCTACAGCAAATGGCCGAAACGTTGGTAGTTGTATCCACGAAGGCGCGTTTTGTCCCGGACAGACAAGTTCATTTTGACTCCGGCCGCGGAAGCCTACAGTCGATAAGTTCTCGTGAAAACAAACTATTACATTATCAAGGGCCTCTGCCTTAGGGCCCTTGATCGGAATTGATGGGATGGTCCCTTGCTTGCTTCCGGAGAGTAAATTAGTTTTTTTTTCCTCCACGTGGTCATACGCAGTTTGTACTGTTTTTTGACAATAAATTTTTTTTATTTTATTTTTATTTTTTTTATGCATGCTTTTAAACTCACAAAAAAGAACAGATACTGGATACATGTTTGGTACGGGGAATCCGGTAAAACTATTAAACATACATATGTTTAATTTTAATACTTCCTTAACAAAACATTATACTTTATGAAGAAACTTTAGCTCGTTCCTTACATGAGTTCTAATTTTTATTATTAATAATGTTTATAATTAATAATGTTTAATTATAACTACGTTCATTAGTGTAACACATATTTGGTAAGTATCTTGATCCGCAAGAGCACCGGTCATTGCATAACTGCGAGCATATATGCTTGACGCTTGTAATCAAATTGTAATGATACTAGCATCGGGACGTTACGGCACAGTACACTTTCATTTTACATCACATAATAACTGGAGTCTACCACTATTTCTGATATACACAACGGAACAGCAGTATTCTAACACTTTCAGTAAGTGTTCTAGTAATGCTCGGTTCGCATTATGCAGAACTCGTCCACTTCATGCAAGTGCACAGTGATAAATAGAATATCTACAATGACGCGTCACATTCATTGTCTTTCCTTCCCACACCAGTCCGGTTCCAGTGAAGGCGAACACGACAGCCGGATATTGAGCAGACGAAGGTGGAAAGGATTATAATGGAACAGAAGAATTAAAGAAATAAGCCTTAAATCTGCTGTAATAATCTGCAAGCTCTTCACGTTCATTTTGATCCTATTTTTATTCACTCTCTCAGTATAAACACCTCTGTGTATCAGGAAGGAAGATGCATCATACACATCAATGTTCCGTCAATATAACCTTTACCGTAACTACGGTTTATTTTCCATCAGTTAATATCGATCAACTAGTTAAAACAGTTCAAAACTGCTCATACAATATTGATGATTGCATTTTAGAGGATATTCACAATGAAAAAAATATCTTGAAGAATCAAGAGTTCACGCAAGACAAACTATTCGAAAAACAGCACATAGATAAACATCCACATTCAATTTCATCGATTGTCAAACTCCCATAGGAATTTATTTGCCTCAACTCTTTGATTTTATAAAGTGACCCACAATAAGTAGCTATTAACGACGTATCTAAGAAATAAAAATTAATTTGTTCCATAATGTGCAATTTATTCTATTTAAAACATTATACCGTATCATTGGAACTGGTCTACCCTTAATACAGACTGCACGATTAAAAGCTTACTTACAGAAAGAAATTCCTCTAAGCACAATCTATATAAAAATGTTTTAATAACAAATGGCATAAAACACAAAATAATATGTTAAACAGTTCGGTTGTACTGTTTTCGTTTTTTACAAACACGTATTTGAGGTTTAGTATAAACTACCCATTTTCACAGGCACATAGAGGAAACTCTTATTTAGTACGTACTAGTTTAGCGTTATGAAATGACTATGCTACCATTATTGAACTAAAAATTAAAAGATAACATGAAGGGCTTGACATGAAACGCAATTGCAAGTAAAATATTTGATCAAATATAAAAAATAAACAAACTAATAAAATCAGATATGTATTCAGATTATAAGTCAGAAATAATTTATTCATATTAATATAATCAGGTTTCATATTTGCAAAAATTTTCGTTTGAATCCCCGCGCACTTTAATNTATATATATATATATATATATATATGTGTGTGTGTGTGTGTGTATGTATGTATTTTCAGAGCAGAGGTTTAGTGCAGATAAGACAAGACCCATTTTCAGATCAAAGAGTCAAGTAACAAGTCAATAACTCTCCAAGAACAAATCCCCAGGGCCGTAGAAGAAACTATTAGTAAGGTTTTATTGCAATCAAAGAGACAGAGAGAAAGGAAGCAATCGGAAACTGCGAGAAGCAGGAAGTATGCAGGAGGAGGAACCCGCATGGAACGCAAAGCGGAAAACTATTAGCATTCCTCCGACGAGAACAGTTTCCTCGCCTCTTTAAAGAAAGTGGGCGCTTCGAGACGCAATGCAGTCATGAGGACAGCGGAAGATCGCTCAATTAAGTGATTTATGAAGAAAGTAATGTAAACTATAAACTCGCTTGACTTCGTTCGTACGAAGCATGTCCATTCATTAGCCTATATACCCATACCGCCGTTGGCAATTGCGGAAATGACAAAATGCGTGAACAAAAATTGAAGTATCTCTTAACTTGTCCGTTGATCTCCATAAAATAACTGAAAAGTTAATTTATTTCCCTGACTAGTCTGATAAAAGTGCATATATTTAAAAGATTCGGATAAGTGTAACATTCCTATTTCATAAGGGTAAATTAGTATACACTAAATAAGAGTTTTTTCTATGTTCCTGTAAAAATGGGTTGTGTAAATAATACTTCAAATACGTGCTTGTAAAAAACGAAAACAGAGTACCACAAAAGAAATTATATGAATATAATATGCATAGCTTACACGGCTGGTGAGGTGTGTTTTAAAATCTAAGATCGATATCGGAACAATTATAGCATCCATTAATACAAATTTTAGTTTAAAATATTTTCTCAGTCAGCAAACCTACCTTAATAATATTAGAAAAATGCTCTCTAGTCAACGAAGAAAATCATGAAAATATGAAAATGCTAGGTATGTGCTTACGCATTCCATATGATCGTTTGTCTCGACGTCCGAACAATATTAGTCTGCACCGATTGTTTTCCTGCATCCTCCTTCCTGGTTATCGTATGACACAGACTTTGTAAGTCGAGTTACAAGTGGTACTTTCCTGGAAATTGAGCCTACGTGCGTACCACAAGCGATGGAAATAGTATTCCTTAGACCAGCGCTGTCCAACATATCTTAGCGCGCGGGCCATTTCCTATACATTTTCGATCGATCGCACCGGCATGGGATGGGGTTTGGCAAAATTTTGCCCCGCGAATAAAACTATATATTTATTTAATTACTAGCTGACTACCAGGCATTGCACGGAATTTTTTTTTATTCCTTAGACCGACGAACCCGCTCAACGTTTTTAAAATCTAAACTATTCGTCCAAATTTTACGATTTTAATAATTTTTTAATGTTTGTTAAATGCACAAAACAAAACAAAACTATTCAACTTGATTGATTTTCTTCTTCTTAAATTCTTCTCTTAAATTGAAATATTTCAACTCAATTATTTTCAATAACGTTTTCTTTCGATAAAGTAGGCAAACCTTTGTACATAGACATGCTGTCGCGGACTTTTTTGTAAAACTTTTTGAGGCGAACAATAATGCCATTCATAGTTGTAACTTATTTCAGCGACATTTATGGTCAAAATCATTTTCTATCTTTCTTTTGACGCATTTTTAAAATAAAAGTTAGTCATGTCCATTTTGAACATCTTAAGTATAGTCTTGCCAAATCTTATCACGATAAGTTCAGTAGTTTAGTCGTGATTAATTAACAAACAGACAGACACGCTTTCGCGTTACGCATTTGTATATTAGTATGGATTTGTAACGCGATAATTTGATTATCATCAACAAATTTACANATATTTCTTTATTTTTAATTTTTAAAAAATAGTATTATAATAATATATTTTAATATTTCAATGTATAACGGGATAAACCCCCACACAGTTTTCTATTTTCTCTCACCGGACATGCCACGTAAATATGAATTCTGAAAGCCACAAATGGCCCGCGGACTGCTAGTTGCACAGCGCTGCTTTCGACACATCGACAAAGAATGAATGTGTCAATATGTGCCTAACGAAACACAATTCGAGAGATTACCTAGATTCACGACCCACGTGATGGCAGAATGAGCAGAGTCATAGGGTACCATAGGAAGAACAAAAAATGTAAACCAAAGGTTTAGTGGATTGACCCCATAAGAACCATGATGTCCCATTAATAAAATTGAGTGTGTGTTATGTTGAAAAATACATGCTGATTTGAAACAACGCACACGTTTTAATAATTCTGAATTTTTAGTAGAGATCTTCAAAAGTTAATTTTTATTCTCACATGATAAGACTAATTCTTGTCGTATGTATATCAGTCAAATACCTCCTCTTCTGATTTTTGTGTTCTATACATTCCTCCCTCTTCTAACTTTGTTTTGTGTTGTCCTTAATAAAGGAGATTCTGAGATTCCTGTTTATAGTAGAAATACCATTCCTCTTCCACATACTGCACTTTCTCTTGTTTCCAACAAGAAGCATTTTATATCTTCCATCATCTAGAATTCTAGGGACATTATTCTATGATATCATACTCTTGAAGTGGGTCGGCAGTTTAAAAATCCCAGGAAGTAAATAAAGAGAAAATTCTTTCTGAGACATCCACAAAGTTGCTGACAAAGTCAAGGAAATGCTATTTATTTCTTACGTAACTGAAAGTTGTTTTGGAAGCGGGAAAGATGCTTCAAGAACAAAAATATATTATCTAATGGTTTTAACTTGCCAATTAATTCATTTTTCACGCGAGTATAATAAATAAAATACGAGAATATAATTAGAAAATAGGTGTTCGAAGTACTTTCAAGTGAGAACTGAGTCTAATAAAAATGTTTCACCACCATTGTTTTATTTAATGTTTCAGGTACTTTACCTTCGAGGGGAGGTGACACACATTAAAAATGTCAAAATGACAAGCAATGCAAACATAATAATTTTTTGTTTTCAGAAAAAAATTCAAATATTAAACTGCACTGAGAGAACAGATTTGGAGGAACAGATCCAAATTCAAAGGAAATAAAACAAATAAAAAACCGTTTTTAAAAAACAAGCTTTTATTTAAGCGATGTACTAAAACGAATAAGATAAGTTAAGGTTTTTATTAAAGAAATGCTTGTCAAGCTCTAATACCTCCATACATATTTCACATTAGTGGATCCTATTAAAAATAAACAGACTTACTATATTTATCACTGAAAATGATTCAATACTTCATGTTGAATTAATTGTTTTCAAAAAGCTTGTCGCGCGAAATGTTCATAAGAGTGGATACCAATTAATTTCATTGGACAGTGACGGATTGGTAAGCAAGAACTTGCCGAAGTATGCATTTTATTTACGATTACGTGAGTTATCTCGGAATTAAATCGTTATGAAGAGAAAAACCTTTTTGAAAGCTTTTATTGGAAATAGACATTATAGTATTGCAACTGGTTTAAAATTCAGTGCAAGATTTGACCCAAACATACGAACTAAGAAGTGAAGTTAAATAAAAGCTTGTAAAAAGGATTTGTCCAAAACCTTTGGATGTGATTTAACAACCTTATGATATCCGAACAATCAGTTGGGATATCATATCCAAAGGTTTGGAGAAAGCCTCTTCTTCAACTCAATTTGGATATCACATGCAATCTTAGGGTACTCACATCCATCAGAGTGGAATATCTCTTTTCATAAAAATCTAAAATAAGCTTTAATGACCCCGAAAGAAACCGTTACGTAGCCTATTCTTCACCCTATTCAATCCTTCGTATAATAGAGGTTGCAAAGGTTACCTTCATCATCGATGGAGCCAATGTTAAATCCATAACACTAGAATTAAAACGTACAGGAGTAGGATGAAAAATTCCATGCCAGCACAATGGAGTACTTTAACACGAAGGTCAACAACAAGGCATTGTGAACGACTCATTGACCTTTTAACCCGGTTGACCCACAAAGAAATTACCAGAGTATTCACCTCAACTACATTCAATTTGCATCATATTATGACGTGCAACACTAAATGATCTGGCACGTCGTAAATACAGTTTAAGGTGGGTTAATGATGGGACGCACTATAATTATGCGAATCTTACACTGAAGAACCGGAATATTGCTCTCTGAGAAGGAAAGAAAGCACATACAGTATATACATCAACTACACTTAAAACATCTGCGAACCAATCTAACAAAGAATAAATATAAGAGAATAACACTTTAAAAACAAGATTGATTTAAAACACACATTCGTAACAATTTTTCACTAAAAAAACAAAATTATTAACAAAACGATTATGCATAAATATATTTTGTATTATAAATGACTAATATTACGAAATATTTGTAACATCCTTTGCAGGTATTTTCAATACAAAGCCTTTACTCACAAGGCAAAATTTCCTATAAAAATTGTTTCGTAACGATACCAAAATTAACGACTAAAATAAAAATTCTAATTAAGTGAACAAAAAGATGATAAAAGCTTTTTCGTCATACTTTCCGCTCCACGTTCTCTGAAGTTCGCTAACCAAAATTAACAGCATTTTATCGCACATTCCAGAACACCAAATTATCAGTTCTGAGGGTGGGGGAACCTAAACAACATACATGGTCGGGGCAACATAAAAAGACCCATTCGTTGCTACGAGGGATTACTGGACCAAAAATAAATAAATAAATAAATAAATAAATTTATTGTCAAAAAACAGTACAAACTGCGTATGACCACGTGGAGGGAAAAAAACTAATTTACTCTCCGGAAGCAAGCAAGGGACCATCCCATCAATTCCGATCAAGGGCCCTAAGGCAGAGGCGGATTCAAAAAATTCAGCAAAAATTCCTAGATAAGATAAAAAGTTAGCTGCGAGTTATAATACTAATAGAATGTCAATATGTTTGTAATTTTAAGCAAAAAATTACATGTAAGTTATTATCGAACTATAGATTATTCTGAGTATAGTGCTTAAAAATTGAAATAACACATAACACAATAAAAGATGACAAGTTTTGATTCCGCGTGGTTCTAAGCGACCCATTCGCGAAGAAGTAGAAGAAGGTGATACGGAATAATTAAGCAGCAAAAGTAATGTAATTTTAATACGTGTAAGTTAACATCACTTGTCATAATTTTCAATAAAAAACTTTCACGAGAAGAAATCACGCACATTGAGGACATGACATGTTCCTGTAACCAACAAGTCATGCACACATTGAGAGTAAATTTAATAAGCAAATAAGGAAATAATAAAATCATATGTTCCTGTAAGAAATAAAAGCTTTGGCAAAATATTCGTTAAGAGGATTCCATCGTGACCGATGATTCCAACTTCAATTATCTTCTGCACATCGCTTAGACCTACGAGATTTCATCACGTTCTGCTACATGCTTGACACTGCAACGGGTTGCTGACAGTTGTGGGTGTTGTAAGGATCTGACTGTTTGGTTGATCCAGTGTTGGTTGTTCGGTTAATGATTGAAATGTTGATTTTGATGGTTGAGGTAATTTCTTCTTCAGGTAGGATTTGCTCAGGATGACGATTTCTCATATGGCTAGTGTATCCAGATTTAGTTTTGTATGAGGTGTTTCATACTGAGCACTGTGGTTTTTTGTGTTAGTACGCCAGACCTCTTCTACGTCATCTATGTGGGCTTGGGTAACGTGTGAGTTGACGTACTGTCTGCCAATTATACCTTTTCTTTTGAAATCACACAATGGACATTCCCAAATGAACTGTTCTTTAATGTCATGTTTCCTTATTATTTCAGATTCTCTTATTTCGCCATTCTTGTCTGTTACATTCCAATTATCTCCATTCCGAGATATTAATCTTTTGCTCTTTTAGGTCTTGTTTGAGCAGATCAGTCCATCTTGTCTTTGGTTTAATTTGAGGTTTTTTCCTTTATTAAGTTCCGAGAAAGCAACTTGGTGTGGGGTTCTATTTTCCCTCATGCTGTTGACGTGCCCCACCCATCTTAGTCGTTTTGTTTTGATTATATTATCAATAGACAGCGTGTTTGTTCTCTTTAGTACTTCCTCGTTTGGTACACTACTGATAACATAAAGGGCCCATTTATTTTTCTAAGTCCCACGCTCTGACCAGTTTTGGATCTGTTAGGTTTGCAACGCCTCCCTCCTCTTGCTTTCACTTCGAGAGGGGAAGTTTCGTTCGACCAATCGTAGGTCTATTTGAAACGGCGCCTATATTTGGAAGACATCGTGCGGCGGGTAAATCGTAAGAAGATAAAATGTTTAATTACACCGCTATTCGCAATTAAAGAAATATTTTGTATTCTTTTATTATACACATTTTGTACTTCTATAACAAAAATATGCTGTATATTCTTGACTTCAATAAACTTTGCCATTCTCTATATTTAAACGACATCTCAAGATTCGTTGTCTCGAGAGGTCTTCATAGGCAATGTAAAAGATATTAGGCTTGAGTGGCAATTTATTTGTTAGAAGTTTTCAACAGACATTTTACCTCCTCCAGCAAAAGTGTAATTGGCTGAGAACACTAAAGCACTGCTATTATTGTTCTGTCACAAGGTNCCAGTGACACGTGTGAACTGATTTTTGAAAATGGTTTATACCACAATTCAGCTCGTAATATCTGTTTGGGAGCTGTAATGAACGAAACCTTAATTCAGGCTCTCACATTGCTTAGGAAAATCTTAAAACATACGCTGAGCAATTATCAATTCGGCAACGTAGCATTACAACATACGTGGCAACGTGGCAGTCCAACGTTCATCTTAGCAAAGTTGCCGACGAGACGACAAAGTTTCTATAAAATAATTTCTATTCATGTTCTCTTTAAGTTTCTATATTTTAGTTTCTTCATGTGTACATGAAAGTATTCAATAATATATTTTACGAGGAATTTAGAAAAGANGAGGAATTTAGAAAAGTTCTTCAAAATTTCAATAAACATGTGCAAAAAAATTTATATTGAATTTAAAAGCAAATAATTTATATTTAAAGAAAACAATGATACTAAAAGAAATTCACGAGTTCGTAATCATACCCCAAGTATGAAAACTTTATTTTAATAAAAATATTGAGTAGGAAACGGGTCTAATATATATCCAAACTATATTTTCAATAAATATTTATTCATATAGCATCTAGATTTACAACATTATACATTTGGAGAACAACATTTACTAAATAAAAAGGTATATGCTCTATTAATTATGAAATTTTATTATAAACAATCAATTACTTTATTTTTTGTTAAACAGTCTATTGCAATTTAATCGCGCGTGGTCAATGTTGTGATGCTAGTTTAGAAACATCTTCAGGGTCCCTGTATTCTTCTTTTGTATTTTTTCTAATTACACTACATTGTAGATAAATTTATTTTTTCTACAAACATTAAAAAGGAAAAAAGAAAACCCTAGATGATGTGAAGGTTTAGCCTTTCAGAGTCATAATGCATTTTACACTAACATAAAACTAAAATGTATTCCTCTCCACGAGTTTCATTAGAAATCTCTTCGTTGTTTCTGCTGTATCATTTGACAATCAAATATAAAAGTTTCTTCTATTTGTTAAACGAAATTACGTGTCATTGGCGCCTTCGTCGTATGTCCGAGAGGAAAATTTCAGCGATCTAAATTTCTA
>NNCF01130299.1:490015-519764 GCA_002313205.1 Laupala kohalensis | reverse complement strand
TCTCTATTTAATTTGAATTAAATATTTACTTGTTATTACACGAGTGTTTGCTTGGGGAAACCAAGCTGGTGGCAGCGAACTCTACCATAAAGGTTGTGGTTTATGGTTGAATCCCGCTTCTACCCAAAAACTACACACATCGCATCTGGGCTTGCGGTGTGCCGTAACACCTTGTTAACTGCCTCGCTCGATTTAAATTTACTGTAAATATTATACTGAATGTCTGACTAATACGTTTATCTTCACAAATGTAACATCCATGTTGCTTCGTAAAAAGTTATATACCCGCAAAGAATGTTTCTAAATGACAATGTTCGTTCCCTGCTCTGGAAATCAATAAATAATACTGAATATCGATACTAACATTATAAATGAGGAGTGAGTTAAGTATGTATAATATATAAAGTATTTCAATTGTAAAAAAGTTTTCATATTATTGATCTCTGATTATTTTTTTAGGTTGCACGATTACTACCAAATTGTTATATCGTGGATAAACATGTCACTAGAAGATGTAATTTATTTGTTCCTTAAGTAGTTTTATATTATTTATAACTCGAGAATTAAACTTTTGTGTTATTAGTTCATATTTGAGACAAACGTTTTCTATATTTATTTAATTCCTTTTCACATATATGAAAAACTTAAGAGAATCGCAAATTATGTGAAATTACTTTCGACAATACACATCATTTGTAGGCAATGAGATTTGATTTCTTTACTTCACTGTATAAATATAAGAAATTATAGGAATATTTATAAGTAATTTGTGATTCGAATTATACCAATTCCATACGATATCTTGCAATTATATTCAAATTCTGTTAAAAACTATATTTTATCACAGTATTACGCAAACGTTTTTTACAGAAACTCTAATATCTTTTACATTGCCTATGAAGACCTTTCGTGACAACGAATCTCGAGATGTCGTTTAAATATAGAGTAGTAAAGTTTATTGAAGTCAAGAATATACAGCATATTTTTGTTATAGAAGTCCAAAATGTGTATAATAAAAAAATACAAAATATTTCTTTAATAGCGGTGTAATGAAACATTTTATCTCGTTACGATTTACCAGCGGTACTATTAGTCTTCCAAATATAGGCCCCGTTTCAAATACACCTACGATTGGTTGAACGAAACTTCCCCTCTCGAAGTGAAAGCAAGAGGAGGGAGGCGTTGAAAACCTGACAGATCCAAAATTGGTCAGAGCGTGGGACTTAGAAAAATAAATGGGCACTTTTATGTTATCAGTAGTGTACCATATCTCTCCATGATATTTTACAAATGGTTTTAGACATTTCATGTGGAAACCATTTAATCTTCTCAAGTCTTTCTCAATCACCGTCCAGGTTTCAGACGAGTATAATAAAATGCTGATTACTATGGTTTGGAATAGGAGAAGTTTGGTCTTGAGGTTTAGTTCGTGTCGCTTCCACACCCGTGAGTAAAGTTTTTGAAAGGCCTGACTTGAACTTATTCTGTGATTGATTTCATTCCAGACATAGCCATTGTTTTGGAGATTGCTTCCAAGATACTTGAAGCTGTCAACCGTTTTTTCGCCTTTTAGAAAGATGTCTGCTGGTGTAATGTTGACGAACATTGGTTCTGTTNCGTTTTTTCGCCTTTTAGAAAGATGTCTGCTGGTGTAATGTTGACGAACATTGGTTCTGTTTTAGTTTGGTTCACCTTAAGTCCAAACTTTTTAGCTTCCACTGTGGAAGTGTTTTAGAGTTCTTGAAGTTCATGGGGCGTTTCTGCAGTTAGAGCGCAGTCGTCAGCGAACATTAGGTCGCCGATTTTGCCTTCTTTTTTTTAGTTTTTGCTTTTAAATTCCTTCTGTTAAACATGTTGTAGTCACTCCTGAAGTTGATGGTGACGCCTCCTTGTGATCGTGAGCTGACATTTCTTATGATGGCTTCCATATATAGTACAGACAGTAACGGTGCCAGGACACAACCCTGTTTAACTCCACTTGTTATACTGAAGGGAGGAGTCTTCGTTTCTTCCACGCGGACTGAAGCAGTGGTTCCGTGATGCATGGACTTCAGGATTTCCAGCGTTGTTGGTGGGCAGTCTACTCCTTCGAGAACCCTGAACAGCATCTCTCTGTCCACGGAATCGAACGCATTCGAAATGTCCACGAATGCTATGCATAGATCCGTCCTTTGTTCGATAGATTTTTCTATTAGATGATGAGCTGAGCAGATGATATCGGTGGTTGACTTTTCACCTCGGAATCCGCATTGTGTGTCCCTCAATACTGTGTTGATCATAGGAAATAGAAAGTTGTAGAGAACTCGTGGTAGAATTTTGTTACGCACAGAGAGGAGGAAGATTCCTATATAGTTTCCACACTGGCTTTTGCTGCCTTTCTTGTATAAAGGAATGGTAAGCGACTCTTTCCAATCGTTTGGCACGGACGTTTCTGTCCATATTTGTTGAAATAAAGTGTGTAGCATGTTGATGGTTTCCAGATCTCCAACTTGTAACATTTCACTTGTGATTTGATCCATTCGTGGACATTTGTTGTTATTTTTTAGATATTTTAAAGCATCTTTGATTTCCGTTGGGTCAAGTGGATCATCTCGAGGAGTGTTATCAATGTTGAACGTTATATTTACAGCGTGTGGATCTGTTTCCGTAATGTGGTTGAAAAGATTTGAAAAGTGGTTGTTCCATTGTCTTAGTCTGTTGTTCTATCTTTTGGCCATTTTCGTCTTCTATCATGTTCAGTGTCCTTTTTTACTGGTCCTACTACTTCCTTGATTCCTTGGTACAAACTATACAAATCTCCTTGGTTGATAAATTCTTGTGGTTGTTCTGCTTTTCTAGTCCACCAGTCATTCCTCACTTCTCCGATTGCTTGATGGCATCTTATTCGCGCTGTTTTGTATTTATTCCATCTTTGAGGGCAGGGATTTGGTAGGTAGTATTCGCGGGTTTCTTTCTTCTTGTTTAAGATTTCTTGGATATCTTCATTACAGTCGTCGAACCAATCTGATCTTTTAGGTTTTTTCTTTGGCAATGTTACAATGGCTGCTTTTGGAAACGTCCGTTCTATATTTGTGCATGTTTTCTCGACTGTATTCTGGTAGTTAAATTCAGCAATTTTAGTTTTGAATTTTGATCTTATGTCTTCTTTCTTAGGCTGTTGCTGTCATATACCGGTTCACGGGTTTGTTTTTGAAAGTGCTTTTGTCTTATGGTTATTGTTGCTTGAACCATGTCGTGCCCTGAGCCGCACACTGCACCACGCATCGATCTACATCTCTTGACGTCTGCTCTTCTTAAATGTTACTATTATATAGTCTATCATGTACCATCTCTTTGTTCTAGGGTGCACTTGTATTTTCCTTTTTGTTGAAATCAGGTGTTCATAATTGTCAGTTGTTCGAAAGCACATAGTTCAAGTAGTCTGATTCCGTTGTCATTGATGTCTGAGTCAAATCCATATTTCCCAATGGTTTGTTTCCATTGTTCATGATTTCTGCCAACTCTTGCGCTTAAGCCTCCACCAAGTATTAGTCCGTGATTTTTTGTACAGATTTTATTATCTCCCTTAGTTCATTTTATAAAATGCATCTTTTTGATTAGTATCTTGAACATTTGTTGGTGCGTAACAACTTATAACAGTGGTTTTTGTGTTTTCTTCCATTATCTCCAAGCTCATGATTCTGTCATTTGTGCAGATTGGTTCCGATAAAATACCTCTTCTAATTAAGTCAGTGCGCACATACAAGTAGATTGCAACTCCATGATTATTTGCAGGTTCTTCTTTTCCTGACCAGTAATAGGTGTAATTTGGGTTCTTTTCGTGTAACCTTCCGTATCCTGTTAGATGTGTTTCTTGGAAGGCAATGATGTCTTGCATTCGTACATACATACACACACAAACATACATACATTTATTTCTCTACAGTGCAATAATTTGTTGAATGTTCTAGCGCCAATTGAAAATAACGAAAAGAAAAAGATATATAACCCGATGGCTGTCGAAACATGTAAACATACCGCAGAATCTTTGAAAATTCAAGAATCGTTCCAAGAGTTCCCTGAATCTCGTCCTGCGAAGTAACCGTGGTAAAACCTTTCAAGTTCCAAACTTTCACTTCAAAAAGTACTAAAAAAATTACCAATTTAACGGTAAAAAAAACTTAAAATCATTTTCAAGTAACAAATAATTTGTTTACAACAATTTATTATTCAGATGTACTTAAGTAGTAAAAATATTTCTAGATTTAAAAAATAGAACATGTTTGGGAAGCTACAAATTTCTCTACGATTTATGAGCCCACACTTCCATTTTCCTTTCATGTTACAACACTTCGTCACAATGGACCTCTATCGCAATATTCAATTAGAGGTAATGGATGGGGATTGAATTAATATATAATGATACGGTAATTTCGTCCAAAAATGCAATAACCTGCGCCGAATAAGTCATTTTAGGAACCTAACACTTTTTTTTCTTCGAAAGATGGATCAAACTTTCTGAATTGTGCAATCGCGAGATTGTGAATATAAACATCGCTAATATACGATAAAAATATGTTAAAATTAAATTAAATCAATCAACATTATTTACATCAATGTGAGATGTAAATAAAATGGTATATTCTAGGAAAATTGAAACATTAGGAGTACATATTAACATGTATACAATCATCCGGAACAAACATTCATAGAACACATACTTCAACATTGCATCTATTCTCTATAGAATGTTTAACTGTTTAAACATTGGTATTCTGGACACCTGTCTGTGTTGGTCGACAATCAAAGTCCATAAGGCGCAATTGAGTTAACATGTTAACCCGACCCCCTTAACCATGAATGATCATGGGAATAATGTGATGAAATTGCTCGGACGTAACATGCATCGACCTCTCACCCATGCTCCTGTTACATGAACTAACACATCCCGGATGATCGATTTTACATATGCTCTCTATAATTAATTCTGTCAGGAGACCTACAATTCGCACAAGGCTAACATTGCTTTTATCCCAATCATAATTGAACACGTTCTAATTGAAGAAAAATAGAGAAGAGAAACATCTTTTCCTAAATAGGTATCTCAAAAAAATTTACACGAATAAACTCCATGACTCAAACTTTATTGAAATATATACTCAGGAATGTAAAATTATAAATAAAATAATAGTAAACTCAGAAAGCAGACAAAAGGATAATAATTATTTTACAAAATATTTTGATATTGCAACACGAATAGATCAGTAATGACAGCGGCACAAGTACACGATTTGTGAGTGAAAACCAATTCAATACACAACGCGAATACATTCAAATACGTATTCAAACCAAGTAGGATAAAACTTCCTCTTTTAAACACATTATGAAATAGCACAAGTAAATTATATTCAGTGGTATTCTCAATAACAATAATTGAGTTTCGTAAAGTTTGTGTACTTGCATGAATAATAATAATAATCAATTTAATAAAATAAAATTACACATGTCACCTGTAATCGGAAAACTGTAAATGCTAGAGAAAATTTGCGAAATGAAGACATTTCCAAACAATTGTTGGCCTTCGCAATACTTCACAGAAAATTTTTAATCAAATAAACCTCTCAAATATGAAGTCCGCAATAAAAACACTCATTGTGATGATATTAGATTCACATAAATTTATTTTTTTCCTAGCTTTCAAACATAAAGAATGTGACCTTTAGCAACACAGTAAAAATGACTACATGAAACATGAAACACGCCGCACCTAAGGATCAAAGAGGAAATAAGACAAAACATGGTATCGAAATAGGTACCCCAAAAAAAACTCAGTCAAGTCAACCCACAATGCACACAATGCAAGATAAGTGAAATCGAGAGTGCGACGCGCTCCAGTTGCTGCTATGCATCGCAGGGAGTGTGACAATGAGAGGAGAGGGAAGGACGCAGCGGTCCCCGGATCGTTACCGGACACCGGCGCGGCGCGCGGTTCGCCTTGACCCACAGAGACATGGCCGCCTCCGTCGTCGCCGCCGCTGCTGCAGTCTCAGTGGCATGCGGCCTTCAATATGACCACCACCGCCACCACCGCCAACACCGCTACTGCTGCTGCTACCCATTTCACATGATAACTACGGACTGATGAAAATGGCGACGAGCAGGGAATCGAACTCGAGACTTCTGCAATGACCGCAGGGGTGTTAACCACTACATCACCCAAGTATGCACCATTTGCACCCAGGTCTTATACCCTGGAAGACCTGAGACATATCCCTATAGAGATAAGTGAACCCAGACCGCACACTAATCACTGTGTGCTTGTACCAGTACCTAAGGGATAAGGTTGGTTATGCATATATTTCTTCCGTACACCAACACTCAGCAAAGATATGTGATAACTACAGCCACACGAAAATGGCGTCCAGCACTTAACATCTCAGACTGAAAGAGGGGATACGGAGAATGGATTAAACATTACTAAGATCATTCCCACACCCGCCTCCCTCTCCTTATCCCAAAGTTCCATTATATGAAATAATTACAACTATTGGGAACAAATTAATGCGTCTTCCCTCAAGCAACATATCGCACCTTTGGAGAAACATCGACGTACGAACAAATTTATTGTTGCGAGTTAACATACGAAACTACTTTTGCTCGTACGGCAAAGGTCATTAGAGCCCTTGCAGGTGGAAAATAAATGCAGTTTCACACCATAGAGACCCACTAAAAAACCCTCCTGAATTCAACAAATATCTAAATACAAAGATGAAAGAAAAGAAAAGGAAACAGTTGCCGAACACATTATATCATAAAAAGGGAAAAAAAATCTAAAAATTATAATTTTCAAATCACGGAAAGGAAGGATAAAAGGAAAGAAGACAGGGGAGAGGCTAGAATAATGCAAATTTAAAGCCTCGCGAGAACTTGTGGGAGGAGCCCCGATCTACTCATAAAATTCAATAGTTTATTAACATTAACCGTTTCATTTCCGAGAATTGTTGGTAAATCTGCAGCCAGACCAATTTGTCTCCGTATACTTGAGTATAGTCTGCAATCAGTCAGTAGGTGACGCACTGTCAGAGAACAGCTACACTCCTCACAAACGGGTTCATCATCAAGTAATAAGAGATACCGATGACCCCCTTATACCTTTTCATATCTAATCATACTTTAAGTAAACATGAGCAAAAATTAGTGTACAGACAATGAGAAATTACATTAGTTGTAATTAAAAATAATTCTCAGCCACTCCTATTTAGACTGATAGATCTGGCGCGTAGGTCAATAAAACAACCCGAATTGGCCAATGCTCCGGATATGTACCAGTTGCATACGTTCAGTATTCAAGTATTCGTACACTTGCACAATACACTACACTAAAACGTTATAAAACTACTAGGAGAAGCACACGACTACACGCAACACATTAAATACAAGGAATCACGCTCTGCCACGGCTACAATACAGAGCTGGTCAACACAGGCAAAGCATGTAAAACAACTTGCAAACCACAATTACACATCGTCCCACCATCACGCCATACAAAAATATATCCCATAGAACCCATAGATGGAATGTTGGGATAATGTGTAATTGTATTAAGTGTCATTTAAAATTAATACAAATACATCTTGAAAGGTTGGCCTGTTGTTGTTGTTGTTTTTTATTGACAAGTACTCCAATGTTTGTTTGAATAGATGTAAGTCATTGTGTACTCGACCGCAAACCGCACAAGTAAATCATTCAGCTTCAAGTACTTTGCACGGTCACCTGGAGGAAGCAGGAGGAAGCAGGAGAAGCAGGAGAAGTCGACTTCCGCTCAACGACACGCGTGCAATTTTTCACGCACGCGTGCACTGCTCGCAGGCACGCTGAAATGCAACGAGTCGTATGCAACACGCTAGCCCCACGTACGCGTGACACCGTCACTAACGTAAGAGGGGTGCGACCTCCACGTCGGGAGTCAGGTGAGGAGTCAACTGGAGGAATAAGGGTAATAGACGAGTTATATGAGTCGTAGAAGCAAGGTTGATGCCTCGGTACTTCTACTCCGCTTCTGATAAAGAAGAGTATGAATACACGCAGTGGCGAATCTATGGGGGGCGGGGGCTAAGGGGGTTATAGCCCCCAACCCATTGGACCAGAACTCTTGACAGATAAAATTGAAGTTGATAAATGGCATACTTTGTAAAAGTGTTACCAGATTAATTATTGTTATTAATTATAACTGTTAATAATATAATTGTTATATTTAATTATTGTTATGGTTATTTATAATACCAGATTTATAAAATTAATAATACCAGACAAAATTAATAATACCATATTAATAAAATAAATAACTTTAATAAATAATTGTTAGTTATTAATAATACCAGATTGTTAATTATTTATTTCGTACATTTTATTTAAAGTTAATATTTGTACAATTTGTGTTGTAAAATCATAATTTTTAAACAAAAATGCTCCCGGTTGCGTTCTAGATCCGCTACTGAACACACGCTTGAACGAAGTCTAGGAGACATTTTCACCACAGCTACGAACAGCGCGCTTTTTCATTCACAACGAGGAAAATTATTTATCATACATAAACTACGTGAATAAGAGAGACAACTGTTCGTGAGACACTATCCGCTATTGATTGTTGTGGCAAATTTGCATACCGTCCCAAACAGGATTATATCCTCGGGATGTAAACTTCATTAATCCAAAAATTATGCAGAGTGAGTTAGTTTAAATTAGTTTTTTGTTGAAATTAAAACGTATAATTATTATATGCGTACTTTAAAAAATGAATAGAGAAACTCGATCATTCATTCAAGAAGAATGTTAGAAACTAGATTTATTCTGAAAGTGAATAAATTTTGCATAATAATTCTAAACTAAGGGAAAACAGTTATCGACGTTTCAGTAGGAATAACCTTCCCTTTTCCACAGTGTTTGAATTAATATAGGGGTGAGTAAAACTTTTGAAGTTTGTCTTTTCGTATTTCAATACAGTACTTTATAAAGTAGCCAATAAAATATAATATTCCGTGGGGGAGTATTTAAAAGGACCTCATAGTTTTTGTAAGTTTGGATTTAATTGTAATATTTTGTATAAACTATTGACGTTTTATGAACATGTCTCACATGGTTTAATTTATTTTTCTCATAGTGTGCCTTATAATATTGACAATCACGAGATGTGGGATTATATTTTCGAGGTAGGAATAAACATATGATGTAGAAGAGGAGAGAAAAAGTCAGAAAGGGGTTAAGTTCCCCCCGCCCCGCGTAATTTGGATGCCGCTTCTCCTTTCCCTGGAGCTAATTGACCCTGTCGGAAGACAGGGAAACTGTGTATGCAATCGTCACACTTTCGTACGCTTCGTAAAACAAGAAGCAAACACAAAAATAAGTTCTCTCGACAGTTCACCTAATATAGCGCGAAGAAAATGAACTCTGCACGCTGTGTGTTAAGTGTAGTCATCACTCTACTTCTCCTACACGATAGTGATTAAGAAGAAACTTCTTCATTGGAATTTACAATAGGACTCTGTCTTCACTTCCAACTGAGATTTCTTACACTAACATCCGAGTAAAGCACATACGTAGCATACTACGTCTACATAGCATTACCAGTATTATCAATAAAACGCAAATTATTATTTTCCAGAATTTCACACTCCCTCATTCCATACACAACATACACCATATGAAACCTGAAAATAATTTACTCGTCTCCAGATAGCACGCACTACGTTTACTGTCCATTCCACCTCCAACGTTCCTGTGGCATACATGAGCAAATAACCACGAGAATAGAACATATAAGGGGTAATAAATTTGCACTATCATGCTTAGCAATTTACGTGTTCATCGTACCGAGATCAAACATGGTAGTTCCGTAATTTACATTGTGATACGATTAAAAATAAAAGACGTAGGCATGATAAAGTATAAGATTTTCCTCTACATAATCGATAACATTTCTTTTATTGAACAGTATTTTTCCATGACGGTCAACTCGTCAAGTTTTCCAAAATAAAATAAAATATTCTGATTTCAATATTGCCCGACAGTTCTTGTAAAATACCAGAACACAATTCTTCTAATGCCTTGTGTGTTTTCTCTCCGAAATTGTAAAAAAAAAAACAGAAAAAAGCAGTTAATGAAAAGTGTGTAGCGGATCTAGACAGCAATCAAGGGTGGGGGAGCTAACCGGAGAGGGATCTGGGAAGCATTTGTTTAAAAATCACGATTTTACAATACAATTTTTATAAATATTATCTTTGAATAATATACATCAACTCATCAAATAGATAATGAACAATATTAAAGTGACCAAATTTATTAATTGTTTAAAGTGGCAAATACATACTAAAGGATAAAAACTTTTTGACTAAATCAAAATTTTATGAAGATACAAATCAAATAATTCATGAAAATATATTTTTAATGTACAAACTTGAAAGTTATAAAATAAAATCCCAATCAAGATAATTTTTAGGATATTTTAGGTAAAGAAAGACGTCGCCTACTGTCTCCTCACAAGCTAGCCGTGAGTAGCGCTGTCAGCAATATGGTTGCACTGTATCACTTACACAAGTATTGCGGAATTTAACCTGAATGGAAGTCTTGCGAATCGCTTCAACCAATAAATGTAATAGTACGCAGAAATTATATCACACATTTGTATTACGTTTGTCTTTAACATGTAAATTTAGTGTGTACTATCTGCGTAACCTTTTTACAAAGTATGCCTTTATCCGTTGCGGGGTCCAGTGGGGGGGGGTTAGCCTCCCATTAAATAGTGACCACACACTATAGCCCCCTTAGCCTCCATCCCTTAGATCCGCCACTGAAACTGATATATTGTTTTTGTGGTACAGAGTAATATGCAGTTTTCTGAATGGTTATACTAACGTTTTTTATTTATTTATTTATAACATTGTCAATAAATGGCCATAAAGTTCTTAATTGAAATTCTACTACGATGTAAGGCGCTCAAATGAGCCGCCGTTCGCTCTTTACGTAGAAACTTCTCGCCTGCAGTTTGAAAGG
Organism: Laupala kohalensis; assembly: GCA_002313205.1. NCBI lineage: Eukaryota > Metazoa > Arthropoda > Insecta > Orthoptera > Trigonidiidae > Laupala > Laupala kohalensis. The sequence continues at coordinate 508,736 of NNCF01130299.1, read as the reverse complement.
AGTTTTCCTCTGAAAAATATGTAATAGGTAATGATATAAACGAGAAAAGCTCACTTGGCACAACGTCATAAATATTATGATAGACATCTTACTTCAAATAACCGTATGTAAATACTTCTAACCTTAGATTTCACTTTTTAGTCGTAAGCATCAACAAAACAAAATTGCCGAGACATCATTTTCGACACGAGTTAACGTAGCTACGGAAACATTCAGTACTTCGTATCTCACGTTGAAGTAACCAAGGTCTTAAACACTAGCGGTGAACCGTTATTAACAACTTTTACTAATACGCATAAAATGAAACGTAACTGAAAGTAATTTATGCATGATAGTCGCAAATTTTAAAGTACTTGTTGGTAAAATTCTTCGCAAATGAAAGCTGAAAAATCAAAACTTTCCAAGGGCAAATCTCAGGGTCAACTCTCACCTCCAAAAAATGACTGAAAAATGACAATTTTCATTTTAAATTTGAAAAATATATATCATGTCTGATACATGGTACGTATCCCCCGGATATCGGATACCAAAGAAAGAGGCATAAGAGCTGCAATGATAAGGAAACAAATTTTTATTGAATATAATATTCGTAAATGGTATAAACTTAATTTCCATGTAAACGTAGTCTTCCGCGGTCGGAGTCAGTATGAACTTCAGACTGGGACAAACCGCGTCTTAGTAGATACAACTACCAACGTTTCGGCCTTCTGTCAGAGTCGTACAGACCTAAGTCGCCCTGAAGAACGCCACAGCATGATGGCCGAAACGTTGGTAGTTGTATCTACTAAGACGCGGTTTGTCCCAGTCAGAAGTTCATATTAATTTCCATGGTTTGCTGGGTTCACAAAACAACAAACGGAGGGTACGGAATTAAATAAATTTTTCACCGTAAAAGGCACAAAATATCTTTGCAATAGTATTTGTTGTGAAAAGTCATGTAGAAAGGAGGAGGAAAGTAAAAGGTACACCTAACAATATGCACTTGATATATCGAAATATATTTTAGAACGATAAATAGGAAAGCAAATATTATGTACCTTCGAAATGGATTCAAATATAATTAAAAATAAGAAATATTTACAAATACGTGTAATTTTTCAAAATATACATTTTCAGAAGTAGCAAAACGAAAGACAATTTTAAATCTCTTACGACTTTTATGAGTAGAAATAATAGAGTCAGTATGAAAATTCATTATTTGTTTCTTCACTTCAAAGTCAAATATTATCTAGATTACAAAGAACTTCAAATATATAACAAAATTTGGAATATTGATGTTCAGTGCACGTAAAAAAATAGAAAAAACTGACTTACAACTTTCTAATATTATTCGCAAAATTATACGTCCAAAACATTTGGTAGACTGCTCTCTTAGCGCTAGGAAAGCAGAAAAAGCGAAAACGCGTAATCAGCTAAAACCTATGATGGATAAAAAGGAATGAAATACCTAAGAATGATACAATAGAATTTAAAGCTCAATAACGGTTCCTGAATCACATCTCGCATGGAATGCTAATGGATTAGAAAAAGAATTGCAAATCATAGTCCGAAAATTCAGATAGACCTTGAACAAAAACACTATGACAAATAAGAACAGAAATTATCAAGAATTTTTAGAAAGAGAGGCTCACATCGAGGAATGGTAAACCATGAAGAATCATTTCTAGCTTGGTGGATTCGGGCAAAAAATCCGGAACGAGGCAGGTCGAGGTTGTTTCATCTCACACCCGTGCGAATCGGGATGAGCTGAGAGTCGTGATGAATTCAATTGTCTACGCTCAGCATACAATTTTATTTCATTCTACAAAATTCCTTAAAAATTAAAAAAAAAAAAAGCTTTAAATTATTACATTTTTTGTGATACAAGAAAAAGTATATTTCTAACATTGTCCACAAGATGACATGTCAAACTAACATTAATTTAACAAACATTAGGATTTCATAGTACTTGTTTTTTCTTAACAAAATTAAAAATAATCACGATATTTGAAATAGACATGAAACAGAACAATTATAAAATTATAAAATCAAGGAAGAATAGAAAATAATATAACCTCTATCAAGCAGAAATAATAATAATAATAATAATAATAATAATAATCACAAACTTCCTTGATGGTAGTGAAAAACTGATAAAAAATTGCTAACGTAATAATTTTTATTCTAGAAACGTTCAGAAGAACAAATTAAATACTTCATAACTAGATATAATTAGTCCGAATTGTAATTCTCAATACTTAATACACTAAAAGCCCGTCAATATGATTTCAATACACTCAGTTTTCCAAAAATCGGAACCGTTTTTGTAATTTTAAATTAATCCGGTCCCAATGTGATCATTTTGTAGATTATTTTAAATACAACTTTTTAAATTTAAATAAAGTTATTTGTCGATTTATCTATTTTTTTCCAGTTACCATTCATAAATAACGCCGTTGTCAATATTAGGAGGTAGAATTTAAAAGATTTTAACCCGTAAGAAGTGTTCTACTATTTTTGAGATTTCTTTGCCTGCGAGTGATTCTGTACTTGATTTACACCAATTCAAATTGTTCTAATTTACNCTGGGTTTACCAACAACTTGGCCCACGTGGAGGGGTTAGTAGAAGCTGTTAGTAATAGTCAGGGGTTAGTAATAGTTATTGATACTAGGAGGAGCTGGATAGAGGAAGGAAGGTTTGCTTTTCAGTAGTCACAACTATATGAACGGGGACATTAATGTGAAAAGCTACTAATTTTCTGGCCCCATCGGGAATCGAACCCGGGATGACTTGGTGATGATCGACAACACTACCATCTGAGCTACAGGTGGGGTTTTGACCGAATTGCATAAGTAGTTAATATAAATGAGCAATTTAAAAGAAAAATTGTATTAGAACTAACCAATTTTGTACCAATGCGGGGTACATAACTATTTCCATGCAGTCTATCTAATGCGTACACTTACAAATCTTAATTTTCACTACGACTTTCAAGAGAAAAATATTTTGTCCACGCAAGCAAAAACGCATATAAATGTCGCTAATTAGTCACTTTTCAATGCAGTATTATCACACAATGCGTATCAAAACCATCTAATTAACATTCTTTGGCAATCACATTGATGGATTTTCGTAACATCTGATGCAAACACATTAACGCTAACTATCGGATAATAACGAGTGGAGTCAATGCTCTCGCTCATCCTATGAAAATAAAGCAAATCGCGCCAGAACAATGAGATTTCATTCATTCTTCGTGTGTTCTTATTACCACAGCAACTAATATAATTGATTCAGAGTATTTGAGTAAGAAGTATGGAATGTTGAGCTCATTACGCTCATTATTTAAGTGGGCGGTATTTCGATGTATTTAAAGTTTGGCAAAGGAAAACAATTTGTAGACATTATTTATTCTTGAATTCTCAAATATCAAAACTTAATAAATGCACCAAACCAATCTTGCACAAATATTATCGAACAGATATACTCTGTGAACAACAAACATTTTTATTGTCCAACGTTCATATTAGTATGGAGAATTTAAAAAAATGCCTTTGTTCTATGCTCATTTATTATGATACGCAAACCTTACAGTACATTTTAAAATATTGATATTGAAACTCCGAGCCGAGGCATTCATGTCCCAATAATCGTACTGCCCAAAGTACACCAAGAGAGATAACAATGTAATTCTTTCCTAAATTGGCTCCAAAGATTATGGCGGAGAAAGACTTAACATTTATGTCCTTCCATGTACTTCTATATTCAAATGTTACGAGCAATCCTGGCGCTTTATTATGGATAAACTAATGAAATCTACGCCAGTCATTCAAGGCAAACTATGTACGTGAAAGAGGGGTGACCATCGGCGAGGAGAGTAAGATTTACCACGATCTACAAGGTACAATGCACACGAACTTCAACGTAACTAAAATTGCTAGAGATATTTTATACGAGTTTCTATGCTGCTTTCTATGTGTATGTTCTATGTCATCATTTCTGGCTAAAGTTCATTGAAAACTCTGTGGCAGATTTCTAGTTTTGTTGAACTTCAATCGATGTATTTTGTTTCATTTCGACATTTTACCTTATTTCCTCAGTGGTTCACAGATCGTGTCATTTTATTATTCTTATCGAGAGTCAATTTTGACTATGGGGTGAAAATTTCCTCGGATTTCTTTTCAACGTGTACCGAGAAAACCGAGCTTTTCATACTTTTATATCGTCTTATCCCATCTTCGTTCACGATCTCTGAATAAACTCTCATTTTTGTTTCTCTCCGCAGAGATGATTAACATCGAACCATACCAAACACTCTCTGTCGGAATGGTAATGCTTGAAGTGAAGGGTCATCCGTGCGAGCGAACGAATGACCAGTCGGTTCAACGTCCACCTCTCCCGAGACGATTGCTTTGCACGCCACTTGCCGCTAATTAGAGTAATTGCGCGGCTGACCAAAAAATGATGGCGTGCGTGCACTCGCTAAGAAGCAAGCGAAGAGCGAGTGGAGCGGTGGCCGAGGGGAAGAACGAAGATTCACGCTTCGGATGTCGCAAGCAGACGAGATTTGTCGAGTTCATGCTTCCAGAGGTGGATTCAGAGGGGGAAGCTTCTGGGTTAGAGCACCCCCCCCTCACAGTGGCGGCGATTACGGGGGGGGGGACCTTCTTTCAGGAATGATAAAAATTTCATTTTAACCGTCTAAAACTGAGAATTAAAAAAAAAATACACCATCCTTGATGTGGTAATCACCAATTGTCTTTTCTTTTGAATTAATACATTATTTACAACATACTTAGAAAATGTCATGTAAATGAAAATTGTCAGTATTATTTTTGCCCCCCCCCCACTTTTGATTCCCAATCGCCGCTACTGCCCCCCTCAAAAAAAACAAAAAATTAAAATTTAATTCTCTTTTGTCAAAAAAGTCAAACTGTCGCGCACTCCGAAGGTGCCCAAAGTGTTAACGGATGGTTGAGCTCCGTAATTACTAGGCCTCGACACAAGGAGGATATGTGGCCAGCATCTCGTTCCGCCCGCTTGACCCCACATGTATAGGTACGTACTTGCATTGCGTAGTAAAAATACATTCTTACAGAATCGCAACAACAAAAAATCCCAGAAATGGTCATTTCATTCTGAACGAAACTCTCCAAAGAGCCCCCCACCCGGCGGCTCAGAGGCTAGCATGCTTGCTCGCCACCGAGTTACTTCGGGTTCAATTCCCGATGAGGCCAGAAAAAATTGCAGCTTTTCACTTCAATGTCCCAGTTTATTGACAATTGTAAAGCGAACCCTCCTCCTTCTAACCATCTCCTACTACTACTAGTATTTCTAACTCTTCACTATTACTAACTACTTGAACTAAAACCTCCATGAGGGTCAAGGTGTTGGTCAACCCAGCTAACCGATCCACCAACTAACAATACCCAACTCCAAACGCCCCACCTAGATAAGCTTCAATAACACGCTACATTTACAAATACTACAATACAAAAAAATCTCTCCAAAACTTTTCATACACCCTATCCCCAATACAAAACCCTCGGTCCATCACTCCACTCGACGCTTGTACAATCACAAGAATGAGAATAATTTGACGATCGAAGCTTCAAAAATAATCACAATATATGAGAAAAGATGCGCGGATCAAGATTCGAAGGGTACTGAATCTTACGCACAACAGAAATTTGGACCGTATACTCCAGTCAGAGTATTGGTTTAAACAATGTTTCTGGGGAAAAATACAAATTCTGTCATAGCCCATTCTATACGTAATCTCCTTGTACTCGTATATAATTGAAAAGAATCTGGGAGGAGAAACCAAGAAATGTGCAACCAGGAAGCAATAGTAACGTTCCCTTTACTAGAGCTCTGTTAGTAAAGCATATACTTCATTTCAAATGTACGATTATTTAACAAGAAGTTATTAAAACAGTTTATTAGCCTACTTCCAATAACTAGTTGTTTTTTTTTACATTTTAAGTTCAAGAGAAATAGTTGTTCATGTTCATTTTAAGTTCAAGAGAAATAGAAATGATATAATGAATATTAATAACTTCATATTAATTTTATTCGCCAGTGATGGAACAGCACCAATGCTTTATTGAAAATAGGTTGAGAAATTATGAAGAACAAAAGAAATTCAGAATACATATACAAATACTCTTCCGTCTAAATTAACGAATCCAAACGTTAGTCGTACTATAAGGAAAACTCAGCCAGAATCAAGCTAGGCCAAGTAAGCATTTTTATCCTAACTATTCTTTTGATGTTTTCAAAGTCGATTGCCATACAAACTCATTCATGTAGCTCCCAATTGCAATGACGTAGTGTTTTCTTCCACACATTTTCGTTTACCCATGCAATAAATAATACGAGACCAATTAAGCAGAGCGGAAAAATGTCTGTGAATAACAAGTGAATCACGAGTTTCTCTGTCAGCTTAGAATAAAGAATGCAGATTATAAAACTCAATAATTCAGCAACTCTACTGCGCAACAACTGAGATCGCTGTCTTAAAGAACTCGTAAAGAAATAAGACATACTGGATTCTCGCCAAAGAGTATGTGAAAAATGACGACCACTATGCGCCCTAGTTGCATGTTGATAGCAACGGGTGATACGTGCGAGCATTACTGACCTCGTACCAATTTACAGGATGACGTACCATAGGCTAATAGAGCTCTCTTCTCGATATGTCTTGTATAAATGTAAATTTATGTATCCTCAATACGTGGTATGAGGAAAATCCATCAAGAACACGCAAATATATACTCATAACTTCATCAATTACTATATTTGGTATTTTTATGTACCATAAATTTGCTGACTTCAACTTAGAGATATTTTGCGATATCACTGACTCATAAATACAGTTAAACATGTTACGTAAATGTAATAGTTCATAGTAAGCTCATTTAAGTATTACATTTTCGTTGCTGGTGTTTGTTTTCAGTAGTATTATCATCGTCATATCTCTAATTTAAATGTCCCACAACAGTGTTCGTCCTCTACATGGCACATTTATATAGGTAAATGGATTTCAAGGTTCTTGAAACAGTAAACTATTGATAGTGCAGCAGAGAGAAGGAAATTTCGTTACGTCTCTATAACATGATCAAACGAAATACCTCTAAAGTGGGTGAAATTGATACTAATTACGCTATCTGTACATGAATTGTTTAAAAAATTAGAGCCATTTTGAGAAAATTTCCTCAATGCGTTACGATCTTCATATGAACTACGTTTCCAATTAACGTGGCAAACATTCTAGAGCACTAATAGAAATTAGATACGAAAGATGAACGAAATTGCCTGTCCGTTTAGTCAGAATCGCTACGCACGGACGGACAAACAAATCGACTGAATTTTAATTATTATTAGTATTTTTTTTTCATTATTAAAAACATATCGTCGTTACTTCCATCAAAATTTTCACAATTAGAAAACATTTTATTACTATGTTTAAGATAAAGTAAAATGAGCTAGTTACCGTCAAATAAATATTTCAGAATAAGAATGAATAAATTTATTGTCAAAAAACAGTACAAACTGCGTATGACCACGTGGAGGGGAAAAAAACTAATTTACTCTCCGGAAGCAAGCAAGGGACCATCCCATCAATTCTGATCAAGGGCCCTAAGGCAGAGGCGGATTCAAAAATTTCAGCAAAAGTTCCTAGATAAGATAAAAAGTTGGCTGCGAGTTATAATACTAATAGAATGTCAATATGTTTGTAATTTTAAGCAAAAAATTACATGTACAAGTTATTATCGAACTATAGATTATTCTGAGTATAGTGTTTAAAAATCATAAGAATTGAAATAACACTAAATTCACGATTTATTGTTACAATAAACACGCCCCTAGACAAAGCCTAGAGAACCTGTATGATAAATCCGCCTCTACCAGAAGGAAAAACGGAGAAAAACCCGGGCCAGGATGGGGCTACAGAATTTATGTACACAACCGTGCCAAAGTTGAGTACACATAAAACTAAATTAATATGAGCCATAAGACAACACAATCATGCAAGAAAATAGTTTTTGAAATTATTATAAGTTGTTTAAAATGTACTACAGCAATGGCGTGATAAAGTACAAGACGAATTTAACAAGACGAAATAACAATTCTGCTTCGAAAAATAATCCCGAGATCTTTCCCAATTTTTAAATGTTTCTTTGATATTTTATATATGTCAACCATTTAATGATAACGTGGTCCAAATTATACTAAATAAACAAATTACTACGTTTCGCCAAGTGCAGCAGCGCGTTACAATTACAAACAAATGAAAAATCTATTATTTTTATAAATGAAAGGCCTGGGGTATTTTGAGTGCGAAGAAATTTCACTTCATACCTGGCAGAAGAACAAAAGAGACCACGATACTCTGTGAAGCCCGTTTACAGAGAAAAATAAACGAAGTAAAATGTGTTGATGGACAGCATTCCCCATTAAGAGTATCTTCACTGAAAGAAAACCAGGAATATGATGATTTTGGTTTTTAAAAACGAATTTGGTTCCATTCACTGCAAACGATTGAAGCAAATAACTGTATCGTAACCATAAAATTCCCTTAGAACTCATTTTTGTGTGGTAATACAAGAATTGAGCCAGTTCAAGAAACAAAGAAAGAGAAATAAGGTCAAGTTCAAGTTATGTTGACAAGACTCGTAATCTACTCAAACTGAAGAATGAATGGGCTGCAGTAGTAATTACAACAAGACTTTCGTGCTATGATGTCAGCAATGTAAAGGATGACTTGAAGAAATACAATAGATTTTTGCACCACATAATTACATAGTTTTTTTTAATTGCAAAGAAAAGGGACAAGTACAAGTGAGTATACATCATTAATTTAGTTCCTGATTTTGACTTTGACAAGTTTAATTTTGACAAAATATGTACATATTTCTCGTTTCCGCCGACTAAGGACCACGATGACGAGTGTTAGTAAGGCTCAGTTCTCACTAGACACATCGTGACCCATTTTGGGGGGAATAGCGTCTAGATTGCTATATCCGAGTATTACAACTGCGGTTGTAATCCGCAGAGGATGAACTTTTCATAAATCACAGTTATACGAAATGAGACATAGAAATGAAAAACTGCAAATCTTGACAAAGTATATGAAGTAAATATAAACTGTTAACAGCTCCATGCAGTAAAACCTGCCGTACAAAACATAATAGAGAAGAATAAACAAGTACGGACATTTCGGGAAAAGATGTCAAACAAATTTGGGATGGCTCCATAATATTTTGGTGCTACTTTTAGTGTGGAAAGACGTTGTAAGAAGGGAAAACGTCTAACTCAATAGTTCTTAAGAAGCCTAACGATGAATTCTCTCGTAACAAATGTATCATGTTTAATCTAGTGACATTGTGAGTTAGCGTAATTATCACATGGTCGACAATTGCTCCTCCCGAACACCGATCAAAGTTCTTGTTTACCTCACCCCTCTCTCACAACAATAACACGCTACGTGCAAGACCATAAGAGAGAAAACAATCGCTCACAAAGCATCAGCATATTGACGACGGTAGGAAGTTGCCCAGCATTCTCGCTTGTGGTCTTTTCTCACTATATCAGCGAACGTAGCATGCTGACGACAGCTATTTCGCAAGGTTGTTATGACTGCTTAGCAAAAAGGACAGAGGAATTTCTTTACGGCGCTTGTTGTATTTGGTAAGCACGTGCGTATGACGAGGCCGTCAGAATGCGAAGAAACAAGTCATCGCTTTAGTTTTCGTTAAAAAGGAACTCACAAGAAGCTCCTTGTTATGGTGGACAAAATAATCATTTCGCTTTTAGGTGCCGGAAATGTATCAGAAATACGTGAACTCAATATGCGAGTGAGATACAGCTCCTTCTGAGAACACTCATCCAACAAACCATTACAAGTACTAGTTTAAATAATAAAATCTGTATTAAGATAAATTGTGTCGTGAATTCAATTTTTTTTTTTTTTGCAAATACATGAAAACGTACGACGTAAAGTTGTCACACATGTCGAAAACAATACAAGATACAGGGAAGAAATGTGAAATTAGGTATCTTTCATCATCACGAATAAAAAATCTTCCAAGGTATTCTAGCATGCGTTCCAACTTGCAACTATTATGAGATTGGCCAAAAACATCTAAGTTCTGCGAACGACTTTTCTTAAATAGAAAAGAAGTACATAATATAGTATGCTAGTAATACGAAATTTAACAATGCCAGTTAGGGCCAATTCAAAGAAACTGAATTAAATAAGGCATTTCAAATCATTTTTATTAGTTAAAAATTACTATTGGGGAGATTATCGAGGTAAGGCCACTCCTTCAATCAAACAACATGTACTTATAGACGTTTCGACTTATTTAATGTCATCTACAGGGATCATATTTCAAACTCTTGAATCATTTAAAGCATACTTCATAATGTTATTGCTATTTTAATACACACATCCATTCATCATTTTTCCTCACTGTCCGGTTGAGCAAAACATCCATTCTGTTCTAGTCTAAAACACAGCTCATACACAATCGTGGACAATTATGAATGTGTTTGAAGTGACCTCAAAAATATCCCCAGTAGTTTACAGCAAGCGCCACGAACTTAAGATGGAACAAAATTGCATGAAGTTGAATTATGCCTTTATTATATTTGAGGCTTGAAATGTTTAATAAGGCAATTTCGAGCACAATTTCAGTTATATTTTATTTACAAAGTTGAACACTTCAGACCAATATCCATTACAGTATTCCCAATTTTTTTGTTTCTTCGTCTGAATGAACGCGAAAATTTAATTTTTATAAAAGAAATTATTTAATAAATACGTACTGTTATCATTTACTATTCCAAAATAAATTGTAGATATTTGTGCAGTAAAACTTCGAGATTAATAAAACAAAGGTATTAATGACATTCCCGCCCGAGGAAAATCCAATACCCGGAGAAAAACCCGGGTCAAGATAAGGGTTTTTCTCTTCTTCAAAAAAAGTTTTTCGTCTTCTAAAAAAAGGCTCATATGTTCCTCATGCAATACGATACTAACAATTTTTCCTTTCACAGCCCAACTGTTATTCGTATGTTTTGTGTACACACAAAACAGAAAAGCCTGTCAACTTGACAATGACTACTGTATATTTTATCTTATCCGCGTATTTGTCGCCTGTGGCAACACGAACGCGGGAAGTGGATTGTGCCCTGATAGTCCGCGTTTGCCAAATACAAACCACTGGAGCAGCAGTGAGAGGAAGCCGTAGATAAGGAGGCAGGAATGTTGGAAGCCACATTGGATCACTTGTACGCACTAAGTTTCTCCTCACTGAAGTAATACAGACTAAGGTCCAAAGGTTCGTATTTAGTGCTAATTTTCATTAATTTCACTAATTTAATCAACTTCAAATACAAACACGTTCGAATTATTCGTGCATTAATTCATTTACAACACTTAATACATTTAATCCATATTATTCTTAATAATCAATTCAATTATATCAAATCATATGTTTTCCCATCTATCATTACATTAAGGTAGTTAGGAAAACTGCTATAGACATTTCAGATTTTCTATATTCATCACAAAAGAAAAAACATAGACAATTTCCGATTCCACATTCGGAGCTGACAATTTTAGCGACACACATTTTTTTCAAGTTAACCCTCTCTGTAAAAAAAACGAATTGTGAATCCATTTCGCTGAGGTTATGTACATCGTAACATTGATAAACTGAAATTTCCAAATAAAACAAGTTTTTTTAAACTTAACTCCATATTTTCTATATTATTAAGATTCATTCAAAAAACCTTTATCTCGCAACAAAAATGTAACTTCGAGGGAATATACTCTTATCTTTTTATCTTTCGCGAGGTTTATGAAATTACATACACAAAGCAGTAATATATAAACAATTTATTCACCAGGTATCCTAATTTTTAACTAAATGGATCAAAAACAAATCCTGAGGATCAAATATTTAGAAGACAGTATCATTAACAAACTACAAATTGATTGCGAATTTTTCCGCGGTCGGAGTAGATGGGATTGAAGCAGTCCAGGTGACGCAGTGTCCGTATGTTAAAAGCTAACATTTTGACAATAGAGTTGTTTCTTCTTCGGAGCAATACTAATAATTAAGATCCAGGTGCCTCTTATATGCTCGTCTATACAAGGGTATAAAGATGATGAGCATAATATAAGAATAATATCACGAGTATATAAGAGATACCTGAATCTTAATTATTTTCTTTGCTCCGAAGAAGACCCCAACACAATGGTCGAAACGTTAGCTTTTAATATTTCGACGCGGCGTCACCAAACAACAAGTTCTCAACAAACAAGACCGAATAGTAAATGATATTCGAACTCCATTATAAGATCATTAGAAGTCCACTTCACAAAATATAAAAGGGATGGATCAATTGAACGCGACTCGCTCCGTTTATAAACAAAACTAGTGAATGAAGTCAGAACGTTCAATTCACTGATAGAATGCATCATTTATAGAGTTAACTCTATAACTCACAAGCGTTGAATTGCTCAACAAGGACCTTCCAAGTTATCGTACGACGAAACACTTTCAACAGTGACAGCTTCCCTGCTCAAAACAAATAAGAACAATAACATACTTAAACGAAGAGGCACCGTTAATTAAGTTATTTCTTTATTTCTCAACCAGGACATAGACAAGACAGAAAAGCAGCTTTTCAATTAACAGAAGATGTGGCTAAATTTAACTTATTTTTAGAATACGTTACAAAAGTTGGAACCATTCGGAAGGTCATGAAGATTGAATAGAAAAGGAGTGATATCAATAGATAAGAAAAGAGAGTTCGGAAATGGAAATTAATCAAAACAGAACCCTGTAATGACACTGTTAAAGGCAGGGTGGTATAGGATCTTTGATCAAAATAAATGGAAATAAATAAGCAGATAAAAGTGGGAAAATCTACTTTCACCGTACAACATTATAATAAATTTCAATATTCTTAGGTTTCACTCAGATACAAAAGAAAACACTTTTCAAAAAATGGACGAAAATGGACGAAAATTCTCTCTACCCCGAATATATTTGTGAAGATACGACTCTTCGACGAAATAAAGAAACAAAATAGAAATATGAGTTACGGTGTTGGCGTTGTTCATTCATTTCTTCCGATTGTAATTTATTCATAAGGTTACAAAAGCTGCAGTGAAAGACAAGACAGAGATACAAAACTTTTTACTTAATAATAATACAAAGAAACATTAACACACTGTTCTTATTAAGTATCTTTCAAAAGACGTAGAAGTTATTTCGAATTGCAACTGTCTTTGCTATTTTTAAAATCGGGAGTCATTTCTGCACTGGAATTTTTTTAATCTTTTGTTCATTGCCTTTGTACCACAGGAAGAGCATCTTTCTGAAGCTTCTAGCTTCTGCTTTGAAAATTGAGCAGATGAACTGGAATATCGAGGGGAAATATAAATGTTCATATCATGACGTACAATATCAGTGATGATGAATGGACCGAGGTGTTCCGAAATGATGGATGTACTGTGTGTGTTCTGTCGTGTCAACGAATCGGTTCAAGGTTGTGCGTACAATGGTTTTCTGATTTCAAACTTTTTCCATGACGAATTCCCATGATGAAAATTTTATTGTGAACTGTTTTGATCAGAGTACTCTGAATTTATTAATGGTACGATTTTGATACTACAAAATTATTTCCTTGTTTCTGGGGAAATTTACTCACCGGGATACGTAAGTATGATGTGAGGTAAACATAACTTTTCATCGAATAATTCCATTCATCGAATAAATGATTTTATTTTAGTTCAATATTGAAATAATTTTGACATTGGACAAAGATGTTAAAATATTTTTTTGATAAAAAATATAAATAAAGTTCAGGAAATGAATCTCAGAGATGATAATTATCCAATGATTGCTTTCTAAAATATGTGTGTTTAATATATTGCATTCTAAAAAAATATTCTAGGATTCAGAGAAGGTTCCTTTTTCTTTTTTCTTTCGGTTTTAGGGCTCGTCAACATAAAGGTCATTAGAGCCCTTAGAAGGTTCCTAAAATATATTATACCGAAAATGGACACAAACGCAAGGCAAGCGACAGAAGAATTAATACAGTTTATATGATTCAAATCATTAGTAGTATTAATAAATACAACTATCAAAGGATGCGTCCAAGAGCGTCTTCCGCATTCATCCCACCCACTAACCATCCACCGCATATTGCTTTATCCACTTGCCGCCAGTCTAACACCCACGCTCCCACGTGGCTAGGGGACCGACGCCAAACACGACCAGCATCATTGCACCACAGAGCGCGCCCCTACGTAGGATCTGCGACGCGGAGGGTGGGGGCCCGCGAGGGGGACAGACCCCATCCCCTTCCACCACCGACTCCACGCTCGCACTTATACTAACGCACACTCATAACACGACATGACACGCACGCGCGACCGAGCNGGGGGGGGGGGGGAGGGACCAGACACTGCCTCCACCCCTCGTCAATGCACTCATTGCCATCGCCGCCGTAGCCAATGTTGTCGTTATCATCTCTGTTTAGAGTAGGCGTGGACGCTTCGAAAAAAAATCCTTGATTTTTTCTCTCCAAAATATCCCGTCACAATGAGAATGCATTCATTCATATGCAACAACATTCAGGCAAGTGAAAACGAGACGGGAATCGAACCCAGGGCTCCTGCTTTGACAGTAGGGGTGTTAACCACTATACCACTTGTGCGCCTTCCACAATTGTACGCCATGTCTACCCAGGACCTAAACACATCCCCTGAAACGGTGATAGGTGAACCCAGACGGCACACAATTCTGTGTGAGCTTTAGTTCCGGATTTACACGTATCAACATATAAGTCATAACATATATGGATATTCGTTATGACCCTCAAAAACTCCTGTAAGAAATATAATACCAAGAAATAGACACTGCAGAGTTAAGCAACGACTAAATGAAAGAACAATTAAATTGGAGAAATGCAAATATTATTCCTTTACCAGCTTCTCTCAATCCCAAAGAGTTAATACCCTCGGACTCACGAATCTCGTACAAATTTCAGAAACTTGGTTGTCTGTAGCGGAAATAGTAATTGTACTCCTTCCGAAAAATTACAAGGACAGTGATCAAGTCAATCTATACGAACAAATGTACAATGATCAAATTACACAGTATCTAAAAACAATCCACCAGCAATAGCTTACAAAAAAAAATACTTCCGATTTTTACATAGATTTCATCGCGTACTTAACTTCATCCACCAGACCCCGCTCCCAGTCCTTACCGCCTGTTCGATTCCCTCAAAGAGACGATGGGATGAAAGAAATTTCTGACACGTGCACAACGCCCAATGTGACGTCAATGCTCCACAATAATGTTGAAGATGATAAAAGATTAATTGCGGTGCTTGGCAGTTTTTCAATATAGATAGGGAAAGAGCTCACATACAGGTATCGAGTGTTCATAAAAATGACCACAGCATCCAAGTCCTTATCTCGAATGTAACCTCCAACACTCAAGTATTCCATTGGCATGAGCTAAGATGGTTTAATGAGTTCAACAAGAAGTCGCAGTAATAAAAGTCGTATTCGTCTATACATTTTTATATGTTATAATTTGAAAATGTACACTCTTCTGTGCGAGTACGAAATGTACCTGTTACGAAAAACTGGATGTTTTACTGTAAATTTACAACAAAGTCATGACTTCGCACCATTCCATACTCTCTAATAAAACATTGTTATAAAGTATAGAAACTATATTACTACTTTTTAGACAATCACTTCCAAGACATACATAATTTAAAAAATGTAAAAATGGAAAACCATTTATTCCCATTTTCGGAAACTTCGAACAATGTGAGAGTATTACATGCGTCAACAAATGACCTAGAAAAATTGAAGCCATATAAAAATCTTTATAATAATACATGGAAATAGTGGAGTTTAAAAACAATTCACAATGTGTTGTAATACCACACCTCGGTAACTCCTGGGATCACGGGTTCGATTCACTATGGGGCCTGAAAATTTTTAGCTTTTCACTTTAATAGCTTTACAGAGGATGGAAAAATGAACCCTCTGTGGCTTATCGCCGCAGTTGTAAAACTTGAATATGTTAATCTAGATTATATATAGACATTGTTCTCCTAAAAATGCTTCACTGTGTGTTTAGAGATTAAACCACGTAGAATAGGGCCTCACTAGCAATCATGGTCCATAGTTGGCCAAAACGAATACACCCCATAGCACATAACACATTTTTATTTCAATTCAATTCGCGGAATGCATTAATTTTCCACGAGTATTCAGCAGGAAATAAGATTACCTATAAAACATGTGACACTCCATATGGATATATAATTGTTATCAACCTATGAAATGAAATAAATTATTATAGTATTAATAATACTGTGTAAAATTATTCAATGTCATTGAATTGTGCATTTGTGGGTTCCTTCCTGCACGATATTTTATTGAAACGGAGCGCTTTAGATGGATAAAAAACTCGTATTTATTTTTGCACCCGCTAGTGCACAAGAAAGTTAAAGAGAAAGTGGATACAAACATATACTCTATTCCATTAAACAATTGTCATAATAACTGGTATATGTGTTCCCTATTCCTGCTCCCAGTCATCCACGTATCCCGAACAGCAATAAGGTTTTCCGTGGTTAATAAGCCACGTGTCGAGAAGCACGCGCACGTTCCGCATTCACGAGAATAAATCGAGCCCCGTATCGATTTGCCATGATAGGGGAGTGCTGCCGATCACTGAATAGCAGTAATCCCATTCGGTCCGATGGCTCTTCGAAACATCGACGGGAGCTGCAATCCGAAACGACGTGCTCACACCAATGTATTAAGGTATTTCAATTTNAAAAGCTGTCTCTTATACACATCTAGATGTGTATAAGAGACAGGTCCGATGGCTCTTCGAAACATCGACGGGAGCTGCAATCCGAAACGACGTGCTCACACCAATGTATTAAGGTATTTCAATTTTTTAAGGGAAATCGTGAAACTTCCGTTTCGGAATGGCCGAGGCAATAATCGAGAAAGAAATGAATTGGTGAATCAATGATTCGTGTAGCAGTTTCGTGATATATTCGTTGTTAACACGAAGGTTCCATAAATACAACACACAAGGTAGGTAAGAGAGTTCAGGTCAGGATAATTCTACCACCCGCTAAATGTGCATTTCTCCCTCTTATATAACCCTATAACGACCCGAGTACCGAACAAACTCTACTCAAACAAAAACTGAATGTATAGAGTTAGCGGTTCCGACAAGATATTTATTATGTCCTTCACCCTATGTCTTATGAAGTTCCGATAGAATGTTTCATTCAGATGTGATAAAGGATCTCATGCATGGAGAATTTTCATTTGCGTCTGTTCCTCCTCATGGGACCACCAGTGTCAGCAAAGCAGGATAAAAATATAACTGATTTTGTCAAATTTTTACGTTCTCTTGCCAATCCGACTTCCATTGGAAAACGACAGGCATATACTAAAATCGAACAACCGGTTGAAAGCCATGTGGAATATTGTTAACAATTACANATCGAACAACCGGTTGAAAGCCATGTGGAATATTGTTAACAATTACACGTCAACTTCTGAAAATCGCGAAGAAAATGTTTCTTTACTATACGATGGCAAATCGTATCAAATCATCAGGACATCGCAAGTTTGTTTAATTCTTGCTCCTCAGAAGTTGGTAAAATAACGAACTCAGTATATCCAAATCAATGTCCTCCGATTATATCCACCCACATACCCAATTCTATGTTCACTTCCGAAACTAACGTCAGTGAAGTCATGGAAATCATCAGCTCGTTAAAAAACAAATTTTCAACAGGCATAGATGATATACCTGAGTTTATTGTTAAATTTTCGTCCCACGCTATAATAAATCCACTAGTAAATATTTTTAATAGTTCTTTATCGGAAGGGGTGTTTCCCAATATATTTAAGAGAGCTAAAGTGAAACCTTTACACAAGAAAGGAAACAAACTTAATATTGGAAATTACCGACCAATATCTCTACTACCCACTTTCTCAAAAATCCTAGAAAAATTGTTCTATAAGCGTCTTCTAGATTTTTTATCAAAATATAACATTCTCTCTGACGATCAACACGGTTTTAGGAAATCCTTTTCCACTACAAGCGCCATATTTTCCTTCTTAAACGATGTTACCACATCTCTAGACAGTGGAGAAAATCCTCAGGGTGTTTTTCTTGACTTATCCAAAGCATTCGATGTCATCGATCACGGAATTCTCCTTACCAAATTGCATTCTTTAGGCATTCGTGGACTTCCACATCAATGGCTAACTTCTTATTTAAAAGATAGATATCAACAAGTAGAAATATCCTATACTAAAAATAAAATACTTGAGCGTTGTCTTTCAGAAACAAAGCCACTTACTTGCGGAGTACCCCAAGGTTCAATTCTCGACCCTATACTCTTTTTATTGTATGTGAACGACATGTCATCATCCACATCAGATTAAAAAATGGTTCTTTTTGCTGATGACACTAATTTACTATGTAAACACGCCAATGGCCAAAAAGTATTGTCTAACCTTTCGACTTGTTTCCGTGCAAATTGTCTCATTGTAAACACTGACAAATAGAGTCTATGTCATTTCACAATAGTAATACAAAATCTTTACCCCAGGTTTCTCTTTCTTTAAACGGAACACAATTAAAAACTGTTAC
>NNCF01130299.1:459051-482705 GCA_002313205.1 Laupala kohalensis | reverse complement strand
TGGCATGTTTGTGAATACGTCAAATATTTCGCCAAATACAGCGAACACGCTACACTGCAACGCCAAATGAAATACCAGCATGGGGTAAAAATGCAATAATAGGGAGTTTTTGCACAGCGTACCAGCGAGATATCGTATACGCTATCCACATGCAAGCTACTTCTGCGCATGCTCAGAAGTTAGTGGTACACTAACTCTCCTAGCGTAGTTCGTTACAACGCCTCTGTTTGCGTATGATGTTAGTGGAACGCTAGTGACGAGGTGATGGTGGATTCTGGTCTGGATTTGAGGTTACGTTGATATCTGAGAGGATAAGCGACAGATTTGTTGGTTGTGTGAGCCGTAATAGCACAATCTGGAGTACTCACAGTACAGTTTACTTGTGTACGCTTGCATACAAATGGTTTGTTTGGATTTACAACTTTTATTACGATTTTATTCGAAGGTACGCTATAAAAAATGCATCGATTGCATCGTGAACGTTACGCGGTTAGCGTCATCAACCTAACGTACGCGTTAGAAAGCGTGTACGTTATGCAAAAACTCTCAAATAACCTTCGAGACCATAACCGAATGTGAACCGACCGCAACCACTTCAAGTAGAAGCATCATCCGAGGTCAGCGACTGGTATCCGCCCTTCACAAATCCTGGGTTCCGAAGCAACCCGGTACTTCAAAGCTCCGACGGACTCGTTCAATAGAGACCCACAAAGAATTCAGACCTTGGTCCGAGCTGCCAAGGGACAACCCTAATTCACTTGAATGAAAAATACGTTTACGGTACTCTAGTTCGTGATGCCGCTTGCACACGGAGGACTGACTGGAATAACACAGTATACAAGAAGGGTGTTGAAATGGAGCGCTTTCATGGCTACATGCGGACGACCTCTCAAAGCTGCTCTTTATGAGTGGAAACGAATTTTGTAAGGAGGTTTCAATCACAATTAACATTTATACCGACGGAAGGAGAACGATGTAACACTATGATGTTCCTTTAAATGCAATCGCGTCAAGGGTCATGGGTTATAGTTTCAAAAGTACACCGCAGCGATGAAGTCTTCATGCTCCAGTTTGAGCATTAATAAAACGTTAACCCATTGTTCCATACAAAAATGAGTTACACCAAAAATTTTCCGTATTTCATTCTTTTTACATTTTCATGCAAGTAAAAAAGGAAAGAGTGCCGGTTCTATCACTCTTTCAACTCTATCACTCTTTCAACTCTATCACTCTTTCAACTCTATCACTCACTCAATCAATTTCACTGATGTTAAAAATCCATTTTTTTAAACTAGATTTTAATATGATCTAAAGGCTCTTATTGTTTAATGGTTTACTGAGTTACAAACTGCGATCTGATGTAAAATGAAGAAGCTCTTATCAAATTAGCACAACAACGTTTTCTCGGTTCTGGGTCTCGTCACAGACGACACAAAATTTAACTCACGTTTTGTTTTCAGATATTAAGACTGATTTTTGAAATATAATGTTATTTCGTCTACAACACTAAAAGGTTTTCTGAAAATTTCTAACCTCAAGTCAACGTAAACAATATTTTTTAATGGTTAAAGTACATATATTTTTTAACGACCAAACCCATCACACAAATTGTATTCTTAATTTCAGAACCTCTAATGCTTCTTATTTACTATAACATCATGTGAAAAGTAAACATTTTGTTGTTGTTCAATACAGTAAAATGTTAATCTATTTAAATTACGGGCACCACTGGAAATCTGTAGAAGCAATGGTACCGCGGGCCTAAAATGTTTGGGAACCATGGGAATATTGGATTTCTTCCCATATGATGCATGCAAGAATGTGTCTTAGATGGGATGATCCGAAGTAAAGACAGGTGGAGTTATAAAACAAAAATAAATAAATAGGATACATCGTTCCCTTCATTCAATCCTTCGAACTTGATTTTGAATCAATTGAACACACTCCTCGTTGAATCCTCTCTTATTCCATTACATCCCGTGTCCCACGACTGTTTCGGACCCTTTCCCAGTCGTTTAGATGTAATCAAGACATACCCAAAAACTAGAGACTATTCTTCAACATCTTCCGTTAGACATCCCTCACAATGAATACGTTCAAATACACACCCTCTGCTATATATTAAACCAAAGACAGGATTTTTTTATCCAAAGAAATATGGACCATGTTAAGCAACCAACATTAAGAAAAACTCCTATGAATTTTGTAATTCAGAAAATTGATTAAAATTTTTAGATACGTCAACTATCGTATAATAAGAAGGATTGACTGAATCGCAGAAAATACACAAAAGCAGTTCAAAGAGCACATTGGATATCATTACATAGAAAAGGGATAGCAGTTTGAAATTAGACTGTCTGGATTAAGAATAGATTTTTCACCCGAGTGACATCATAAGACGAGCCGTCATCTCAAGCAGCTGGTGGCAGCGAGTTTTTTTTTCTTTTACAAACCAGATACGATCGGTGACCGTATAGTTCAACAGCGTACATAGAAATGCTGATGGAATAAATAACTTATTCATTGTCAAAAAGATGTCAAGATGTCATGAGCAGTAACTTGAACTCCTTTACACCCTAGAAGAAAAGATCTGACCATTCCTTACACCAACAAAGAGCTTGAAAAGAAGACTATAGAGATCTTGAGTAATTTGGCGAAAATCGTGAAGTATTTTAGACATTATTAAGAGTTAAAGAACTAACAGAAGAGGTAAACTATTAGAGTAAATAAGATGAAGTACAAGTATCTTGTCAACTGTGTCAACCACTACAGCATTAAAACTCCAAATGTAAGAAACAAGTTTATAACAATAACATTTTTGGAGTGCATCATTTCCATGAGTAGAAAATATTGGAATCTTTACTAATCGTTATACAAATTAATATTGCGAAATTATGTTTTCTTTGCGGAGGTTTCCGAAATCAACTGATGCGCGATTTTTGAACAACGAGATAGTATTGAATTTAATAAAATGAATACCATTAACGTTAAACAGAAAATATTTCGTTCAATGAAACTATAAGCTTAATTACTATTATTTGAGAGGGGACGATTATATTTGCTTAAGTAATATTTTATTGTCAGTATAAATATTGTATCATGTGGTTTACATATCTCCCTCTTCCAAAGATCTCCCGTAAATCTACATTAAAACGAAAATCCCTCTATAGTTACGATAACGATGTATATCAGAGTACTCAGCCACTTTCCTTAATTTCAGAATTATTTCTTGAAACGATGTCATAAGTAGTAAAAAATGTTTACAGTTTTTTACTAGAAGTACGCTTCAAGATATTACAGGAATACACAGACGGCATTGCAGGTCTACGTATAAGTCAACGAATAGTACGTGACTTATTTCAGTCCAACACACGATATCGACGCGTATAAATAGGTACAAATAAATGTAAAGAGAATGAGATGGATATCATTATTGTTAATGGTTTTCAAAAACCAATACATAAACGAAAAATAGATATTTTTAGCTCAATTTTTTACAATTGCTGTAAATGACTACGAAGCACACATTCACATCACTCAAGACAATATCAGATCAACCACCATTGCCCAGATCAACAACAACAAAACTCATAGGCACGTAAATTATAACCACTTACAATGCGGTATTTCTATTAGAGCAATGATTTACAAAATACCGCTATTTACATACAATACGTTTTAAATCTTACAATCTATAGTTACGACGAGGTGAGTACAATTGAGATCGAGTCTGAAGTCGAGATCCTAGGTTCAATCGGTGAATCAAACAAGAAAATCAAAGCCTCCACGCAAAGATAAAAAATGTTTTCCCGGTCGGCTATTACGGTTCTTTGAAGTCCACCTATCTGGCGGTGTCATCTCAACTGAAGGCATCCAAGCCATCGTCCCTTCATTGGGATGAGCGTTTCTTAAGATCCCGCATCACCTTGTTCTGTAGATGCCACCAACTTTTGACGCAACAGAAAATGATAAAATATTTTTCCAAAAAGACCCACGCCACGATTTTCTGAAGCATTACATTCTGAGATTACTTTCAATGCGTACGATTCAGGTGCTCCACTTCTACTTAGCATCTGCTTCATATTCTTTGCTACGAAGAAAAAGGACGAAGCTCATGCTACACCTCTACTTTGTATGCACAGAAAGCAAACGATAACTACATGACACTAAGCAAAGATAAAGCTTCTGTTTCACTTCTATACATATCAACCATTGTCGTACCATTCATATTTACCATGCGGAATGCTCCCGGGTTTTTTTTCAGACGTTATGTCTATAATTTTCAATCTTTAACTGACTAAATTGATCTTATAGCTTCGAAATACAGCACTCTCCATTTTCAGGGATAATGATCGATTCGCCGATATCCGAAATAGACGGAACTGTGCAAAACACACTATGTCGTAGCCCATCCAAGAAAAGCAAATTCTGCTTCTAAACATACAACATTTCGTCGTATACGGTTAAATTCACCACCAAAATATGCGATTACTTCTCCGCAGTTCATGAAAATGACAAAACGAAAGTTATTGCTGTATTTTGATTCTCTTTACATTGAGTCCAAAACGGTCCTAACTTAACTAAACATTTATTCAACAAAGGATCGTAATCTAAGAAATTAAGTAACTTCGAAATCGGAAATTAAAATGTCTGTATGTTAGATGCCATCGCCGATAATTTGCTCCTTCAAAAATCGGGAGTTTACTCTAACCATACTCAATCATCATGTACATCAATACGCGATTGTCCTGGAAAATTCGCGTTTCTTTCCTGTGGAATCGGAAGTACATGAAGTATTGTACTTTAATGCATTTATAAGATGAGTTGATTTCACACCTTTCTTTTTGCACATTTTCGTTACCGAGATATTTAAAAATTACGATAACAGAAGCTACTTGACTCATTTATTTGAAGTGGATGTTACTCGACTACTTGACAGATCTGACACGTCTGATTATGCTAGTAAGTCATTAACAACATTCGTGCACAATTGTAGATGAATTACGTAAAGCTCCATTGTGTGTTATTATATAATATTCACTACTATTCTATTGCTAAATGGTTAATGCAATTGATTTAAGACAGCATATACGGAGGATAAAGACGTGTTTTCCATTTTATGCATGTCAATAACTAGAGTTAGGGTTTTTATGTGTAAATTTCATATAAAGAATGAGAGAAAATGTGCTAAAACAAGGATAAAAAGGTAAAAAAATATATGCTGCATTACTCAATTAATTCAAGGAATCATCTGGCGCTCTTCTGATTCATTGAGTTACAAACAAGTACATTATAGCATCGTTCATCAGAAGAAGAAGAAGAAAAAGATAGGAAATAGCCATATCGCATTGTTTTTCCTTTTCGAGACATTGTTCTTCCGATCGTTCAGTACCCGCAGCCGGGACCCCGCGTATAACTGAAAATATAGGCTCACAAAATATCTTATCACATGTTCACTGCACGTTGAGGAGATACTAATTAAAACTAATTCAATATTTGATATTGATTCGAAATCATATGTAAATGGAACATAATTCGCACGTCATATCTCGCAGAAACGATAACATATAATCTAGAAATACTGAAAAGCAACAGTAAAAGGGCGATTATGAGCACAGTTTCGTGAAAAAAGGATATGTCAAAAAAAGGTGCTGAAAAATGCCTCTTTTCCCGTCTAGAGACGGAATGTCTAAAACACGAATAATTTCAAACCCGTCACTTTTAGAGTAATTTGTGATACCTGCTATTTACGTTGAGGCGTTATTTATTGCTAGAATAGTCTTAAATTGCCGTTCACAGAAGTTTTTTTTTGTTTTTGTTTCCGGTGGAGGGACCCACATCCCTGAATTTTTTCTTTATGGGCCCCTCCCAAAATCAATCGTGGATCCGCCCCAGCATAGTTCTTATTTAACTATACTCGAAGTCTAGTTTCTTTGCTTCGAGAAATTAAACTACCAAAAAGAAAAAAATCATGAGAGGAAACGGACCGTATTTATTAGTTTACTGTATTTTAGTCGCAGTAAATTACTTTGTTGCCTTCAACGTGGTTTTAGTCAGTTTGTAACAGTTGTCTTGACAATAAATTATTTATTTATAGTCAGTCTGTCTGCCTTGATGTTGGTGTAGAGCTTGTGCACACTTTTACTTCGCAATGGTGTGTAGTCAACACTTTTACTTCGTAATCGTCCATAAGCGTAATGATAACGCGTTATGTTGACAGGACATACGAATTTCTGAACACTTAAATACATTGCCAATATCGGCCATCAATTCAATGCACTTGCACTTGTGGCGCTTTTCTGTTCCTCCTGCACCGAACGTGTAGAAAGAATATTACCTCGTGTCTTAATTTATTATGTTATCAAATTGTACTTCTTTACAGCAAATAGTCGCTTTTGTGACTACTATTAATATTTATTCGGAAATTACTTAAATTCCCAGAAGTTGGCAATTCGTGTTAGGTAGCCATATTGCATAATTTTAGGCAAAGTTACATGACTTTAAGTGTATACTGCTCGGCAGATCGGGAAGTGGGGCGTTGGACTATCATGTGCGAGGATGGGAGGGAGATAGTTCAAAGAAGTGGAAGGGCGTCGTGGGTCGCTGGAGTAGAAGTGAAGGAAGAAGGCGGCGGCGTCTGTGGAGGAGGAGTGGTGGTCGCTAAAGCGAAGGCGATGACACAGACGCCGAGCGGTCTGTCGGCGCGTGAAACACGACTCCAAAACAAAGCAGAGGACCCAGTGTCAAGGACGCTGTGAGGGGTGGGGGTTGCGGGGCAGGTGTTTCCCAATAAATATTAAGAAGTGGGTATTTTTTTTAAACAGAATATATACATTAATACGCCAAATGTTCAGGCAAATTTGCGTTCCTTTTCCGCGTAACCCGATGGAGCACATGACACAAATGACGCATCGCTTTAAAGAGCATTAAAATACATGTTGGCGATTTCCGTTTAAAGAAATTAATTAAAAATATTGTTAAAAGTGAAGTTACAAACTTCATATGACCATGTGGAGAACAATAAACTAATTTACCCTCCGGAAGCAAGCAAGGGACCATCACATCAGTTCCCATGAAGGGCCCAAGGACAGTGGCAGATTCATCATTTCAGCATACTACTAAGATAAGAATCAAAATAGTTCGGTATGTGTTGTTATATTAACAAAATACCAACAAATTCGTATTTAATAAAACATTAAGTTCTTTCAGAAGTACGTGTTATTATAAACTATAAATTATTCTGAAAATATTTTTTATAAATCGTAATTATTAAAATAACTCTTAAATTCGGGATTTATAATTTCAATGGACGCCGGCCCTAGGCGAAAGCCTAGGTCGCCTAGGGTTGCTTCATCTTTCACCTTTTCCTTTACGCGATACACCATATCGTCGATAAACACTCCCATGGAAATACACGGCTTGCGTTCTCGATTTCCACGAAAACGTCAATTTGGATTGTCTAGACGCTCCAATATTAGTCATCCCGGGTTCAATTCCCGGAGGGACCAGAAAATTTTTTGTAGCTCTTCATATTAATGTCCCGGTTCATATAGATGTGACTGTGGTATACTGAATAGTGAACCCTCCTTCCTCTATCCACCCCCTCCTAGTATCAATAACTCTGTTACTAACTACTTCTACTAACCCCTCCACGTGGGCCAAGCTGTTGGAAACACAGCTAAGTGGCCCACCTACTAACAATGACCTACCACCCAAATTTACATTTACAAATACTACTACTATAATTAAAAAAAAATTAGATCGAGAGTCAAACTACTTCAAAACATTATTTCTAAAATGTCACACATCAAATTTACAAGTAACTTCGATTTTGCAAACGGACACAGTAACGGTAATCTAAAATTTATAATTGTTAATTTTCATTATTATGCTTTAATGATTTCTTTTCATATTATTCATTTTTCTATAGAATTGCTTTTTAAGTATACGCAGTTTACTAGTTATTACTTTGTTACGAATGTACAATCACCTGATGACAGAAAGCCGTTGTCGAAACGTCATGAGCATCCAGAAAAAAAGTCAACTGGTAAGTCGTCCTAAACATTAAATTCAAGAAGTTGCTCTTTGTATCACGAGTAAAAATGAAGAACTGGGTCTCAGAGGAGCTCGTTTGATGTCCGAAACGGGAATACAAATAAAACGTTCAAAACGGCGTATCGTGGAAATGTTGGATTTCCCTACTATCCAAGGGAGACTTTGGAACGAAATAATAAACATGAATAATTCAGTTTTCAAAACCAGTTTACTTTTAAAAAAATATGATAATAGAAATATATTCCATAGATCCCCTCAACGAACTCCAAGTGTGGAACCGCCCGTGGCCGGAGCTCGCTCCGCCAGCGGGTCGTAACCCGTTCCCCTCCCCCCCTTCTTCACCAAGCGGCCCTGGCTCGAGCCAACCCAAGGTTAATGAATTACACCAGCTGGGTTCAAAAGAAATTTTTCTCGCCGCCCACACCTGGATTTATCCAAGCGGGGTTCCCGAAATATCGTTGAGTTGAGATGGAGAGCTATATTAAAGCACGAATGGCTTGTTCAACATGCGATCGTACATTTAAAAGACAGAAACTCTAGGAATCTATTCTTTGCTTCGCTCGCTGAAGAAAGTAAAGAGTTACCCGACAGATTTATATTACAGAAATCAACAACCAAACAAAGTTATAGATCTTGCGATTTCTTCTAATACATTGTGCATGAAGTTTTATTTAATTTTTCATCATAATTTAAGGCAGTCGATGTAATCTATATAATTACAAACAATTTTGTCGTACAACGGATAATAATTTTATTTTTAATTAAATCATATTACAACGCAGAATAGCTGACGAATTTCCTTTCAACCTATGCTGAATAGTGTGGCTTACTCTCATCAGGGTGGTTACGTAGTGAAACTGCAGAGCGGACACACGAAGTCACACATTACAAGTGTGTTACAATGAACTTATTTCATCTCAGATAATGTGCCATAACAAACAAGAGTTATAACTTCTTCCAGGACACAGTGGTAATAGTCAGTGCTTTTCTACTATTACAGAAAAGACTTAAGAGTGTATCATCCGTAATCTAAAGCTTTGCATTTGTTATAGCAAAAAACATGAAAATCTCTAGGTTTTCGTGCGGCACTAAAATCTCCCTCTCCCCGGGTGAGTGTCCGAAGACATATAACAACAAAAATAAAGTTTGTTAATAAACTTTTAAACATTTGAGTTAATGTAAAAAATCTGCCATTGAGTGGAACTACAAAAAATATAAAAACTTATGGAAAACCAAATCGATAATAAAAAAGGGTCACTGCGAGTTAATGAATGAAAAAGAAAGAAATCAAAATAGACGGGCTTTGGGACCTTTCCAAAATAAAACTTCGGTTGAATATCCGAAATACGAAATTATTGACGAATTGTGTCCTGGTTGTAACTTGTCAACCACATTTTTACTACAATATGTAAAACATCTTTAAATATGTTTCAATATGTACATTAATCCTGTTCATCCATATATTACAGTTATTATTGGCTCAGACGACAAATAAAATAATCGAGCGTTATGCTGTCACATAATATTAAAAATCATTTGCTTTGTTTCCAAAATTCCTGGTGACCTAGCATGTCACCTTGACTACAACGAAACAAACGCATTTATTCAAGAAAGAAAAGCAATCCTCAAGCAGGACATCATGACCTCGACCTTCCTGGAAATGTAGAGCACGCTATAATTCAAATTCATCAGATCAAGAACACGCAATACTTCTGGGCGTGCACTATTAAATACAGAAGTATGCAACAAGGTTTATGTATTTCTTACATACTGTTCATTTCAATAATAGGACATGGCATTTTTTTCCAAAAATCCTACTGAGCTTCTAAGTATTATTTGGCTCACATTTTCATTTCTCCGTTCCGTTTACACGAACGCAATTTGGTAACTTCTCTCATTAAAATTGTAAAACTCAGTTTCATCATTACGTACTATGACATTTTTTTTTTTTGGGGGGGGCTTTAGGGCTCGCCAACATCGAGGTCATTAGAGTCCATACTATGACAATAGAATCGTTTATCAAACGAAGATGCAATGATGGTATTAACCAAGAATAATATTCGCCCAACTTAAATCGATATACATGGGCAATTAAGGAAACTCAGACCTCTAAAAGCTGCCGTTTGAGTGAACAAATAACTGGGCCTTAAGCAAAAAAGTTGAAAAAGTGAAAAAGAAAGTACAATAAATAATAAACTTTGTCAAAAAAGCAGTAGCAAACTGCATATGACCACATGGGGGATAATAAACAAAGTCACTCTCCGGAAACAAGCAAGGGACTATCCCATCAATTTCGATCAAGGGCCCATGGGCTGCAAAGGCGGATTTATATTTACATAAAAATATTTAATAAAATACGTACTCTTCTTATGGTATTAGCTCATGGAAACTATTCTTCTTATTCTTATAGTAACTATTATTCTTATGGTAACTATATGGTTCGTAATGGTCCTATAATCACGTCTAAAAGTGGAGAAACCACAGGACTGGGTTGAACGACCTCTAGTTGACAAACCCACGATAACCCTTCTGCGTCCAAGCCCTCCATGAAGATAAACTGTTCAATAGAAAGCTGCACGTATCATTTCAATTCAAGCTAGACTACCTCTGCTTCAGGGACAACGCGCTTCGTACAATCCACTACTACTTTGCATTTATCAACCTAAAAGCATTTTCGCGATTGTTGAAAACCGCACGGGTTCCAAGAACCGAAACTTATCTTACCTTGACAGTGACGCTGCACCCAGAAGATTTTATGAGGTCGATTATCTCCTCGCGACTCTTGTCATCTACAACAATGCCGTTGACTTCTAAGAGCCGATCTCCTGGAAGAAGCCCGGTCTCGTTGTTGTGTTGCACAATGGTTCCGGGCTCCGCAAAAATGACCGTTTTGGTTTGACCATTAGCCAACCTTTCAACGACCATCGCACGACGAAGAGAAAAGCCGAAATCATTCCTCGGTGGCGGTTGACGTTGCACGGTTAGCACACGCGGTCTGGGTAAGGGAACCGGAACTATCGGAGGTAGCGGGAGATCAGAGAGGGAATCCTCCAATCCACCTGAAGAATAGCGATTCCAACGATTTTGGAAATTCACGAATCCTTGACTTTCACCGATCGGACTCAAACTAAATGGTGGAGTAGCAAAACTGCTATTAGTTGTTGTCGTGTCTGTGAGACTATCAGCACTCAAGCTCGCACTGGTAACAGTTAATATTTTATTTGTTATTTCTATATTTGTGACACCAGTGGCTGGAGGGGAGAGGTAGCAATTCTGGTCACTTCCCATAGACAAGGCAATGTTTTCTTCACTTGTAAGACTCGACTCGACAGGGCTAGTCATCTGGAATTCAGATTTTCCATCCGTGAATTTTCGGGTACCCGGAACGGACGAAAAACCTTCTCCTGAAGGGGATTCTCGCACCACACATATGTTTGTACTACTAATTGTAAGTTTACATGAATTGTTTATCGCTTGAGGTACATTTTGGTATGTAATAACTTCGTTTTGGAGCGTATTCCGAACGAGAACACTGTTAGAATCTGTGTGGCTTTCACCATTTTGAACCACCGTTTCGCCCATCACACCACTTGAATGTTGTCGCGGACCTTTCAGAATACCACGTTTCGGTGGTTTGGGAGGAAGTGGCGGCAATGACTTGTGTTGCGACGTAGTAGGATTGTTTAATGACGTCAGACTGGCTTCGCTGCTGTCACTCTGGGTGAGGGTGTCACCGCTTCGAACCCAGGATGAGTTAGCTCCGGAAGAATGCACGGGAGTGTTGTTGCCGCCCGAATAATTGTGGCCAGGTAGGCTACTGGAGCCTCCTGTATATTCCGGACCGTGTTCCAAGCCAGCGAAGAAACTGGCTGAGTAGTCAGCTGTTATTCCGCTGGGTAGTTTTTCTTTCTCCTTCCGGCGCCCGCGAATTTTCAATGAACGTCTCACCTGAAATCACAAATGAAATTGTCATTATTGAATTAAAACAAAAATTGGTAAATTTATCTGAGTTCACATGCAAAATTCATATCTACTGACAAAAGTTAAAATCATAACAAATTTTTCTCCCTCTTTCAATCCTCCAGATAAATCATGTTTTCATACGAAATACTAATATTCCAGATCCCCTCGAAACCAATTCCGAATAAAATTGAGATTCTGATCAGTGAGTCATCAGCAATAAAATTGAAAATTTAGAAAGTAATAGCACAAGTTAATGTTACGCGTAATTATACGATACTATACGGCACACTCAAGTTTGTTTTCTTTTTTGGTGCCACGTAATAACATTTTTTCGTCGTATAAACATCGTCATGGGTCGTGTGAACTTGAAAAATGTGCACAAAGAGCGAGTGTTATTTCAAACACAATATGTAAAATAGCGAATAAAAACAAAAAGTTCAATGAAATAAGGAAGTGAAAGGACAAAACTCACTTCATCCAAACGCAGCAACTCCTCAGTTGTCATGCTACCTCGATCCCTCTTTTTGTTTTCTTTACGTTCTTTTTTCTCCTTTTTCCTCTTCTCTTTCTCCTCCTTCTCGGCTGTCCCCTTCTTCATGAAATTGAACATGTTTGCAACTTAAAAACAAAACTTAAAGCTTCAGAAAGCACATGGTCTCCCTAGACTCAGAGCGAATGAATGACAGGTGTGAATGGTTCTCCGAACGATAGGTTACGGTTGATTCATAAAGCGTACACACGGATTAGAAACAAAATATCATCAAAACTTTCAGTTACACATTTTTCTTAAGTAACTTATTTCTTCTACCGGCATACTTCACCTCCTGACCATCATTACGCAAATTGATTCCTATTCCCTCCACTCCGCAATGTCGGACCCCAAACAGCACTTTCCTGAGATGCATCATGTGCATAGAGACGCACACGCACTATTTAACTTCACCATGTTTGTGGACACTATTACTCCATAATCCACAAGACAGCAGAACTAGCACCACGAAGCAATTCACTCACACGCAGAGAACACGACGCGCACCGACATCCGACGTTCACAAGCACCGACCGCGATGTGACAAGCGAGCCACCCCCCTCCATCGTTTACCCCCTTTCCATTCTGCTAAACATGGCCGTGCGCCATAGCTTCACCCGGTCGAAACGTTGTAGTTTCCTGCTTCGCCGCCAGAGAGCAGCTCTTGTTTGATCAATCACTTGCGGGAAATATCAAACAGTTTCTTTTTTGACAACTGGTGGAATGAAGCTCAATGTTATCGTGTATGAGACATGAAAACGTATTTTTCCTGTTCTGAACAATTCTCATGTAATGACAGGTATTGAATTATACAAATTAAATATTTCTCATTTTTACACTTTTTAATTTATTTAAATTTTCATTTTAGTTAAACTGTTGAAAAACATTCAAAGCAATATATTACTGCATCACAAAATATATGTTAAGTAATTAATAATCTTTCAGAATTTACCCTCATTCAAGAAATGATATACGAGATCTGGGTAGGTTTCACAAATATAAATTGTACAAAACTCAGTGAAAACTTTTCTTTCAAAATTTACTTATATTTTATGACATCTTTTGTTACATTTTTGAATCCAAGTATCTGTAAATAGGTTTTATTACCTTTAGTTAATTTGTTGATTGTCATCACTTGACAATCTTGTTCATAGAATGATCATGATTCTTGATACTAATTATGCATGTTATTGCTATTTTTATATTATTAGTGTAAAGAATGATTATAATTTATTTTTCCTGGTGTGCCTTATCAGTTTTTTAACATGTTTTAACTGTTAGGTTTTAGAAAACAGGCAAGAAACAAAGGAAAATAAATCAAAATGCAGTATCACAGTTAATTTATTAGGAATACACATAAATTATTAGGAATACATTTTAAAGTATTTATAAAATACATTTATACAGATAATATACAAAATTTATGATGAATGAAATCATAAAAATTAGTAACTCAGAAGATTGTGTAAAGTAATAAAAAACATTCAACATAAGAATAAAATAAGATTTGGTTTCTTCATTACTTCTCATTCTGGTCTGTAGATTCTGGTTGCAACCACATCATCAGCTTTCATAATCTAGAAAACAAAAATTAAGGAAACACCTTGAGATAAATGTGACTTCTGTAAAAATATTTTGTATATAAATTTTTATATGGATAAAAGATTAATTTAAAAAAATTATCTTTTGCAATAAAGTATTGTGAATTATAAGAATGCATTACATTATTTTTAATGAATTATATGGTATTATTTTGGTTCACATTTTTTGTCAATATCTTCTAAACTATGGCTATAAAGATATATTATAGGGTATTATTTTTAATATATTTAATGGTATGTTCATTGTTTTATATACCTAACAAATATTTAATTAAAGTAGTAATATATATGTAGAACTTACAATCTTGATTTCATTATCGCTAAATTCTCGAATGACACTAGATTCAACATGAACATCCTTGTGAGTTTCAATAAGTTTGTTTCCATCAATGGTGAAGATGGTCTTAACTTCACGTCCGTCAATTAACTTTTGTACAAACTCTTGACCAATCTTAAATGAGACACCACGACTTCCAGCAGAAGAGTGTGAGTTGATGGTATAAGTGTCCCCATCAACTTGCAAATCCATAGAGGGTGTCAGAGATAAGTACACTTTAATCTTCTCCTCACTCACTTCTACAAAAAAAATAATTATTTGTTCAAGGTATCTTTACAAATTAAAAATTGTACTGAGATACAATAATATTTATAGTGATAAGAAATCAGCAGTGTTCACCATCAACTTAAATGTTATATTTTTCATATCCTCAGGAAATATTTACATTTTGGAACTTTAAATTTTCTCTCTACAAATTATTGTAATTATGTATGTAAATCTCTATCATGCACCAGAATTAATAACACTTAAATTTATTCTATCAGTAGAATTTAGAGAAACTCATGCTTTTACAATACAGAATATCCAAACAGACAAATTACTGTTAAATAGAATTTCATATTGTATACCAAACAAACAGCGTAAAATTAAAAATCAGATATATATGTTTAAAAAAACAAGTTATTTGGAGAATAATGCATTTGTTAAAAGTAAAAAACTAATGTTTTTTTATATTAGCAAATAATTTTTTGAATCAACTGAATGAGTGCATAGTGGTTAACATGAGTATACCTACATTAATTTATGGTTTGAATTAATTTGTGAATTTGACAATTCATGTGTTGAGTCTCGAAAGAAATATGAATCATTGATGGTGTATGTAGTACTTAAATATTCTTACCAATTTTCTTTAAGTAATTCTCAAAGTTGTCAGCAGCATGCAACTTGTAACGTTTTCCTGCAAATTTTGCCACCATGATTGTAAATTAGAGTAATTCCCTTACAAGTTCACTGTGTACTTTCCAGATGTAGAATGAAAGACAGCAATGAATAGGACACTTATATACTTGTGCAAACATGGATATTGTCATAAGCCATACTTGAACTTTGAACAAGGTGTGAACCTGATACGTTTGTGAAGTTCATTGATAAGAGGATGGGATCATGATGTTCAGAGGTTCTCAATAGAGTCCAAACTTATATAACTTTTCCAAAGTCCAAAAACTATACTTCTAGCAATAATGCAATTTGTTTCTTCCAATGTCATTCTTTCAAACTATAGAAAATCAAGAATATAGTTAATTACTCTTTCAAAGGATGTACTCAACTTATTGGTCATTTATCAACTATAAATTTTTTTCAATTTTTTTCAGACAATATGATCAATATGAGAAGAATTGCAAAAGTTTTCAAGTCAAGAATACATTGAACTCCCAAAAGAATTAGAATGAATCCATTTATTTTCATAGTGTTCAATAACCATAAAGAATCATCATTGTCTTGTTAAAAATATTACATTTACCAGCGCCTTGAAGCGCCTAAAGAGGGTACTTAATAAACATTATTATTCTCATTTTTCTCTCAATTTTTGATCAATATTGAGAGTTAAGTTTGTTTGACATTAATCTGTTGTTCCACCTTTTTTTAAATCATTTTTGATGATATATTATACCTCTGCATTAATGGAACATTCAATAAAACTGTTACACAAATTTTGCAACTTTAATTAGTTCTCTAGCTATAGATATGTATAGAGGTGTACTAAGGATTTTTTTTGAGGGAATGAAAATAATGCGACACTACTGTTTTCTATAAATTAAAAACTTTTAACAATAATGAAGATACTGAAAATAAAACACTAACTTATTTGTAGAAACCATTTCGAATTACCCCTTTGTCAGTCTCGTAGATAATGAAGTGATTCTTTTCTCTTAGGTTTATGTGGACCGACCAAAAGATTATTGAAAAGAACTGTAGGAGGGAAATTTGAATTTGAATTTAGAAGAATTTAGAAGAATTAACTGTTGTCTCTTTCAACTGGGATGGGTAGACCTGCATACGAGGTGAAACATAATTCACATGTTTTAACATCTATGGATTGGGAATGCTTAGAGAGTGTTTCCAAAATTGTAACTTAAAAATATTGAATATTAAATTTTTTGCTATGTAATGTAGTGTAGCAGGGGACAAGTAAAGAAGAATGGATTTAAATATTTTTGGGAAGCACATAAAGAACAATTTTCTTTCAAATTCTGATGCAGATTGATCTCCCATATCCCCACCTCTCTAGATACATTCCTGGATATGTAAATTAGTAGACATGATGAAACCTAGAACAAGAATTAAAATTGAGCTAATTGAATTGGTGAGAGTTAATTCTTTGCTGGTATCTGTTGATTAAAATAACATTTGTTTTCTGAAAAATGATTAAATCCTGAGATTATCCTGAATTATGTTAAACCCTATTGTAATAAACAATATTGAACATGTATTTAATCAATAATTTGAAGAATTAAACCTACCAATTTTCACTATTTATTTTACTACTGTCACATAGAAAACATCAAAACTTGTACGACTATATTTTATGACAAGCTCCTAGAGAACTTGTGTAATGATTTGTTAAAAAACTCATCTTGCTTATGATAAAAATTTTAAGTAAATCTTTTATGTTTATTATACTTTAGAACAGAAGTATAAAATGATCTATTATATTTTTAAGTAAAGATTTAATGATAGGCAAGAGTAAACATATTGTGGTTTAGTGAAAACAAATTTTTGAGTAAACATTCAGCTGACATAATTATGAATAAACATTTAAAACTGTGGAAAGTGGAGGGTACAGTTGTAATACAATTATAAAATTATATGTATATTATTGATACATCACATGAGCCAAAACTATTCTAATATTTTTTCCTAATATGAACATTTACTCCTAATACCTAATGAATTCTATAATTTCAATTATTTAAAGAATGCCAAGATCAAGAGAATACAATATTCTGTATTTCACATTTATTTGACCATCTCTTTGAAGAAAAAAATTAAAATAAATAGTATCTCCTTACTGTAATATCTATTCTATTTTCATTATGTTTTAAATAAAGAACACATCTTTATTAAGACTTTTAATATATCTAGCAAGAGGTCTTACAGTATTTATTTCTGTACAATATGGAAGTTTTTTTATATATCATATATTTGACAATTTAGTTGCAAAATGTATAGTAGGTCTTCCCATATCATTTCAGGGATTCCCAAATGGGCTTAAAATGTTTATCCCAACTCTGCATCTGAGATCTATTTTTGACAGTGTGTTTGGGCATGTATGTTTCTTCTATTCATTTCTGAAATGATTACCTTCTCTTAAGAATAATGTAGAAATTCTTGATTGTCATATCGGGAGATAAGACACATGCTCTTCCCTTAGTAGTCCATAGGGAGTAAGGACATTACCAATGCACAACAGATGGCACAAACCCATTGGTAATCTTATAGAATTAATTGGTTTCAAGATAGTTCCATAAATTGGGTATAAATACTTTATATAAATAATATTTGTCTTTGATGCATTAGTAGTTGATGACAATTCATCACTCTTGTTATCTCATCTCAAAGATTATTATTTCTTTGACTAATAATTTTTTCTGCGATATCATGATTATTCAGTACTGTCAACTACTTGGACATCTTTATTTTGGCTATTTTGTATTGACATTTTTAATAGATGTTAACTTAGAGTAAAAATAGAATACTCAGATGGCATTGTATTTAAGCGATGAATAATGAGCTGTGCATGTCATTTAAATACTTTGTTTTCAGAAAAGATATATAAAGGACAATAATGTATGTTATTTTGAATTTCTCTCACTGACAACAAAATAGCTCTTGTAACTTTCAGTTTCATTTAGGGTCTAATACACCCTAATAATTTTTGTCCACTTCATTATGTTAAACACTTATATTTCTTTACTGTCATAGTATAAAATTAATATTTTTTATGTATCTTTGGTTAATTTTCTGCAGTCTCCTCTCAACACTGATTTTCTAAGTTTTCTCTGGAATTCTTTTTACTGGACTTTAGGGCTTAGCATCATTGTCATTAGAACCCTTATTCTAGAATATTGGATGTTTCTTGATTGCTTCTGAAGAATAAATTAATACATAAATTAATGAACTACATTGGTATTGGTAATCAGTCATTAGTTCAAAACTGAGTGATTATTATCATGAATACTAACATAGAAATGTAAAACTGTACAATTTAAAGAGTAAATATTGTAATTATTTTTAAAATAAAATTTTAAGTATAGTGGCATGACTAATGATTTTCATAACATAAACTTATCTTATCAATGGCACTACTCTTCATCAGGACAAGCCTCCTCCTGAGTGGGGCATACTCTTATCAGTCATAAACTTGTCACAAGCCACGTATATGGCTGAAGTTTGAGAAATAAATTGATTATTTATTGAGGTAATATGACTAGAAATAAAAGAAGTAGATATGTTGAGAAATTGTCACTCAAAGCATTTTTATCAAAAAGAAATAAATGAATTTTGAATGTCATATTGCTGAAGATTTTTATGAAAAGTCTTTTTGCATGAATATTTTTGGTTGATATAAAACATTATTCTTGAAAAGAACTGTTATAAGGAATTGTACAAAATTTAATATAAAAAAATTGCAAATCAATCACTTTTACTTTTGCTATAAGCTCAAATATGACCTGTTGAAATTAATACTGACGTATTCTTGATGTTCATTATTTTCACTTTCTCATTGATTTTCTCAAAATAATGGAGGAATGGATCAACTGCGATAAAAAACATACAAAATTAAAATATTTATTAACTTTCAATCATAAAGTAAGAAATATCATAAAAATGAAGAAATGTATATGAAAGTGTAAGTTGACCCAATTGAATAATTTTCACACATTATTAAAGAAGGGATAATATTTAGAAATTTATTATAATATATGAAATTAGCCATAAATTTTCTTCACCTCAGACTTCAAGAACAATGCTTGGCAAAATCTAAAACCTCAGTTTAATAATTAAACCTTTCCTGTAAGTTCTGATCTGTGATTTCTGTGTTCATACAAATTAGAAAAAGATGAATTCAGTGTTTGTTTTTCATGTATATATTTTCTTTACAATGATTTCATGTAATAGACAATTCTACCTGGGGGTTGATTTAAAAATGGTAAATGAAATCCATTTGTAATAAGCAAATTTTAAAAGAAATGTAAAGGGATAAGAAATCTTAAGAAGCTTTTCTTTCTTATTTCAATTCAGTACTTTATAAAATTGTCAAGAAAATGTCGTTATATTCAGGAGGAGCAGGGCATTTAAAATGACCTTATAGTTTTGTAATTTTTTACTTAATTCTGATATGTTATATACACTGCATATAATACCACTATTTGCAGATCAAGACTGTAACTAGGGGAGGTGGGGGATGGGGGCTAAACAAGAGGCATTTTTTTAAAATCTACAACACAAATTTTATTAAAAAAATTAAAAATTATGTATCAAATAAATAATTAACAAACTGTTATTATTAATAACAATTATTTATTGAAGTTATTAATCTGGTATTGTAAATTTTATTAATATGATATTATTAATAACAATAAAAATTATATTATTAATAACAATAACAATTTTATAACTCATAACAATTATAATTAAGAACAAATATTAATCTGGTAACACATTTACAAAGTATGCCATTTAACAACTTCAATTCTATGTTAAGATTTCAGGTCCAATGGGGGTGGAGGTTATAGTCCACACACACCTCTCTACCATACATCCACCACTGAATACCACTCTATAGTATAATCTTGTCTAAAGTAATATAATTTATTTTTCTTATAATCAAGATATCTAGAATGATAATATTCTAGACTTATTACAATGATATAAAAACATTCATTGAGACATTTAAAGAAATTGATTCACATTGGCTTATTCTAATGTTGTATCTGGAACTAATCTGAATATTCATGAGAGGTGAAGTTATTTTCACCAGTCTGGAATAAGTATAAGATATAGAATTGGAGGAAAAAAGTTGGAAGGAAAAGAAATTTCTGACATCCCTTATTCCTTACTTTGAGCCTTCAGCATGTATAATTTGAAAGTGAAGGATAGTTCTAAGTCTTGAAAATGATTTTTGTAATGATACCGTTGAATTTTTGGCAATTTATTGAATATGACATGAAAAACGGGTATTTTTACTTAAAGTAACCTTTCAGAAATAAGTCACAATGATTTTCCAGAATATTTAGCTACAACATACTTTCAAATAACTTGGTGAAAGGATTATTATGATACAGATGAATTATTATGAATGGAATGATTCATTCTGTACAGTCTACTTTATTTTATTAAACACTGTAAAAATTATAATAGTTTTCCTTTAATCAGATTGTTTCCATTCATTTTATGTTGTCTATCAGTAAAAGTATAAGCATGCAGAAAAACAACATGATTTTTTAATTCATAATTTAATCTATAAAATAATTTCTTTGAATCAAAAAAAAAAAAAATAAATATTTTTCAACATTGAACAATGACAATAAGTTATCATTTGAAACCCTAACATGGTGAATGCCAAATAATTTATTCTTAAATATTGATGTAAATAATTTAAAGTGATGAAATTTAAACTTATATAGTTATGGAGGAAATTAATAACAATCTTAGATCCAGGCTACATGTAGAGGGAAATAATACATAAAAGTACTCTAAGAATGACCATTTAATAAATCTATTTTCATCAAGGTTTGTCTACTTTTACACTTTTATTGATATTTTCCATCTTTCCTATTAGTTTAGCTGTAACAATAAATGTATTTTCAAGAAAAATGATTCACTTTTCATGAACAGTAGTTTTACTATTATCATTGCTACTTATTTGAAAATTAGTTAAAATTATTTTTGATGCTTTTTTGTACTAAACAGGATAAATACATATTCACATAGTACATTTCTGATGACCAATTTCTCAATCTATGTGGTAATACTTGCCTTAACAAAAACACGTCAAGTACAAGTTACTAATAATTCTTTATGCAGAAACCTCTTAAATTGCAGTAAACTATACTGCCAGGTGATAGATTAATTATGTTATGTTCAATGGAATGGTGGGACCTAGATTGAAACTCAGCTTAGTGCACTGATGTGCATACATCCTGCGCCCCCACCACAGTCTACCATTGACATACAATTTGCGAGAACTTCACACCTCTAAGGTGATCTCATAGAGATTAGAATCCTCATATGAGGTAACTTTCTCAGAAAGTACTTGTTCTGTGGGTCAATATTTTCCAGTTCTGGAGTTCACAAACATTCAGAAATCTCTGAAATTGTGGTGAACCACACTGCCGGGTAACAGATTAATTATGTTATGTTGAATGAAAATGGGAGAGAGGATTCTTTACCCAATTTCTACCTCCAAATCTTCCTGTTCTGTGTAACATCTAAAACATGTTGAGTAAATTGTTTCATTAAATGAGACAAAGTGCAGTAAAAAAAATTAAACAAATGTTAAAAATTAGTTCTTTAAAAAATTGTAATGATGAAATCAGAAAAACAAGATGAAAATTAATTTAAGTTTGACTGATGTTCTCAACTCCATTTTCTAATCTGAACATTGGTGGTATTAGAGGAACAGGGAGGAAAAAATGAAGCATATAAATATAACATTTATTGAAGTTTAACTCTCCATTTAATTTTATTTTTATTATTTTTAAGTAATAAATAAGCAAGAAACTATTCTCACTTTTGAATTTATATCTCTCTGATTTTTTTACTGGCGAATGACTGACAGTGGTGGTCTAATGATAGCATTTCCAGCTGGGGTTTCCTTCACACACTCCAAACAAATGTTAGTTCAGTACCACCAGATCCCCAGCAACACAAGATCTCTCCTTCCCAATTCTCATACACAAGTCAAACGGTTAGGCGGATAAACTGAACCTCACTAAAAAGCATAAAATAAATAAATAAAAAATTTCAAGACGATGTAGATGGCTTTACCAGAT
The DNA here is from genome assembly GCA_002313205.1 of Laupala kohalensis. Taxonomy (NCBI): domain Eukaryota; kingdom Metazoa; phylum Arthropoda; class Insecta; order Orthoptera; family Trigonidiidae; genus Laupala; species Laupala kohalensis. The sequence goes on along the minus strand of NNCF01130299.1, from coordinate 460,223 downwards.
ATTTTGTTTGGACTCCCTGGGTAATTTTGGGCTTGAGTGAATGGAACAACTGGGTTGTGTGTTCTGCCCAAAAATCTGTGAACTTCCAGTATTTAATAAATAAGCTGTATTGGCATTTGACAACAGAGAAATCTTAAACAATATTTGTCAGTTTAATAAGAAGGTTAATTTAAGGAAATAAGTTTTCAGTTAGATCTGAACAAATAGAATGAAAAAATTATAATTAAAAAAATCAGTAAATTTGATCAGTATCAGGGAGGAGAAAATACCAAGTTCTGTTAACGACTCCAGATTCACAATGATAAAGAAAGCAATCTACACAGATAAAAAAGGTAAAAGGGATAAGGAGAAAAGAATAGAATGGCAAAAATAGCAATGGTTTCCACTAAATTATTACAAACTTAAAGGATCTCATTCTTAGAATTATCTGATAGCAATAATGAAAAGAAAAGAAAAAAAAGCCAATAGAACAGACTTTGCTGGGGAAAACCTTATTTCATATGATCTGTTGGTGTGCCTGCCCTTGTTTCAGATAAAAAAAATAAAGGATTTAACAGAAAAGGGAGACAGTCTACCATGTTAAAAGTAAATCTTATTTGTTCCAGCAACAAAATTCTACATAAAGGAAAATAATACCATACAAACAAATTATGTGTAATTGAATATGGATACCACAATGGCACTACAATTCAAAGAATTGCTTTTTGTTTAGCATTACATAAAAATTCATCAGCATGAAATAATGGAATATATGTTCAAATCCTGAGTTGTCTAATTGCCACATTTCTGCAGTAGCAGCTCTTAGGGTGCTGAGAATGAAGGGCTCCTCCACCAAACTTGAGTTGCGAAGTATTTATTTCCTTTTCATTTATTTAGTCTCTTTAGGATGTGGATGTAATGAAAGGTTGTACATAATGTCCCAATCCTCTCTATTTGCTCAAAAATTATACAACTTCTTCACTTGTTGGAACTACATAATTCCTGATCAATTTTGTTACCTGTAGAGTGTATGTTATTAGAAATTTATTTGGCATGAACATTTGAATAATTGAGTACGAGGAAAACATATCATTGACAATTATTGCTGATTATAAGTATTCCATATTATATTTCTACTTAAAGAAGCTGCCTGAATGCAATTGTTCAGAATTTTTTTTTTTTTTTTTTTTTTT
>NNCF01130299.1:424975-459027 GCA_002313205.1 Laupala kohalensis | reverse complement strand
TTTTTTTTTTTTTTTTTTTTTGTGGATTAGAGATTTATAAATTAGGTAAAATATAAGAAGGCACACATTCATCCCAAATACTTTTTCACCACATTTACATGTATTACGTTTTCCATTGAACTATTTTTCTAAGTATGTTAAAATGTATATTTTACCTGTATTAAAGCAGCATCTATTTTACTGAACCTTGTTTATTTGTAGATTAATGCTAAATGGAGAGGGTATTGAAAAAAACAACTTATAAAATGTTCAAAATATTTTATTTCATTTCTTTTATAGAGGTGTAGTGTTCTTCAATCTTATTTTGTAAGCTTGTAGATTCTTGTGGACTTAATATCATCAACTTCACAGGTCTGGAAAAAAGAACACCAAAGTTAATGAGTAGAAATATATTCAGAACTATATTTCTGTCAAACTGTCTCCTTCATTGGGAGCAACTGAAAGAAAAACAATTATTATTTCGCATAAATAAATGAATAAACTTCATTGTCAAAAAACAGTTGCAAATCACAAAGGGGAAGGCAATGAACTAAGTTACTCCTTAAAACAAGCATCCTATCAATAGACCGTTATCGATTTATTATTTTCAAAATAAACTATTGATATAATAATTATTTATTAACTTACCTCCTGTGTGTAATATATTATGATAGAATCATAATTAAATCAATATAAATAAATCAGAAAACTTTTTCTTCAATTCTATGATCAATGATGAGCTAAAATCTAAATATTGAGGTCACTGAGGCAGTCTTCTCTCAGAATGACCACTATTATATTGGTAGATATATTTCAATTTTATTGCCACTATTATATTGGTAGATAATTTGTACCTCTATTTTGTTTTTAGATCATTTTAATTATTATCTCAAGTATTCCTTTTATTTAATTATTTCATTATTAACAAGCACAGTTAGATTACATAAATAAATTACAATGAAACTTATCTTGTTTAGTTAGTTACAAAAGTCTTTGTTAAATGAATAAAATTAATTTAGATCAAAATAAAACTATATAAATTGACTGTTTGTGTAGACTTGTTCACTTTAAAATAAATGTCCTAGAAAAATGTTTTTCTATACTAAAAAATATTAAAATATATTTCTCTCCATAAAAAAATTTCTGAAATGGTATGTAAAAATACTAGTATTTATGATTTGTTTGCTTTCTTGTAATCCAATGAATTCTGAGTCAAAAAGGATACATTTTATGGGTTGCAAATAAATATATTGTCCTGACTGGAGCAAGTTGGATTTGCTTTGTTTAAGAATATGGAATATCATGCAAAACAAAGACAAATTGGAAAGTAAAAATGTGTGGAAGAAACTAAGTGCTACCTAATTAGTTGAAAATTACACCCATCAAAAAAAATCAACATGCAAACAGTCACAGCTAAGTAACAATTTGATTGAGTAACTTATTTTATTGCCCCCCATGTGGCCATTCTGTTTGCCACATTTGACTATGAAGTTTATTTGATCTTATTTATTTTAAAGAAAACAAACATTTTGAAGAAAATTTTTTTAGTTGGATATTGGAAATTTTGACCAAACACTAAGTCAGTGCACATTAAATAGTCTTCAGACTATGTGTACATGTTTAGTTCAAAATGTGTAAAAACTGATATTGCACTTTATGCAATCTCATTCTTCATATATAATTATAATATTATGTTAAACATAATCCTACGAGTATAAAAATATATCAAATTTGACTGTTCTGTACAATGAGTTGTTTACATTAGAGATGTGGTGTCTCTAAATGTTCTGTAGGAGAAAAAGGGCACTGTGAATCTAAAATATTTTGCAACCACAGGTTTCATCAACTTACATGCAGTAAGTAAACTAAAAGTCCTCCACTTGGTCATACATAGTTCTTACCACTTTTTTTACACTAAATTATATATTTAAAGATAATTTTCCCTAGGATAACTTGTCAGATAATTCCTAGCTACAAACTGATCTCCCTCATCTATTTAGAACATTTTGTTGAGATGAAAATCATTCTAATACATAAATCTATGATTTTGTTTGTATATTTGTTACCTACAATCAGACTTGAGGTTTCTTTACACATGAAAATATATAATAGGTTTAATTCTAATAAATCATTAAACAAATTTTTAATCTCATGTTAAGGGAAACTATTCTGGTGGTAACTTCAGGTATTACAGTCAAAAGGTCCTGATATGCCTTCAAGAGAGGTCCTCCTTAAGCACAAATTTTGTATCATTACTAAAAAAGACTGGAAGCTATTTTTAGTTTTCATCCTACATTCGCCAATGGAATTTCACATTTTTTTATGAAAACTGTCTCCTTTTTCTTTGCAATAAGAGATTCAGATTGCAATGATAAGAGTAAAATTGTTTTTGTAGTATAACAATAATTACACTTAATTTATTATAAATATTTTTTTTATTAATGCAAGCATTAGTTTACCCATTCATAATTTTTCTTATAAATTATCATTTATGACCTCAACAAACTAGGAATATCAGTCTAAATATATTTAATTAGTTCAACAACATGCATTGGAAGAAAAGAACTCCTGTTAATATAGTTTTCTTTCTTATAGAACCATTATTCTTCAAATTAAAAAAATAAATGGATTTAGTACAAGAAAATTGTTGTTACTTCACAAGGATTCCATGATGGGTCTGTATATTTCTGTACATTTATTCAAGGTATAATTTGTCATATTACATTTAACAAAATATTATTGTGGGTTGATGAAATAAAAATTGCTATTTCTTTTACTTATGTATAAAATTAAGATTTTGTTTGTACGTTTGATACCTAAGATCTTGAAAACTAAAAGAGTTATAAACTTGTTTCTTCTTTCTATTTGAAGCAGAACCAGTGTCAGACTGGCCATATGAGAAATCCGGAAAATGAATGGAACATTGCCCTTTTTCTGGACAGATGTCCAGTAATTATTATATTTTTATTTTAGAATTTGAAAAATAGTCAGAGAGATGATATCTGAACTAAATTATATGGTGCCACAATTTAAATACACTGTTCTGAGAGATACATTACAATTGAGTAAGGCAAATATAAATCTCCTTGAAATTCACAGTTTTGGTGAAGTGAAAAATCATCACCTGCAATAGTGGCAGTAGAGTTTGAATGCAACAACTGGGAGGAAGAGAGATCAGTGTGTGTTGGCGAGTGTGTTTNGGGGGGGGGGGGGGGGGGGGGAGGTAGGGCACATCTGTTCGGATCAGATTATGGATTTATAAAGAGAAATCTAAAAGCTATCAATCACCTTTCCCATCTAGTTTTCCCACTCCTTAATGCTAAATCTTAGTACTTCTTACAGAAAATTCGCTCACTTGATGTTCAAAATAAGAGGAAAATTACTGTCTCCCCCTGATTAGGAAAAAAAACTACTCATATCCTCTTTCTGAAACCTTTAAGCTCAATTTTAGTATTGTGTAGGGATAGTTAGCTAATTTCTACTGCTGCATGTTAATTGCAAGGAAAAACTATGACTATCCTGTAGTGTTAGATTAATACATTATTTCTTTTTGTAATAGACAAAGTCCATTTATGTGTTAATAAATAAAAACATATAAAAGGGAAATTAATAAATTTACATAATCACAAAGTACATTCTGGTATTCAGTTTGTAAGGAAATGCTTTCTAAATTCTCACCATTTTTACTTCATCAGGAGTAAATTCTCTGGTGATAGTTGAAATCTTCGGTGGACCCTGCTGGACCTCTATCAGCTTATTCTCTTCTCGCGTGATCGTGGCTTTGATTTTGCGGCCATCTGGAGATGTTTGATTAAACTCTTCTCCCAGCTTAAAGGTGAAGTTCATGTTTTTAAATGTAGATGTCTGTTGAAAAGTGTAGGTACCATCTTTCTCTGTCAACTGGATAGTTGGCGATGCAGCCCCAGCAGCTTTACGCATAACCAAATTCACACCTGCAATAATAAAACGACTAAGTTATTTATTTGTTCTCTCAGAGACTTCATTTGCACTGAACTTCACTTGTATGTACTGAACTTCATTCGCAGTATAGGTGTGCTTGCAATAAGGTCAGCTGAGCGGAACGATTGCGAATTGTGTCACGCACCTTAGTTGTATAGGGCATTTTTAACCTTCATGTTTGTTACCGTAATATACTTTATGTACTCAATCACTAAGTCAGAACGCAGAGTAGTGAGGGACAAACAATTAAGTTGGGATATCAAAATTTGTCCCCAAATATTCCGAAAAGTAAAAGCTTAATTTTTATTAACGGGGGTGGGGGTGAGGGGTGTTAGTAGTGCAAACTTTACGTAATTATTGAGATGTGTAATTATGGAAGAGGGTGCAATATCGAGGAGAGTGAGTTTTAAATTTGTATTATAAGTGGGGAGTAAATGGTAATTTAATAATTATGATATTTATAGACGACACCTAAAGGTTCATGTAAAAAATTGGAAAATTTTGGCTGAGCGAGTCCTAAAATCGAGACACCGCAGCGGGCGTCCAACTACTCTCACCGAACTCAGAAAATGGTAGGATAGTCTTATGGGAAGCAAGAGCAGCGATGACACGTACCTTCCTTTTGCCAATATTATTTACTAAAACCCACTTACAATCATCTAATAACTAGCTGGATCATTAAAGTCACTACATCTTTATAAAGTAAGCATTATTAACAATAAATACGAGTCAATACAACCAGTATTGTATCTAGGCGGGGGCGGAGGAGGCTGTCCGCCTCGGGCCTCCTCCTGCAAGAGGCCTCCAAATGGGTCTCAACTCTTAAATTGTAACATTAATATACTCCAAAAATGTAAAACCGTGTAATTAATCAAAAATAAATTTTAGTGTTTTCGCACTCGAGCGGAGAACATGTATGGGCATGCACATGTAGACGTGCAAACACTTTTGTGAACTGCTTACCGGCTACAATATGGGGCCTCCGAAAAATAATTTCGCCCCGGACCTCGTTAGTTGTAGGTATGCAACTGAAGGCAATTCTAGTCTGTCAATTAATTCAAAGTTGTTTATGAAACAATAATAATAAACTTTATTGTCAAAAAAACAGTTGCAAATTGCATTATGGCAACGAGCGGGGCAAGAAATTAAGCTCTTCTCCGGAAACAGGCAAGGGAACACCCCATCAATTCCGATCAAGCGCCCACGTGCAGGCACTATTCTGTTCAAGCACTTCCTGATTCTGTCGTAATCAGGAAGTGCTTGAGATCTAGACCGTGATTTTGAGGTGGATGTTCCAAAATTATTCCAAATTCGAATACTTGTTTGTTATAAGAGGGCCAATAGTTGATCCAATGGTAAAGCTCTTCAAAGGAGACCCATTGGAGCAGAACTTTAGAAATGTGTCTCACGTGACGTCTTGCCACTCACAACCCCCCTCTCTGGGTTTGAGCATCCGTTTTTATGTTGAGATCTCGAAGTCACAAAACGTTCAAACTTCACCTCGCACTCACCAAAGAATAAAAATCAACTATGAGAGTTGTATTGCTTGCTGTATTGCTTGCTGCTTCAACAATGTCCTCATCTTGGNTTTTTTTTTTTTTTTTTTTTTTGCTCGATTGAATAAAATTTTAATCTTAACATAAAAACGGCAACTAGCTGGCTTTGCTGTTTGGAAAGTTTCATTTTTGAAAAGTTGTGACGGTAGTCCATCCGATCGGAATAATTTTATTGACAGTCGTGCAAGAACTACCACATCACATGTCTCGTTGGAGCTAGACGTTAATTAAAAAGAGTCTAAAGACACATGTAAATTAACGGAAAAATTAGCTCGTAGTCTTTTTTCAGAGGACACTACCGTAGAAGAAGCGTGTTTCTTCACCTGGAAGATCGGAACGACGATGGAAGGCGATATTAAAGGAGATGTTTCTGGGTTACGAGAAATATTAAAGGATTCTGTTAAATGGAAATTCAAACGTCAAACTAATTTATCGTAATCTTCCCGCAGATCTTTGTCGTACCAACGAATCTATAAATTATTTTGGTGGTGAAAATACCAACATAGACTCTGTTTATCTAGGCGATTTTAGTTGTTTAACCCAAAATTATTATAATGCACATTTGCTTTCTCAAACATGGAAACTAGACATATCGTAGGGGCAAATTGATATCGACAATTGTTAGAATACGTGACAGATTTGTGAGACACGAGACTTGTACAGGCATGTAAGTAATGAGCTAGACGTGAAACAGAGAATAGAGATACATTAAAAGAAATAGAGAATAAACAAGTGCGATAAAAGTAGTAGATTCTCGACCGATGTCCTCGAATCAAAAACAAAATTTATATTATAAGGAGAAGGAAAAAGACAGGTAGACAATGACTATGTAAGGCATGTGACTTTAAAAAATAAATAGATAACACTTGGTAAAATTTAGGAAACGGTTAAAATTGTTTGTGATTGGAATTACGGAGGGAACAATCGCCGTAATTAAATTGTTCTTTGCATTATCTTTATATAGTTCTTGTTTCGTTATCTAATTTTCACGACATATAATCTGGTTTTGCGTTTAGAATTCTTGATTCTTTAATTGTATAAATTTTATTCAACTAAAATTTAATATTTCAATGTATACTTTTCATGTATTATTGTTTCCGCAAAATTGCTTCATACTAATTAATTGTCTTGTTACAGCAGTGATAATGGCCGCCAGTAGGTCAAACGATTTAATACAACTTGGATACTATGAATACATCTATTTAATACAATATTCTAATTACCTATCTCCTTGCCAACTTAAAATTTTGTACTTGCGTATGTAATGGAAAGTAATGTACATGTTTCGATCGCAAAACATTGCTCATAGTGGCTATTAAAATGGAGGCTCCACTGAAACCGACCAGAGTTTATTTTTGTCTAAAACAATTGAAATAAGTAACGAGAGGACGTCTCAATAAGATTCTTCAACAAAAATTCCCACACGAAAAAGGCTCTCCTATGAAACAAAGGAGGATTTATTTTTTCGAAAACAGGATAGATGTTGATCAATTTATCGAGCGGACTCCGAAAATTTCATATTTTTATTTTTACTCTTCCGTATTACGTACATGGGATGACTTAAAAACTATTGTCTCAAACGATTTGTGTTTATTACAAGATGTCGATTGTGTATTGTCTTAATATTACATTTTACTTCACTTTTTGTCATCTCATTGTTTCTTTTCCTATTGTGGTATTTATAATGTTATTTTGTGTACTAATAGTGTTGTTCGTTATGTACATTACATTCAAATAATTTACTTCGCTATTTAAAACATTTGTGATTGTACATTCATTGTACAAATGAGATTGTAATATGTTTAGTTGACAAAAATAATAAATCGGAGACAAAGGGGAAATTTTCGGTTAGACTGCCCTCTCTGTGAAAATTCAAAATTTCAAATCTTATTTCGGTTTACTTTCTTGTAATTTTTATTCTGAAAATTATTATCGAACTTCCCTGAAAGTCAAATTGACTATTCAGAGTAGTGCGTGTGCTTTTAATTCATGTATGTTACACTAATCGTTGATGAGCAAATGTATGTTTGCAAGCGGCAATACAGAGAGTTCACGCATAGTTTTCTCTTCTCTTATCGAATGAAGTAGGTTCTGCGGTTTCAAAATCACTTGCGCACTCAGGAACGTTTCACTGATCGCGTTTCTTCTGAAACAGAGACCCTTAAGCGTTAGGGTGTCCCGAATTTTTTTTTTTTCCTTAACGCAAGACCTCTTGATTTTTGCGTGATTGATCCTAGATTACTAAAATAATTTTAAAAATAAAATAAAACTATATCTTTAGGGTTCTACCAATCTTCAAAACTTTGAAAAATTGACATTTTTATGGTGATATTTCGCTATCCTTAATTTCGGCCCCTGAACTAAATATAAAAAAATATTTAATGTTTTTTTTCTGTTTAGATGTAATACATACTCGACGTTTCGATTTGTATGCAACGACACATTACCAGCGACTTTGAATTTTTTTGGTTTCAACCTGCAAATTTCTTCAAGTTTCAACTTGTTTCGAGAATTTTCTTGACTTCACTCGCGAATGTTTTGTTCGTAGCCAAAGTAATTTTTAAGCTATAAAAGTACAGTTGCGATTGTTACAGTGTTAGAAGCGGATTTTGTGATTTTTAAATAATGCGTTCGAGGCGTAGTGAGACTAATTGTGCTATATTGGGACCATACAAAGAACTTGACGATCGGCAGCTACCAACTATAAGGGACGTCATTATTTTTATTTTATTTGTCAATTACGACCTGAAATTGAAGTATAATGGAAAGGAACCATCCAATTCCGATATATATGCATTTGTTTATGAAGAAATCAACAAAATTTGGACCAAAGCTTCGATTCCAATCGTAACTAAGGAAAGAGTTATTCAGTTACTGAAATCCTATGTCGAAAAGTACCTCAATTTGAAAAGATACCCCAAAAGCAAACAAAATGATAGTTTTGAAAACAAACTGAAGTGTTTTTTAGAGTCATCTGAGAAGTTTCTCGACGTTGCTTATCGTAAATGCACTTCATTTGAATCTTGTTCGTGTTTAAAAAAGTTCCCATCAATGAGAGAAGTTTCTTGTTGGATCCAAAAAAATGATAGGAAATTGGTTCTAAGCGCTGTTGACAAGAAAGAAACGGCTAGATTAATGAAACGGCTGCAGAGACAAGTTGAAGAGTCAATAAGGGCAGTAAAAAAGTCGTGTTCTACTCAAGAAACCTATTCTGTTTCAGCAAATTGTGAAGAAGCTTCATGCCAATGAGTTACCCCTTCGTCATATATTCTTGACCTTAGATGGTTGCACTTCGGGTTCTAGAGAATATTCCGGACCTATTGGAAAACAAAACCGAGGTTGCGAAAATAAAACCGAGGTGTCTTTTTGTGTGATGGCTGGTAATTTGCCGGACTTGCCGAAAAATGTGCTCAATGAACTAAGTACGGATCAAAAGTATCTTTGTGAGATATGTCAAGCTGCATCAACTGGTACCTGTACTCCTGAGCTGGCAAACCGTCAACCTAAAACAATTGGCGCACTCGAGATGGCTTACTTCTGCTAATCGTATACTCAGACTTTACGTAAGTACTCTTAATCCATCAAAAAATTTGCAATTGCTTGTCAACTACGTGGTGAAAGTATACGCTCCGATTTGGTTCCTAATCAAGCAAAAGACGTCTTTTAAGGACGGAGCTAATCATATTTTTCAACTGATTATGTTCCCTCGATTTTTACTCGAAAATCTGAGATCTGTTGTCGATTCTGTTATCGAAAGAAATGCTTTCTTTGCGCACCCAGAAAACCTACTTGTCAGTATGTTGTTTGATGATAGAGTCCACATTCGGGAGCTGGCATTGCGAAGAATAATAAAAGCTAGAGAAGCTGAAAGTAGCACTACACGCAGGATATATAAACCACCAAAAAGTAACTTCTCTGCAAGAGATTACAACGAATTTATTGTGTGGCACGAGTGTCAGGTTACAGCACCGCCAGTACTTCCACATCTTTCTAATTAGGACATTCAAATCATGCCAAAAGATAAGAGTTTAGAAAGTGTTGACTTTCTTTCTCACACATAATCTGTCGAAAGATGTGTTAAACTGGTAAGAGAGGCCTCACAAAGTGTGACTGACGCTACTTCTAGAGTTAGCTTTATTAGAACCAGGATGCAATCTCGAGCAGAAATGCCAAATTTTGGACACAAAAATAAGTTTACATTTTAAGTGTTTGTCATTGATTATAATCTCTATTTTGTTACCTTGTGCTTTGTTTCATTTATTTCAAGGATAAAATACCTTTTAAACTTGATTTTTATATTATTTTTGGCATACGGTAAAATGATAAAATTTACAAAATTTCAAAGTGTGGTAGGGTCCTCAAGATGGCACGCAATTCTAGTTTTTTTACCTTTTTCGTAATCTGTATAAGATTACGCAAATTTTGATACCTCTTGCAAAAGTGTACCTCAAAAAATTTCTTTTCTTGTACACTACTGATAACAAAAAAGGGCCCATTTTTTTTCCAAGTCCCACGCTCTGACCACTTTTGAATCTGTTAAGTTTGCAACACATCCCTCCTCCTGCTTCCCCTTCGACAGGGGAAGTTTCGTTCGACCAATCGTAGGTCTATTTGAAACGGCTCCCATATTTGGAAGACTAATAGTACCGCTGGTAAATCGTAACGAGATAAAATGTTTCATTACACCGCTATTAAAGAAATATTTTGTATTTTTTTATTATACACATTTTGGACTTCTATAACAAAAATATTCTGTATATTCTTGACTTCAATAAACTTTACCATTCTCTATATTTAAACGACATCTCGAGATTCGTTGTCTCGCAAGGTCTTCATAGGCAATGTAAACGATATTAGAGTTTCTGTAAAAAACGTTTGCGTAATACTGTGATAAAATATAGTTTTTAACAGAATTTGAATATAATTGCAAGATATCGTATGGAATTGGTATAATTCGAATCACAAATTACTTATAAATATTCCTATAATTTCTTATATTTATACAGTGAAGTAAAGAAATCAAATCTCATTGCCTACAAGTGATGTGTATTGTCGAAAGTAATTTCACATAATTTGCGATTCTCTTAAGTTTTTCATATATGTGAAAAGGAATTAAATAAATATAGAAAACGTTTGTCTCAAATATGAACTAATAACACAAAAGTTTAATTCTCGAGTTATAAATAATATAAAACTACTTAAGGAACAAATAAATTACATGTTCTAATAATATAATGATCTACAATATAACACTGGTTGTAATCGTGCAGCATATAAAATCGTGATCCGAGATTAATATTACAAAAAACGTGTTTTAGATTACAACAAATATCACTAAAACTGAAATCTCTTTCATTAATTTATTCAAATGAAATTGTGAAATACAACCACAGATTCTTGTTTTCTCTCTTTGTTCCTACTTCTCTCTTTCTCCCTCTCCCTCTCTCTCTTTCTCTTCACCGTCACTGGATACACCGTCATTGGATGTGAATTCGCGACTAAGGACGTTCGAAACTTAAAGAGAACATGAATAGAAATTATTTTATAGAAACTTCGTCGTCTCGTCGGCAGATGAACATTGTCGTAAACTGTCCTGGCACGTTGCCATGTATGTTGTAATGCTACGTTGCCGAATTGAAAATTGCTCAACGTATGTTGTAAGATTTTCCTAAGCAATGTGAGAGCAAGAATTAAGATTTCGTTCATTACAGCTCCTAAACAGATATTACGAGCAGGCAATAGCGTGTTTCAACAGGCAATTCAAGAAAAAAAAGAATGTCATTCATTGTCAAGCCGACTAAAACACGCAGACTAGAGTGGCTATTTATTTGTTCGAATATTGCAACAGACATTTTACCTCCTCCAGCGAAAGTGTAATTGGCTGAGAACAGTAAAGCGCTCCTATGACTGTTCTGTCACCACCAAGTGGGTTTGAATCCCAGTGACATTTGTGAACTGAATTTTGAAAATGGTTTATACCACAATTCAGCTCGTAATATCTGTTTGGGAGCTGTAATGAACGAAATCTTAATTCATGCTATCACATTGCTTAGGAAAATCTTAAAACATACGCTGAGCAATTGTCAATTCGGCAACGTAGCATTACAACGTGGCAGGGCAGTTTACGACAAAGTTCATCAGCCGACGAGACGACAAAGTTTCTATAAAATAATTTCTATTCATGTTCTCTTTAAGTTTCGAACGTCCTTAGTCGCGAATTCACATCCAATGACGGTGTATCCAGTGACGGTGAAGAGAAAGAGAGAGAGGGAGAGGGAGAAAGAGAGAAGTAGGAACAAAGAGAGAAAACAAGAATCTGTGGTTGTATTTCACAATTTCATTTGAATAAATTAATGAAAGAGATTTCAGTTTTAGTGATATTTGTTGTAATCTAAAACACGTTTTTTGTAATATTAATCTCGGATCACGATTTTATATGCTGCACGATTACAACCAGTGTTATATTGTAGATCATTATATTATTAGAACATGTAATTTATTTGTTCCTTAAGTAGTTTTATATTATTTATAACTCGAGAATTAAACTTTTGTGTTATTAGTTCATATTTGAGACAAACGTTTTCTATATTTATTTAATTCCTTTTCACATATATGAAAAACTTAAGAGAATCGCAAATTATGTGAAATTACTTTCGACAATACACATCATTTGTAGGCAATGAGATTTGATTTCTTTACTTCACTGTATAAATATAAGAAATTATAGGAATATTTATAAGTAATTTGTGATTCGAATTATACCAATTCCATACGATATCTTGCAATTATATTCAAATTCTGTTAAAAACTATATTTTATCACAGTATTACGCAAACGTTTTTTACAGAAACTCTAATATCTTTTACATTGCCTATGAAGACCTTGCGAGACAACGAATCTCGAGATGTCGTTTAAATATAGAGAATGGTAAAGTTTATTGAAGTCAAGAATATACAGAATATTTTTGTTATAGAAGTCCAAAATGTGTATAATAAAAAAATACAAAATATTTCTTTAATAGCGGTGTAATGAAACATTTTATCTCGTTACGATTTACCAGCGGTACTATTAGTCTTCCAAATATGGGAGCCGTTTCAAATAGACCTACGATTGGTCGAACGAAACTTCCCCTGTCGAAGGGGAAGCAGGAGGAGAGACGCGTTGCAAACTTAACGGATCCAAAACTGGTCAGAACGTGGGACCTAGAAAAATAAATGGGCCCTTTTTTGTTATCAGCAGTGTACATGGACGGGACAACTTATTAAGTGTTTCTCTCCAACAATTACCACTGAAATATATAATCAAAACAATATTCCTAGATTAAATGCAGGAGAAAATTCTACATCGATTGAACTGGTAATCTTCGAATCGTCATGGAAGACGTGTGATCATGTGACGTTTTCTAAAATGTTCGATATATTGAGCCGTTTCACTGAAATGAAAAAGTCAAATATTTAACGTGAAGCAACTGTAGCAGTCGGACTTGTAATGAATCTCTCCATAAGAAGCCGACCAACTGGGTTGAAACACGCACAATAAAACCAGTCTTAAAATAAATTCGTGGCTCGTAAAGGAGAAACACCACCGCATCCATTGTACTACCCCCTCCTCCTTCCGCAAAGCTCTTGGAGCCATGTCTGCAATGCGCTACCACTATATCCTGATTCCATCCCCTCCACGCCTTTCGACACCCCTTTTTCCCCCTTCTTTTAGTACCAATTACCTCCCTTTCCCTTGGTCCTTTGTTCTCCCCACCCGATCTCATACATCCCATACTCCTCCGTTTTTATCCTCCCTATGATTTTGCAGTACAACACGAGAAGAATTTTCACCGTGGAAATAGCGCACCCCTCATGTCTCCCTAGTCCTTTTTCCACCACGTCAATTCATGTACAGATCCTCGAGGAATAATTCTGCATAGCATTCATCTGTTTCTTTAAAACGGACTCAACCCCTTCCCTGTTCAATTTCTCTTCACGAGTTCTGCAAAACGAGTTTTGAAAATATCTCAAAACTGTGTTAATTTTTCCGAAAATTATCTGCAAATTTATGAACTAACTAAGAATCTACATAAAACTTGTGTTTTAATTAAACCCTAAGTCATTATTTTTCAGGCACACGGTTTCGTGTTACAATGTTTAAGTGAACAAGAGTTTAATTTCGCGAAAAAAATGAACGTGCATGATAAAGTGTGCGCAATTTCGCGGCTGGACTGCACCCCGCCATCAAGGGATGATTCGACTGTAAAGAAAAGAGTGAGAGCGAAAGTCGTAACGCATTCCCACCTCGAGAAGGAGTTTTCGGAGCAACGAGGGAATAAAGTCCCCATCCCAATCCCCACCTCTTCCCCATCCCACACACTTCAAAGGTCCCAGGGGACAACCCTTAGCTCAGTACGTAAATAAATACGTAACGCGAAAATGTGTCTCTGTTTGCTACCAGATCACGATAGATCACTAAACAGATCGTTATTGAATTTAGCAAGGAGATTGTTAAGACCTCCAGGATGAACATAGGCTAACTTTTATTATAAAAATATATGATAAGGAAGATAAAATGGTGTTTGACAATAAATGTCGATAATCGAAAAAATAAGAGTTAAACTTTGCTTAACTTAAAATCATATTTTAAAATACTTCAATTCAAGAGAGTAATTTAAGAAGGAAAAAATTATCATGAAATTCAATGGATTATTTGCTTTGCGCATTTAAAAAAAAAGTCTGTAAATCTTAAAATGTCGACGAATAGTTTAGATTTTACAAGAATTTTAATGAAATGATGCTGCCACCTCATGCATCGAACGCAAACATTCGTCCGGTGTAGTGTATGCAGTCAAGTTTTGAATTTGTATTATTATAAATTTGAAATATTAAGATGTTGTACATATTTAAAAAAAACAGTAAGTAAAAGTATATTGATCTTACAATAAAGGTATATTTTATTTTATTTACACACCAACTTTCTCTGATTGTCTTGAAGGTTTCTTGATTTGGAATATTAGTGCAAACGTTTTTATAGACTATCAATTATATATTCTTCAATTATATATACATAGTATTACATTTCAAATTATGGATATAGTATATTTTATTTTTTCCTGAGTAAAAGAAGATTAGTCTACGAAAAATCCGGGGTAATGCCGGGTAATCAGCTAGTAAACCGTAAAAAACATAATAGTGAGGTTTTACTCTTTCCATCTATCGCTTACCATTCTTTCCTGATCAGAGACTCATTGGTGTTTTTTTTATATTTTCATTATTAGTGGTTTTCAGTACTTTCGGACACCATCTCACCGATTTTTAGTAATTCCCCTAAAATAGGTGACATGACATGACTCAACAAAAAATTAACACGGAAAGAGAAAATACATCGAAAAATCGATAAGGACTAAAAGCTTTTTTCGGAATGTAATTATTTTTGCAGAAAGCTAAACATTGACTTCCATGGTAACGAGTAAATTGTAATCTACTCATCCGAAATTGAATGATTTATGACTGGTCATTTTGATAATTAAAAATGTAATTTAATATGACCAATAACAATTGCGCTTCCATCAAACTATTAATCGTTTTATATTTATAATAATTTTATAATTTATTAACATTTGATTTATCATTTATGATTTTGAGATTTTAAATAATGCATTGTTTAATGAAACCTTATCTTCAGTGTCTAAAAAGATGAGAGGGAAAGAATAGCTTAAAAACTAAAGCAATTAATAATTATGAATGTTAGACTATCATCAACATTCATAAGCGAAAAGTATTGCTCCCTGGCCCGTTTTCTCCTAATAATAGTGAAATGATTTCAATAGTTCGTGTATCACTGTTTGAGATGAGAAAATGTGTGTCCTTAGTATTCCAAGACTAGCATCAAGCGGCGTTGAGAGGAGCAACACAATCGATCAGAACTCGTTCCCATGACCATCAGTCTTCAACCAAAGAAGCTTACATCTCTTCAACCTGCATTAATAGTTTGTCATTACTGAAATAACAGTCTAAATGAGCCGAATTTCAATGGTTTCATTTGAACTGAAAGTTATATGAAACAACCTTCAGTCAACACCCTTTGCGGGAAACATTTCGGCCATTTTACCCCCTTGTAACTTCGTACTGGAGATGGTGATGATGATGATAATAATAATAATAATAATAATAATAATAACAATAACAATAATAGTGTCTTTATTTCTGGTAGACGCAGACCATAAGTTCTGCTCTAAAATTAAAAAAACAAGATTAGAACCTGGAGGATATTATTTACATTTAGCGCTGGGAAGAAAAACTAGGGATCATCCCGGTGTAATACTTTAAAGGTCCGTTTACTTGGGGCAAGATGCGTAGCAGGTAGCCCTCCTCGTCTAAACGGAACCTGCCTCAAAAATGAGGTAAGCTGTCTGTAATTTCTCCGGGCATGTTTCGTGTTTGGAGAGTAGATTTGAGGCAGGTTCCTCAAATCACCTCACCCCACCTCTCAAAGCAGCAAGGGAGGTTAGGTGCATAATTGTTCGTGTGAGTTATGTTGCTAATTTGTGTTAATAATTTTTAAATATCTCCATTTTCCATGTTTCTAATGTTTTGATCAGCCAGTTACTACAGTGCACATGTTCACAATGTGAATTCTGTGTTAATGTTTTTCATAGTATAGTAACATTTTGGGTAGAATTTTAATGTGTCTAAAATATTTGAACAATTCATTTAATTATTTATTAATTGCGACGACGGGTCATGAGTATTGCAGCCACTCCCTAGTCCATGATTTGTTCTTTTCTAATTCGTCCAGAAGCAGTTTACATGATTTCTGTGATGGTCCACGAAATAAATGTCGAACCATACCCCTCATTTCACTCGCACATGTGACCGACGAGCACACTTGTAATTTACAGGAAGATGCCAAGCAGGTTACTTGCCCCGTGTAAACAGATTTCGAAGGCAGGTAACCTGCTACGAAGCTTGCTCCGTGTAAACGGACCTCGAGCGATTGAGACCCAGCAGAACCCCAATCACGATGGTGGCTTAGTGCCGAACATGGAATAAAAAAAGTAACAAAAGTACTTTATAAATATAAAAATAATAAGATATAGAAATGACATCAAAAGAAAAATATTATCTAATAACAATTTTTAAGTTATGACACTATCTGCAAATTATATATGATTAAAAAATTATACATTACTAGAAACTCATTACATATTACACTGTGTTTACAAAATATATATTACATAAAATTATATATTACTTTACTTATATCTTATTTATTATATGTCACTGAAAGAAACAATGAACGTCAGGGATAATGTAAAAACAAAGAAGAGAAAGGAAAGAGAGGAAACAAAAGAATGAGAGGGGGAGAAATATAGATCTACAGAAGGTACGGAGATTAAAGGAAATTGTTTTTCGCCAACTCTGAAAGCAGTTGTGCATCGTCGCAGCTGATAGAGATTATAGTACAACAGAAAATTTGTTCCATAAGTAGGTACATGACAGAATTTTGCACCATTTTCAGAGCTTGAGATACACTTACCTAAATCCATAATTTACAACATGCTCATATTTCATGAATAATACAATAACATTTTCACCACATTTATTCTGGAATGCTGAATTGTAATGAGCCATTTTCCTTTTCAAACCGCGTTTTATCAATTTTTCGTAAGAACTCATGCATATCAAAGCAGGAAATTTCAAATAAAACATATTTGAAGGTTTGCGAACTCGCGTAAGCGGTATCCGACGCTGGTTTACGTCTGTTTAAATTTACTTTTAGTAGGCGTCGTATTAATTTGCTAACAAAGTATCACATATGAAGGGAAAAAAACAGATCATAAATATGTCTTTTCAGGTTGATTGGAGTTGTGTTGTCGATATACATTACCCTGTTAAGTACCATACTTTATTTTTTACTCGTCGACTCTACTTATAACTTCAAGTTAACTTCATTGCCACTCAGATTTAACATTTTTTGCCAGATTGTTTTGTTTTGTGTGTAATTTACTCATGTCAAAGCTATTTTCAGTCTTTCTTTTCTTAATGAAAATATATATAACAATTATAATAAAATGAGAAAATATAATGATTTTGTTATACATTAAGATATACATAAATATACAGTCATAAATAAAATACAAAGAAAGACATTATTCTCCGTTAGTAAGCAAGGGACCATTCCATCAATTCCGATCGAAGGTCCTCAGGCAGAGGTGGATTGAAAAGATAAGAAAAAAAGTTAGAATGGTGTTATAATATCACCATAATACCAACAAATTTGTATTTAATAAAAAGATAGTTCGATAATATTATTCGAAATTTATAATTTATAAATTGTAACTACTAAAATAACTCTGAATTCGAAATTAATCATTTCAATAGAGCGCCTCCCCTAGGCATGAGTATAGAGAGCCTGCATACAAAATCTGCCTCTACCCGAAGGAAAACCGGAGAAAAACCCGAGCCAGGATGGGGCAACATAATAAATAAACATAACCGTGCCACGGTTGAGTATAGATAAAACTAAACTTGTAGGAATAATAAGAAAACAATAGCAGGATCCAGGAAGGTCATTTTGAAATTTAATCATTTATTTTTAGAGTACTACAACAATGGTGTGATAAGGTACAAGATTAATTGACGTATTTATATTTAAAAGGATAATAAAAAAAATAAAGATTTGGCGGTAAATTGAAAAAAAATCGAAAAAACAACAGACATTCCAGGTTGAAGAATAAACGTTTTAATCTTTTGAAGTGTTGCGTGTGTTTACAGTTTCATGTCTACTTGTTTCATGTCATCTGTTAATAAAAATTGGACTGCTTAATTTGTCCGAACACAACTATTTATTGGTTTATATCTTGCAGACGAAACTCAATAAATCAAATTTTTATTCCGTGATAGCAAAATCACTGTCTACTCGAAACCCTTTGAATGTCAGCAGATTCGGCAATTTGAAACTATTAGTAGTTCAAGTTCAAGAGGAAATGGAAAGTGTCGCAACCGCATGCTTTGATGTTTCTCCGCAATGCAGCTCTACCCGCGGACTTTCCTCTCCGCATTGCTTCCGCTGCCGAGGAACTTCCGCCACGAGACCGGAATTGGGGTGATTGCAAACCGCTACTTTGAGGGGATGCGTGTGTTAAGTTGTCAAATTGGTATACCGGTCGGATCATAGTCGCGTGCTTCTGATGGTACCCTTTCCGGAGGATTCGTGGGGGAATTATAGAGCAGACGACAACCCTCTGCCGACACAATATTAAACCGAAACTGTTTTTAACTCATATCTCACTTTGCATTGTGTTTTTATTAGCACCTACGCAACACAATTGGTGTATCAGAGACTAAGTACCGAAACACTCATTCACTTTAATTTTTTATTACTGTGAAGAACAATTCGAATTGGATTTCTTTTTACAAATATTTTGTGGTAGATTAAAGGTGTGGAGAACCTTCCTATTCACATTGAATCTCTCACTGTTTAAAAAAAATTAATAATTGTCAAATTGCAATAAAAAATTTGATATTACACGAAGAGAAAAAACATGTTTTTATTCTATAATTGATTGACTTCGAAATACAAGATCTAAAAGATATTAAACAGTTTACTTTATTCAAAATATTTTTCGAGAGCCTTGTCGTCATTCTCAGTGATTCTGCTAATGTGGAGGACGGGAGTCAGGGTCAACGCAACGCACTTGGTTGGAACTCCTCCATTTACTTCGAGAAACGTTTTTACTCATGACAAGTGGACAAGGAGGAGTCCCATCAATTGATAGAAATTCTGGAGAAGAACAAGGCAAAAACCAGCGCCAGGAGGGGACTACCAAACTCACTTCGTCGAGATGAAATAATATAACGGTTACTATGAAATTATGCAAATATCGTGAAAGATCAAACGATTCATCATTAGAAATACTAGTCTTAATTTCATGGGTGCAATTTTGTGTATCCTGAAGAGGAAGAATGTAGTCAGCAGAAAAAATAAAATAAATTACATCATATCGTCAGAAACAACATCAAATTAGAGAAACAAATAGTTTTCACTCTCACGGGTGTTCGAGTTGTATCTCAAAGTTCAACAAGCTGTGTGAGAATGACAAACGCTTTCTATTGAAAGATCGCTTTAATCGCAGAAATCAATGAATCAGCGACAAAATGACCCTTTCTGCTGCGATTTGTTAGCAGGTCTTATCACTAAGACCTCTGAAGGGCACTTGAACTTCACACCTACGGCGAGTACTTCGAACTACTACTTCATTATGCTCTGGAAACGCCATTGACAATTAATGCCACATTTCGAAATATCTGCTAATTATTTTATTAATTTATGTTTGTATCTGTCATAAGCTTTCAAAATAAAATATCACATGATACTGTCAGTTAAAGAGATTTCGACGGAATTTACATCCATAGCTAATGAAAGGAGAATATGTGTTTCAGTTTACATTTTTTTAATGAAATTTTTTTAAAGATTGAGCGCCGTTCACCATCAGGCTGACTGAGAATAGAAGATGGGATATTCTACAGAAATGGAGAAATAAATGTTCAAAACACCCCATCCTGTTAGGTTAAACGTTTTTTCTATATTTTCATTCTTTTTGCACAATATATTGAAACAAATGAATTAGGTCATTTATCATCAGATTCAATGTGCGTGGCACAGATAATTATTTATTACGTTCTCCTCACTCCTATGTCATTTCATGTCCCACTACTTTGATATTTTTGAAATTTACTCCCGTCAAGGTATAGGTCAAATTTCCCCATTTCCGTAGACTCACCCACGTGCACTCTGCCAGAAGTACGAAGTATTCTGACTTTTAAAAAAAGTCGACCGTCGCGAACTTAAACAAAAAATTTTTTTCTAGTTAATTACGTCGAAAAATGAGGTTTATACCCATTGATTCCATATTTTTGTCATTTTTTACTATTGTGTGGATCCAGGTCTGTTTTGAACAGCCTATATGAACAGCAAATTCAAAATGCTTAAAAAGTACTCTCTTGAAGATAATTATAGTGTTTTATGCGGAAAGTGTAGACTCCATTCTATGGTTTGCAACTATATTATTATATTATTTTTGTCATACGAAGACTATTTTTGAGTTCAAAAACGGTAGATGCTACGTTTTACAAAATTAATTTTCCAAAATACGTTATCACGGATTTTCGCGATTGTTATTTGAAAAATACCCAAATGCATTGAATTTTAATTGGTAAAAGTTTCATTCATTTTTTTCATAATTCACTGAGATATATTCAATTACATCTCGGTATATTTCATGATATAAGTAGTTTTTCAGAATTCATGATTATTCGTCTTATGAACTCTATTCATAAGTAAAAGTCAATTGACTTGTAATCTTGTAAATTTTTATCTTCAATAGTCAAAGGCTTTACTTGTGTACCCGTTAACATCAATTTAAAATTCTAATGGATTGCACACACACATTCTGAGTGAGTACCTGCAGCATTAGCTAAAACGCTTTGTTTTGGACGCAATTGCGCAAATTTTGAAGAAAAAAAACTCTTTGACTCAGGGAATCATTAATTGAAAAGATGAATTTCGTTTTATTCCTCATTATGTTTAACTTCGAAGTCACAAGTGATAGTCCACAATGATTTTTTAATCAACGAAGCATGTATTTTTAAGGATCAGTTTTTAAAAACTTTTTCATGATTTGTACCCACTGAACTAACCTGTTTCAGATCTATATTACAAATAAAAACAGTTCTTGCGGAAAACTTGTCAACTGTCTTGTAATTTTCTTCTTGCGAACAAATAGTTTTTTTAATTTCCTGTGAACATGCTTTGTTAATCCCGGCCATCGTTCCTCACACAAAACAACGACGAATTGAATATTTCAAATGAAAAATGGTTCTAAAATCCAGTACTTAATTTAAATAACAATATCACCTCCACTGATTACTGATTTTCAACTTTATTGATATTCGATCATTATTGAAAGTTTTTCTTCAAATTGAATGAGAGGATTACCCGAAATTGAGGATTATCAGTTACGGCATAAACATTTATCGGTGGGCACTCACAAGCAGCTCACAAATTATGTATGGTACATAAATAATACGTGAGCTGGAGGGCTAAAAAATTAGTTTCAAGCTTTCCATAAAATTGCAAGAGAAAACTAATTAACGTAAAAAAATAGGTACATTTTATTTCATAATATAATTCGTAATATTCTACTTTTTTCTTACTACTCAAATATAGTTTTACTAAAAATTAGAAAACACAATTACAGTCAATTGAGTTTTACTTACGAATAGAGTTCAAAAAACGAATAATCATGAATTCTGAAAAACTAATTATATTCAATTACATCGCGGTATTATATTTCACGATATATCTCTGTCAATTATGAAAAAAATTGACCAATTAAAATTCAATGTATTTGAATATTTTTCAAATAACAATCACGAAAATCCGTGATATTGTATTTCGGAAAATTCATTTTGAAAAAAGTAGACTCTTCTGTTTTTGAACTCAAAAATAGTCTTCGTTTGACAAAAATAATATTATAATATGGTTGAAAACAATAGAATGGAGTCTACACTTTCCGTATAAAACACTAATTATCTTTATAAGAGTACTTTTTAAGCATTTTGCATTTGCTGCTCATATAGGCTGTTCAAAACAGATTTGGATCCACTCAATGGTAAAAAATGACAAAAATATGGAATCAATGGGCACAAACCTCATTTTTCGACATAATTAACTAGAAAAAAAAATTTTGTTAAAGTTCGCGAAGGTCGAAATTTTTATTTTTTGCCGATTATACAAAGAATGTCCTTATAGTTTCTTCACAAATTCCCGATGCTTGCTTTGATTGAATTTATCGGATAGTTCTTTGCTATGTTTCGAAAAGGAAAGTAGCATAGAATGTAATATTTGTGCGGTCATAGATGATTCTCATTAAATTTACTCTACCGAGATGCTTTGAATGGTGTAATTCTATTTTATAAAAATATTAGGGACTGAATAGAGGAATTTCTTTTGAAAATACCCCTGCTATTCAACTCACACCGTGTTCAACCAAAAATCGTGTTAAAAAGTAAGAGAAGGCGGTCAGTGGAATCTGTAAAAGCAAATACATAACTCGTAACTTTTCCAACCATTTAAATCATACGCCACATCTTTCGCCATCAAGAATACAACTATGTCATCATATTCATTCATAGAATCGGTGATTTGGTTAACAGACTTTGGAAATAGACATTATCGTTTTTTTTAAAAATTTCTTTGGTCTTACTACAGAAAAGTAACGATAACTAATTTGCAGTTGGTTAGACGTAGTGGCAGGTTGTTTGACTGACAATGGGATGAAAATTACAAACCTTAGGTTCCTCCTCCACCAATCTGTTAATTTTACATAATAAGAAAAGCCCGTACGTTCCCTTCATAGTACCACTGGAACTCTCGTAACGTTCCAATTTAATATTGGTTTATTTTTCCGTTTTGTTTCACCATTTTTTAAATCTTATTAGGGATGTCCTCTCTACCACAGAAATCGATTCACCCAATTTACGGAGTTTTGGAAACTAAGTGAATACATAGGAATAGGGAAAGTCAGAAACGGATCTAATACAAATCACAGCAAAAAAATCAGTATGAGGGTGGGGTGGAGGGATGTGGTCCAAGATCATCAAACAAATTTATATATTCAGGACATGGTGAAGTTCGGTCAGATCTGATCCACACAAACACTCCCAGTTACCCTGAAGTGCGAACCTTTGAATCGGTTTCTCAGTTTATCGGTAATTGAAGCCTCTGCAAATGGATAATTTATCTTATAAATAGCATATTTAAAAATATTTAGGTTGTTAAGTGGACATGAGAGACTGAGCAATCTTAAAAGCTAGCACAAAAAGTGCTCAGAAGCTACTTCTTCAGTCAGATGTGTGCTTCTTAAACAATTTTCAGACATGAAATCAAGAGATACATTGACATTGATCCTGACAAACGCTCACATAGAATTAGCTTTTACTGACAAAGCAGGCGAAGCAGTTTTGTGATTTCTACCGGAATTCTACAAAAACGTCGTTGAAGCACATGTCGATCTCTAAACATTAAAACTAACTTATCGATAAAACGTTATTAAAAATAGAAATAGTAAAAAAATTCAAGAAGTAATTTAAGAAGGAAAAAATTAATCATCAAATTTAATGGATTATTTGTTTTGTGCATTTAACAAAGAAAAAAAACGTCTTTAAATCATAAAATTTTCACGAATAGTTTAGATTTTACACGAAGTTTAATGAAATAGTGCAGCCGCATTATGCCTCAGAAGAGAAAGTTTGCCCCTCGCGGTTCCCCCGAGAAGTAGTGTATACATTTTTTTAATCGGCGCTTTAAGCTCGCCATTATCAAGGTCATAAGTGTATTCAGTCAAGATTTGTTTTATTATTAATTTGGAAAATTAGGATGTTGCACATGTTCTTAAAACCCAGTAAGTAAAAATATCTTGATCTTACCACGTAGATTGATTTTATTTTTTCCTGGGTAAAAGAAAAATCCTAGGCAACGCTGGGTAAACAGCTACTTTATGAAAGGTGTTTATTATCGCACTTTCAATATAATTCCAAAATAAACTATTCCTTCATACGCTACGGCTACAACAAATCAATTTATTTTATATTTATTAATTTATATCAATTTATTTTATCAAAAAATAACATTCTCTCTGACAATCAACACGGTTTTAGGAAATCTTTTTCCACTACAAGCGCCGTATTTTCCTTCTTAAATGATGTTACCACATCTTNCACATCTCTTGACCGTTGAGAAAATCCTCAGGGTGTTTTTCTTGATTTATCCAAAGCATTCGATGACATCGATCACGGAATTCTCCTTTCCAAATTGCATTCTTTAGGCATTCGAGGTCCTCCACATCAATGGCTAACTTCTTTTTTAAAAGATAGATATCAACAGGTAGAAATATCCTATACTAAAAATAAAATACTTGAGCGTTGTCTTTCAGAAACAAAGCCACTTACTTGCGGAGTACCCCAAGGATCAATTCTCGGCCCTATACTCTTTTTATTGTATGTGAACGACATGTCATCATCCACATCAGATTGCAAAATGGTTCTTTTTGCTGATGACACTAATTTACTATGTAAACACGCCAATGCTCAAAAAGTTTTGTCTAACCTTTCGACTTGGTTCCATGCAAATCGTCTCATTGTAAACACTGACAAAACAGTGTCTATGTCATTTCACAATAGTATCACAAAATCTTTACCCCAGGTTTCTCTTTCTTTAAACGGAACACAATTAAAAACTGTTACAAATACAAAATTCTTAGGTCTCCATATTCAAGACAACCTCAAATGGAATTGTCACATTGACAATCTTAATTCCCAATTAAGCAAATTGTGTTACGCATTCCGAATCTTAGTTAACGCAGTTAGTCCACGTATTTCCCGTTGCGTATATTTTGCAAACGTTTACTCCCATTTACGTTACGGCATTACCTTCTGGGGTAATTCCGGTCAGAGTATTCAAACTTTCAGAATTCAGAAGAGGATAGTTCGGATAATTTGTAAATCTCACCCCCGAAACTCTTGTAAACCTTTATTCAAGGAATTAAATATCTTAACACTTCCCTGCATTTATATTTATGAAACAGTCGTGTTTGTTAAGACCGAATTACTGAAGTGCCACCCTTTCTTTATACGAAACAGTCTCGTTCACGAACACTATACACGCAATAGTAGTAATATTCATCGCCCTAGAGTGTCAACCACTCTTTGCCAAAAAGGACCTTATCATTCGGGAATCGTTCTATATAATTCCCTGCCCAAGAATATAAAAGATATTATGAAATTGAATCTGTTCAAATCAGCGGTTAAAACCTACCTCCTGCACCAGTGCTTCTACACTGTAAAATTATTTATTGATTTTAATAAAAGTTAAATCCGTCTTGTACTTTATCACGCGATTGCTGTAGTACTGTTTAATTACCTTATAACAATTTCAAAAATTATTTTCTTGCATGATGGTGTTGTCTTATGGCTCATATTCATTTAGTTTTATGTGTACTCAACGTTTACACTGTTGTGTACATACATTCTGGAGCCACATCCTGGCCCGGGTTTTTCTCCAGATTTCCTTCGAGTAGAGGCGGATTTCTTTTACAGTTTCTCTAAGCTTTGTTTAGGGGCGTGTTTATTGTAACAATAAATCATGAATTTAGAGTTATTTCAATTCTTATGATTTTTAAACACTAAAATCAGAATAATGTATAGTTCGATAATTATTTGTACATGTAAATTTTTTGTATTAAATTACAAACATATTGACATTCTATTAGTATTATAACTCGCAGCTACCTTTTTATCTTATCTAGGAATTTTTGCTGAAATTTTGAATCCACCTCTGCTCTGGGGGTACATTACGTTATTGTCCTCCACGAGGTCATACGCAGTTTGTACTGCTTTTTTGACAATAAATTTATCATTATTATTATTATTATTATTATTACTATAAAAATTAGGTCGTTGACTAACCAATGTTAACAAATTAACAAAATGCACTTACGTATAACTTTTTATATAACTTAAGTACTTGAACTTACCGCAGAAGTTAAAATCCGAATAGTTTTTAAAGACGTAATATCCCTATATATTCGAGATATATTTTTACATTAATATTTGCAAATCACACCACTAAAAAAATTATAATCCTGTCAGATAGTTGACCCCTAACGACCAAGTTGATGGCGAGCCCTATAGCTCCAATACTAATACTAATAATAGTATCAATCAGCGTTTGCTGAGAAAACAAATTTCAACTACTCGTATTATAATAATAACAGAAGATAACATAATAATACCATAATAATAATAATAATAACTTTCAGAAAATTAAGTTAACCAAAGAAGACAAAGCTTTAAAATTAATCCATGCAATACAGTTTAAGAAACAAAACGGATGTCAGAGAAAACCTAGAACCCAAAGACAACTTGGAACTTCTTTTCACGAATACCAACTAAAAGTGGTTTCATTTTGCTGTTTCTCACTGGTTCATTCCTACCAATTTTTAAAATTTATTTAGTTACAGCAACAGATCGTTAAAATTGTCTCGTTCTTTTATATCCAGTGGTAATGAAAAATATATTTTTCGTGCACTATTTTTGATAATAAAGTTTATAGTTTTTAATGATAATAATTATAAGTTTATTGTCAAAAAGGAATTTTTGAACTCCGTATGACCATCCGGAAGACAATAAACTAATTTATTCTCCGGAAGCAAGCAAGGGATCATCCCATCCATTCCGAACAAAGATCGTATGGCAGAAGTGCATTTAACAATTCAGCAAATTAGTAAATTATAATAATTATAATACAGAAAAAGAGGTATAAGCATACCCGTCAATGGAACTAGAAATTCGTTAGGATTAATTACTAGGGTACAGTATGCACAGTCCAGGCAATGTAGGGGTCATTTAGCGTCGCATGGGCCTTCTGTCCCGCCAATATAATATAATAATTCTTTAAGTATTGTATTTCTTTTGAAACATGTAAATAAAGCCCATTTTATTTGATTTGAACATTTCAGCATTCTCCTGAGATACGAATAACAGTACTTCGGTACGTGTTATAATCTTAACAGGGTACCAACAAATTTGTGCTTAATGAAATATAAAAATTTATTTTACAAGTACGAATTAATATAAACCATAGATTATTCAGAAAATATTGTTTATAAATCGTAACTATTAAAATAACTCAAAATTAGAGATTTATTATTTGAGTAGATGCTAATTTTTAATGTAGAGTTATTACACCTAACAAAGAATCTATTAAATTAGTTCATTTATTATTACTCACCCAATGCCTTCATGAAATCATCAAACTTGTCACTGGAGCTTAACTTGTATTTCTTGCCGAGACAGTCCTCCAAACTCATGTTGAATCAGAGGAGATTACTCCAGATGTTATAGTACTCTATATATCCCTTCGCGAGGCGATCATTCGGTTTGATAAGAGGATCCTCCTGCGAGGCTATTTATCCATGAGAGTGGCCTGAAGATAAATTTTAGGATGGGTGAATGTGTATGGGTGGGTGCGGTGAGTGGGGGAATTACGTAGCCTGGAATTAGTGAAACCCAGGAAACGGGGGAGAAAAGACGTTGTGTAAAAATGTTTGACATAGTTGAAGGTATTGTAAAAAATCAGCCGGAGAATAGAACGGGGAAGGAAGAAATTAATGAAATGCAAATCATGTTGAGCATGCAGAATTACGCAAATAATTAAAATTCGTACGTTGACTTGGTTGGCTCTTTTTTTCATTGTTGTGTTTGTAAATAGGAAATGTAGCGTGCTATTGAAAACTTGGGGCTATAGTTAGTAATACATAGACCAGATACCTGGGTTTATCAATAACTTTGCTCACGTGGAGGTTATTGGGAGTGTTGGGGAAGATTTTTTTATTGTATTCACAATAAAGTCTCCTCCTCTCCAAAATAAATATTCCAAGTAGGTTTTAAAGAACAAGATTTATTGGGTAAATATGTAACCGTCTTGGAACAAACAAAGGAAGAGCACAAGGCAACAAACGGTAAAGCAATTGAAAGTTCCGTGTGAACTTCGTTCTCACGTATAGCTGGCGTTGATCACAAGGGGTATTCCCTGCGTTGACAAAGGGCGTCGTCGGTGGTAGCAGTCCACGGAATACAGCGATCTTTGACGTGACGACACCACCAGTCGTAGTCGTCGCAGTCGTATGCCTTGTGTCGATTCTTGAAGTCGATAGTTCCGAGTTGGAAAGTACTTCAGTCTCTTGATTTTTGAGGTTAGACGTTGTGTACAGCGTCGTGCGAAATTTCTTCAATCACAAAATGGACTTGGAAATATTTCCGATGTCGTGAAATATTTCGATCGCCAAGTTTGGAGATAGGCGTTTTTCAGCGTCGTGNCAGAATTTGGGAGATAGAATTTCTCCAGCGTCTGGCGTAGTCAGAGTTTGACTTTGAAGATTTCTTGAACTCGTAGGAATATTGTCAGCACCCAGTTTGAAGATAGAATTCCTTCAGAGGTTTGGCGTCTAGTGAGGAGCTCCGGAGCACGAAGTGAACAGTTCAAGAGCTCGAAGGATAATGATTTTATCGTTGCTAGAAGGTATAATTTAAACAAAGACATATGACGGTCTGGGGGACCCAACACTGTGTCGCAGTTCGTTTCTTGAAATTCTCCAGAAATTTCCTAACAGGCTAGACAGAGTTCTCGGGTCTTCGAGCGTCTCCGAAGATGATTTTAGGCGTCTCCCTGCCGTCATGGAATCGCAATTGAGGCGATCTTTGTTTCATGGAATCTTCTATTGTTTACTATGTTGGAGGTTCCTTGGCGTCGTAGTTTGAGACTCTCTTGTGTAAAGAGTGGTGTCGCCTTGGGAACCAGTAAACAGTATGGCGAACATGTAACATTTCGTGGCTCGTTACATGGGGGAGCTTTCAACGTATTATTTGTATGAAGGTATGTACCTTTAGTTATATGTAGGAATTGTGTTCCTACAGGAGTACTTGGTAATGGTAAAATTTAGTGATAGGAGTATTAGGAAGTGGAAAGAAGGTGGTTTCGCATTCCATTGTCGTCCTACATAATTCAACATAATATAGAGTAGTTATTGTCGAATTAAATAACATCCAGTTTTCGCCCTAAATAATTATTTAAGTCATATTAGCCTTCGGTTTGTTTGTTTATTTAGTATCTCATTTGTAACTTTCGTAATAATAATTGTATTATTATACTAATATTCTTCATGCAGTGTTAGTAGTCAGTTTTCGTGTATTCTCATTTGTTTTTGTCGTTAAGTTGTTAACTAACTCACAACAATGGACACAATCGCATGCCTCAACGCATTCAAAGCTGACCTTCACAATGCGTACTATGACTTGGTACATTATATTGACATACGGATCAGAACGCTGGAAGAGCTCAATAAGAACTCGATCGCCAGTTTGACTACAGTCAGAAATTCTCGTCGTCCTTCCAACTGCTATCACCCGGTTTGACCAATGACACATGCACCAGCCCAACTCTTCACTCAGAATAGGGTTTGTGTGTTAGATGGCTTGTCCCAGTTTCCTCCCCTTCCAAATACTCCTACCCGTATCCTCCTACCTCCTCCCTCCATTTTGCGTGGTTTGTTTCCCAACCAGTTGTCAGTCTCCGGTTTCTTTTAGCCAAACGCTCGTTTGACTGAATTTATTCGAGAACTGGACATCTACACTAAGACACTCACAGAGCGGGACACAGTAATCATCATAGGTGGGCCGAACGATATTAACTGGGAAGGACATTTCAACGCTTTTGAACATCTACAAAAACTAAAAGCGGCCTGTCAGCACACAAATATAATACTCTCTAACCTGCGTCGACGTTTCAAAGTTCCACAAATAAACACACGAAATTAACCTGGCAAGCATCTTAAAACGTCACATGGCAGACACAAAAATTACATTTTTTAATTTTCAACCACACCTGACTGCCAAGGTCTTTACCCAGCACGGTCTGAGACCGTTTGGGAAACATAACTTCGGTTCTCTCCTAGTTCCACATCTGACCTCACGTCATCCACCTTCCCCTCTACGCACTCCTACAACTCTTTCTCCTACCTCAGCACCTCCTCCACCTCCCTCTGCTCCTACCTCACCATCACAACATCCTCCTCGTATCTCCATACCCACTTCTTCTTCTGTCCCCGTTCTTTCACCTACTGCTTCCTCATCTCGAACGTCACCTATTTCTACACCCACATCACCTCCCGCCCCCATACACAGTTACAACGTGCGCTCAAGTATACGATGTGGTACTCGAGGGTGACAATCGCGTTCTGGTGTAGTGTGCGAACTTAAATCAGGACTAGAAGCTATGCCAAATTCAAATTCCCCTCCACAATCTAACTTCGATTCCATTTCTCATGAATCACAAACTCTTTCCGAAAATAAAATAATTATATTTCATCATAATGACCAATCCCTTCCACACAAATTTACAGACATTGAAATTCTGGTACACGAAAATCCATTCGATTTGCTTTGGCTTTCAACTAACATCAATGATACTGCTATTTCTAAGTATGTGTTGTATCTTAAGATTCATATTAATTCTGTTTCCCCATCCTGGTTGAGGTTTGCTTCGGTTTTACTTCGGACGAAGCACCATTAAGACGAAAGAAAAACGTTTCTGTTCTTCCTTTCACCGAGTATGATTGTGCATTGTCCGACGGTGACGCGGAAATGCACATTCACGAGCCTGACCCCGGATGTTCCAAACAGTAATAGCCTCCATACTTCAGTGAAACATTAATGGCTATAGAACTCAACAAGAAGAGTTACAACTCTTAGCGCGTCGTAATCTGATCTGTATTTGCCCACAAGAGACACACCTTTCAACAGGACACTCACTTTCTCTGCGAGGATACAGCAGCTTCAGATAAGACGACACCACGGGAGATCGAGCAAGAGGTGAAGTTGCCGTGTTTATTAGAAACACAATCCTCTGCTCACTTGTTCAACTACAAACTCAAATTCTGGGTATAGCAGTCAAAATTCAGTGCGTACCAGGTATGACCGTGTGTTCTGTATATCTTCCTCCAAGACGAGATTTCTCGGAGACTTCCCTCAGGGATTTAATTCACAAGCTCCCTCGACCATTGCTCCTCCTTGGAGAATTCAACGCCCACAGTGTACTGTGGGGCTCGTCGAGCGATTTTCCCTGGGGCCGACTGCTGTATTGTCTCTTTGAGCGAAAAGATTTATGCATAATTAACACCGGAGAGATGACCCACTTTGCATTTGCCACGAGGTCATGGACTGCAATAGATTTGCTCTCCTTGCAACCTGTCTGGTTGCTGATATCTTTCAATGGAAGGTAGAAGATCTGCATGGTTGCGACCATCATCCTATCTTGTTGTCCTTGCAGGAACGTGCGACTGTTCCCGAATGCAAGCCACGGAAATGGATTCTCAGAAAGGTTAATTGGACACTTCCCTCTCTGTCTTCAGAGAAACGGGTAGTGTCCAAGAGAGGGTCGACCATTTCACCCAGGTGATTCATCACGCCGATGAAGAATCCATTCCGAAAACATCTATGTTTCCGCGAAGACCTCATGTTCCCTTGGTGCAACGACGCATGTCGGTCCACCATTCGGGCAAGGCGAAAAGCATTGCGGAAATTTAAGGCTAGTCCATCTCCGGAAAACCTCGCCGCATATCGGATTGCTAGAGCAAAAGCGCGCAGAACCATCAAAGAATCCAGATCCACCTCCTGGAAAGAGTTTCTAAGCACCATTAAGAGAACAACATCGTCCACTAAAGTATGGGAGTCAATCCGAAAGATATCTGGAAGGTATTCTCGAGTCCCAATATCTGGACTCAATTATCAGGGTCGGGTTCTCACCAACAACAGAGAAATGGCAACAGCAATGGCTAAATATTTTGCTGACCTAACATCTACAACAAACTGCTATCCTGATTTCAAGAGAAAAAGGGAAACAGCAGAGAGCACATCTTTTGACTTTCGTTTCACCAACTGGGAACCCTACAACTCTTCCTTCTCTATGTGGGAACTTGAGTCAGCTCTAGCGACAACCCACAACACTGCTTCTGGCCCTGATTCAATTCATTATGAAATGCTAAGACAACTCAGACTCGAGTCGAAAGAATACCTTCTGGAAATCTTTAATCTTTCTTTGTCCGAGGGAGTATTCCCTAATTCCTGGAAGGAAGCAACGTTTATCCCTTTACTAAAACCAGGTAAGGACAAAACGAACATTAGTAGTTATCGAAGCATTGCCTTGACAAGTTGCGTTGGTAAAACTCTGGAGTGAATTATCAACCGACGTTCGTCTGGTATC
The DNA here is from genome assembly GCA_002313205.1 of Laupala kohalensis. Taxonomy (NCBI): domain Eukaryota; kingdom Metazoa; phylum Arthropoda; class Insecta; order Orthoptera; family Trigonidiidae; genus Laupala; species Laupala kohalensis. The sequence goes on along the minus strand of NNCF01130299.1, from coordinate 426,667 downwards.
TTGAACGGCATGACTTGCTGAGTCGATCTCAGTGTGGTTTCAGGAAGTTCCATTCCACCCTAGACAACTTACTTCTCCTGGAAACAACAATTCAAGAGTCTTTTGTCTGAAGACAAAACATCGGAATATTCTTTGACATCGAGAAGGCTTACGATACTACTTGGCGTCATGGCATTTTACAACAATTCAATACCTGGGGATTTAGAGGACGTCTTCCTCTGCTGCTAGTCCTTTTTGTATCAGCGTTCCTTCCGCTACAGAATTGGAAGAGACACCTCGGATCTCCTTCTTCAAGAGAACAGTGTTTTTCAGGTTTCAGTCCTGAGTGTGACCTTATTTGCAGTGGCAATAAACGGCATTACGTCTGCTGTAAAGAATCCTGTTTTACAATCTTTTTGTCGACGACTTTGCTATCTTTTGTTCATCGTAAAGTGTCACAGGTGCGGAGCAACAAATTCAACTCGTTCTCAATAGACTCTACCACTGGTCGAAGACGTCTGGCTTTCGTTTCTCTGCTGAGAAAACACGCTGTGTTCTTTTGGTAGAACCTCACTTCGCTCTGGGGAACAACGTTCTCAAATTCTATCCTTCTGTTAAATTCGAATGTCTAATTTTTTATCAGAGACTGAATTGGATTGAACATCTAACAGACCTAAGAGCAAGAACATTAAAGTCTCTGAATTTATTGAAGTGCCTTAGTAGCAGGGAATGGGGCGCTGATCGCTACTCCCTGCACCAGTTTTATCGAGCATTCATAAGATCTCGGCTCGATTATGGCTGCGTTGTATATAGCTCTGATCGTGTGAGCTATTTAAAGAAGTTGGATAGTGTCCACCATGCAGGAATACGACTATTTACGGGAGCCTATCGCACTACTCCCACTCCGAGTTTGTATGCCGAGAGCAGGCCCAAGAAACAAGATAGGGCGAAAATATCTGAGGTTTAACGCTTCAAGTAGTTTGCGCATAATACTTACCAGACTGCGCTATCAGTCACCCGGCCACCTATATTTCGTCCAGCGCTCAATAGATGGCTGCAAGATCGTGTTCACCCTTCTCCTATTGGCTTCTAGTGATCTTTGTTCATTACATTCGTGCGGTGCAGTATGGAGCTCAGGCTGTGCCGTACCGTGTGATAAAGAATAGTGATTTTATATTGTGAAATGCCTCGAATTTTCGTGTGTTTCGTACCGGGGTGCTACAATGCAACAGGCAACCCGGAAATAACTTTCCACGCCTTCCCTACCCCACCAGAAAGGTAAGTAATTCTTGTCTCAGCGCCACTTCCCACATGGGCAGACGTACTTAGCTCAGTCGCTTTGCTGCGATTATTGTTGCTTATTTATTTATTTATAAATATATTTGTTACATTCTCTTGTAGACAACGGCAATGGATAAAGTGTCTGGGCCTGACTGGTGTGCGTGTCGCACGAAGTATGAGAGTCTGCTCAGCACATTTTACCCCGGACGACTTCCATGGTATGTTAAATGAAAACGAATGTTACATTGAATATTGAAATTTATTATCTGTAATATCTAAGTAATGTATTCATGAATGAATTCTGTATATTAAATGATGAACATAAATATAATATAATAATATTTTATTGAACCACATAGATCATAACAATGATGTATGGCGTGTCATAGTAGTGACAACAATGACAATAATATTTGCATATAAGAATAACAA
>NNCF01130299.1:388760-420030 GCA_002313205.1 Laupala kohalensis | reverse complement strand
TGTACTCAACTTTGGCACGGTTGTGTACATAAATTCTGTAGCCCCATCCTGGCCCGGGTTTTTCTCCGTTTTTCCTTCTGGTAGAGGCGGATTTATCATACAGGTTCTCTAGGCTTTGTCTAGGGACGTGTCTATTGTAACAATAAATCGTAAATTTAGTGTTATTTCAATTCTTATGATTTTTAAACACTATACTCAGAATACTCTATAGTTCGATAATAACTTACATGTAATTTTTTGCTTAAAATTATAAACATATTGACATTCTATTAGTATTATAACTCGCAGCTAACTTTTTATCTTATCTAGGAATTTTTGCTGAATTTTTTGAATCCGCCTCTGCCTTAGGGCCCTTGATCGGAATTGATGGGATGGTCCCTTGCTTGCTTCCGAAGAGTAAATTAGTTTTTTTCCCCCTCCACGTGGTCATACGCAGTTTGTACTGTTTTTTGACAATAAATTTATTATTATTATAATGATCTAAGTTTGTATCATAATTCATTGGAAAGGCAGGCTACTCACTTAAATATCAATAAAGGTCATTGGGTTACTTATCTTTTAGGTTCGTTGTCAGTGGAATTGGCGCAACAAGTTACTAAAAAAAGCGACAGTTTTGATTACGATGAAATGAAAGAAATTTTGCTAAAAAATATAAACTGAGTGCTGAGAAATTCAGAGTTTTATTTTTCTCGCGTAGGAAACCAGAGAATGAAAGTTGGGGAGATCTACGTTATAGTTCAGAAACTAATTTTTCTGAGTGGTTAGAAGATGTAAATGTCAACTCTTTCGAAAGAAAGATAATATCGGAACAGAGAGAGATCTTATTGTTATTCCGATGATGTATCATAAAAATCTTTTAGTGCTAGGTCATGAAGGAATGTCGTGTCATGTAGGCATTACCAAAATAAACCGACGCCTTTTTAAATATTTCTTTTGGCCTAACATGTGTGAGGATGTAGAAAATTACGTTAGATCTTGTGATACTTGCCAAAGAGTTGGATATTCAAATGATGCAAAGAAAACACCTTTGAAAATTGTCCCTGTAGTAGGAGAATATTTTTAAAAATATCTATAGATACTGTAGACCCCCTAGTAAGATCCAAAAATGGAAATCGTTATTTGTTGACAGCGTGGTAGGTATGTTCTAAATACCCAGACGCCGTTCTTTTAAAGAGCATGACGTCTGAATCCATAATCAATGGATTTTTGGATATTTTCAGTCGGATAGGCTTTCCTAGTGAAGTACAAACAGACCAGGGAACTTATTTCATTAGTAATTTGACTAAAACCTTTTTACAAAGTTTTAATATAAAACACTCGTGCAGTTCAGTCTATCATCCCCAATCAAATAACGTAGCGCGTTTTCACAGAACGCTAAAGCGTATTATCGCATCGAACTGTAGTGAAGCTGGCAACAAATGGGAACAAATTCTTCTCATGGCTCTTTTCACCGTGTGTAATGTAGTCAATGAGACTGCGGGTTTTGCTTCTTCGGAGTTAGTTAATGGGAAAACTCTTCGTTCTTCTGAAACTCTCATCCATGAATACTTAACTAAAACGAGGATGAAAGCTTGAAACCAGTTATTGAATATGGATATAACCTTGTAAATAGACTATCTCTTTGTAAAGATATAGCTTTAGAATTTAGTGAAACCACCGAAAAAAGACGAAAATTGTGGTATGATAAAAGAATTGTGGAAAGATCGCTTAAGGAGGGAGATGAAGTTTTGGTTTTAAATTGTCGGATGGGCAGTAAGTTTTCCATCAAACGGAAAGGTCCGGGAAAGGGATTTAAAGAGAATTTCTGACTATAATTACTTAGTAGAGTTTTCCAACAAGCGAAACACATCTATTTTTCACATCAATATGCTGAAAAGGTTTTATGCTAGGAACGAGGATGTTCGAAGCATTTCTGAGTTTGTTGATGCGGAAATGCCTCTGTTTTTTCTTCTAAAGAAGTTAAAGATGTAATCCTTTTCTAGAATGTGAGATAGGGGAAGACCTCCACCCTCATCAAAAGGAAGAACTGCATGATCTTATAAAAAATATTCCCACAATTTTTCATCGCAGCCCGGTTTGACATATCTATTCACAGCCGATATTGAGTTTACTAGCGAAGTCCCTGTAAAAACTCGGTCCTATAAAATTTCGCCACGTCAGACAGAAATTATTAAAACAGATTAATAAAATGTTAGCCGAAGGTATTATTGAAAGGGAGAATCTGAATACGCTTGCGCAAATTACTAAAACGCAATTTTTTTTCCTTGCCGAATTTGGAACAGCGTGTAGAGACGGTGGCCTCTGCCCACTATATTACTTGCCAAAGCCTCTGCCCACTATATTACTTACTAGATCTTGCGAGAGGATTTTGGCAATGTCCTCTGACTGAAAGAGCAAAAATTTACGTTGCTTTCCCAACTTGCAATGGCGTATTCAAGCCACTACACTTGCCATTCAGCACGAAAAACTCGCCATTTTTATCAGTAAGTTGATGGACGAAGTTTTAAGAGATTGCGATCACTTCTACGTCCAGTATTTGAATGACATAGCGATTTTTTCAAATGATTGGAAAACGCATTTGCATGAAGTCGAAACTATTTTGATTCGAAATCAAGATGCGGGTTTAACTATCAAACCTTCTAAATGCAAATTTGGCAAAAACGAAGTTGACTATTTAGGACATAGCATAGGACAAGGCCGTATGAAGCCCTCAGAAATAAAAACAAATGCAATTTCAGAAATAAAAGCACCAAAAACTAAGAAACAAGTTAGAGCAATATTTGGTATGATAAGTTATTATCGCAAGTACGTAAGAAATTTCTCTCATATTATTGTGCCTCTCACTGATCTTTTGAAGGGCAAAGTCATACAAGGTAACGTAGTTTGGAATAAATGTGAAAGGGCTCTTAACATCATAAAACGGATTTTAATATCAAAACCTGTTTTGAGAGGTCCAAATTTTCACGAAGTTTTTATTCTTCTATGTGATTCTTCCCAAGAAAGCATCGGCGCCTGCTTATCCCAAAAGGACGAGAAGGGCAATGAACATCCTGTTCTCTACTTAAGTAGAAAGTTTTCAAATGCTGAACGAAAGTACAGCACTGGCGAACAAGAATAACTAAGCTAAATTTTTACAGTACAAAAACTGAGATATTATCTTGATAACGGGAAGTCATTTTTAATCTAGACGGATCATAATTCGTTCACATGGCTGAAAACATCAGCTCGTCAAAACGCTAGGTTACACAGGTGGGCTCTGTTGCTCCAAGAGTTTGATTTTCGCATTGAACACAGAGCGGGTAGAAATCACTAACGCAGATTTTTTGAGTCGGATATAACATTGAATTTATGGCGTGTTTCTTGTGTAAATAAAACCAGGGTATTTTTGTCATTTTTCGTTGTTAATTAATTTTGTGTGTACAAGTAGCCTCATTCCGTTAGTGTAAATTATATTATTAAATATTATTTGGAGACGTGAAGCTGCTATTGCAGTCTGCGACAGCGCACATATTTATGTAATTTTTCCAGCAAAGTGTAGTGTTGTCATGAAACAGTGAAATACTTGTGCCTGAAGTGAATCAAGAATTACCTTTCTTCGTACTTAGACACATTCAGATACTCCGAAAAGTTTTAGCGGGGGAGTGGTGTAACGTAGTGTAACCACAACTCCAGTGCTAGTTGAAACTTGTGAATTATTTTGAACATGTATTGAGTATTTGTGGAAATACTTTTTCTCGTCAGGAATGTGATGCTTACACTGAAATTAAGCTGAGAGGATACTCCATTGTGGGACGTGTGTTGGAATACAAAGGACAAAGAAGGGACGGATTTATTTTGGAAATAGAAAAGGGTCGCTCCGCCCGCTTGAGTGCGAGTGCAAAGGTGCGTAGAGGCTGGTCACGACTGGCTCATACACTATAAACTGGCTATTGGTATACAAGGCGCCGCTTCTTGTTGCCTCGCTGGCTCACAAGTAGAGTGGTGAGTCCTGGCGTATGCCATTTTTCCGATCCAGGGCGATCGTTGCGAAACCTGCGGGTTTCTGTAGTACCATTCTTTGGTATTCAGTGAGTAGCTGGGATGAATCGAGATGCCGCTTGATTGTGTCGTGGAAGTCTATTAAAGACTTAAGGTAGGTTTGATGTAGTATTCCTAAATTTAAAGGGTGAGATAGTACAGTATTCAGATGTAAATATCTCAAAAGAGCATACAATATGGTATCTGTTCTATTACTCTGATTGTTGTTTACAGTAATGAGTAATTTAAATTTAACCGCTTACTTGAAATAACTGAATATTGTTTTGTTTATTGATGTTTGTTTCATTGTCAAATTAAATTGTTCAACAGAACATCCATTCATTCATTTTATTAAATATATTATTTAAACATTTGTTCTGTTTCCCCGTGAATTCGGGGTGCTGGCAGCGGAACTATCTCAGGGGAAGAGCAATAACACGAAGAGTGGTACTTTATAGAAAAGTTGTTGCATTCCCCCTTCTCACTTCCCTCCTGTTCACGCCGGTCTGGTCGGTCGTGGGCGGACCGGCGATTTGGCTTGCGACCGACGGAAGTAAACACTAAAGATCGGACTTGGGCCCGAATAATTGAGGCCAGGTAGGCTACTGGAGCCTCCTGTATATTCCGGACCGTGTTCCAAGCCAGCGAAGAAACTGGCTGAGTAGTCAGCTGTTATTCCGCTGGGTAGTTTTTCTTTCTCCTTCCGGCGCCCGCGAATTTTCAATGAACGTCTCACCTGAAATCACAAATGAAATTGTCATTATTGAATTAAAACAAAAATTGGTAAATTTATCTGAGTTCACATGCAAAATTCATATCTACTGACAAAAGTTAAAATCATAACAAATTTTTCTCCCTCTTTCAATCCTCCAGATAAATCATGTTTTCATACGAAATACTAATATTCCAGATCCCCTCGAAACCAATTCCGAATAAAATTGAGATTCTGATCAGTGAGTCATCAGCAATAAAATTGAAAATTTAGAAAGTAATAGCACAAGTTAATGTTACGCGTAATTATACGATACTATACGGCACACTCAAGTTTGTTTTCTTTTTTGGTGCCACGTAATAACATTTTTTCGTCGTATAAACATCGTCATGGGTCGTGTGAACTTGAAAAATGTGCACAAAGAGCGAGTGTTATTTCAAACACAATATGTAAAATAGCGAATAAAAACAAAAAGTTCAATGAAATAAGGAAGTGAAAGGACAAAACTCACTTCATCCAAACGCAGCAACTCCTCAGTTGTCATGCTACCTCGATCCCTCTTTTTGTTTTCTTTACGTTCTTTTTTCTCCTTTTTCCTCTTCTCTTTCTCCTCCTTCTCGGCTGTCCCCTTCTTCATGAAATTGAACATGTTTGCAACTTAAAAACAAAACTTAAAGCTTCAGAAAGCACATGGTCTCCCTAGACACTGAGCGAATGAATGACAGATGTGAATGGTTCTCCGAACGATAGGTTACGGTTGATTCATAAAGCGTACACACGGATTAGAAACAAAATATCATCAAAACTTTCAGTTACACATTTTTCTTAAGTAACTTATTTCTTCTACCGGCATACTTCACCTCCTGACCATCATTACGCAAATTGATTCCTATTCCCTCCACTCCGCAATGTCGGACCCCAAACAGCACTTTCCTGAGATGCATCATGTGCATAGAGACGCACACGCACTATTTAACTTCACCATGTTTGTGGACACTATTACTCCATAATCCACAAGACAGCAGAACTAGCACCACGAAGCAATTCACTCACACGCAGCTCACACGCAGAGAACACGACGCGCACCGACATCCGACGTTCACAAGCACCGACCGCGATGTGACAAGCGAGCCACCCCCCTCCATCGTTTACCCCCTTTCCATTCTGCTAAACATGGCCGTGCGCCATAGCTTCACCCGGTCGAAACGTTGTAGTTTCCTGCTTCGCCGCCAGAGAGCAGCTCTTGTTTGATCAATCACTTGCGGGAAATATCAAACAGTTTCTTTTTTGACAACTGGTGGAATGAAGCTCAATGTTATCGTGTATGAGACATGACAACGTATTTTTCCTGTTCTGAACAATTCTCATGTAGTGACAGGTATTGAATTATACAAATTAAATATTTCTCATTTTTACACTTTTTAATTTACTTAAATAATAAATAAATTTATTGTCAAAAAACAGTACAAACTGCGTATGACCATGTGGAGGAAAAAAAACTAATTTACTCTCCGGAAGCAAGCAAGGGACCATCCCATCAATTCCGATCAAGGGCCCTGAGGCAGAGGCGGATTCAAAAATTTCAGCAAAAATTCCTAGATAAGATAAAAAGTTAGCTGCGAGTTACTTAAATTTTCATTATAGTTAAACTGTTGAAAAACATTCAAAGCAATATATCCAAGAAATGATATACGAGATCTGGGTAGGTTCACAAATATAAATTGTACAAAACTCAGTGAAAACTTTTCTTTCAAAATTTACTTACATTTTATGACATCTTTTGTTACATTTTTGTATCCAAGTATCTGTAAATAGGTTTTATTACCTTTAGTTAATTTGTTGATTGTCATCACTTGACAATCTTGTTAATAGAATGATCATGATTCTTGGTACTAATTATGTATGTTAATACTATTTTTATATTATTAGTGTAAAGAATGATTATAATTTATTTTTCCTGATGTGCCTTATCAGTTTTTTAACATGTTTTAACTGTTAGGTTTTAGAAAACAGGCAAGAAACAAAGGAAAATAAATCAAAATGCAGTATCACAGTTAATTTATTAGGAATACACATAAATTATTAGGAATACATTTTAAAGTATTTATAAAATACATTTATACAGATAATATACAAAATTTATGATGAATGAAATCATAAAAATTAGTAACTCAGAAGATTGTGTAAAGTAATAAAAAACATTCAACATAAGAATAAAATAAGATTTGGTTTCTTCATTACTTCTCATTCTGGTCTGTAGATTCTGGTTGCAACCACATCATCAGCTTTCATAATCTAGAAAACAAAAATTAAGGAAACACCTTGAGATAAATGTGACTTCTGTAAAAATATTTTGTATATAAATTTTTATATGGATAAAAGATTAATTTTAAAAAATTATCTTTTGCAATAAAGTATTGTGAATTATTATAATGCATTACATTATTTTTAATGATTTATATGGTATTATTTTGGTTCACATTTTTTGTCAATATCTTCTAAACTATGGCTATAAAGATATCTTATAGGGTATTATTTTTAATATATTTAATGGTATGTTTATTGTTTTATATACTTAACAAATATTTAATTACAGTAGTAATATATATGTAGAACTTACAATCTTGATTTCATTATCGCTAAATTCTCGAATGACACTAGATTCAACATGAACATCCTTGTGAGTTTCAATAAGTTTGTTTCCATCAATGGTGAAGATGGTCTTAACTTCACGTCCGTCAAGTAACTTTTGTACAAACTCTTGACCAATCTTAAATGAGACACTGCGACTTCCAGCAGAAGAGTGTGTGTTGATGGTATAAGTGTCTCCATCAACTTGCAAATCCATAGAGGAGGTCAGGGATAAGTACACTTTAATCTTCTCCTCACTCACTTCTACAAAAAAAAAAATTATTTGATCAAGGTATCTTTACAAATTAAAAATTGTACTGAGATACAATAATATTTATAGTGATAAGAAATCAGCAGTGTTCACCATCAACTTAAATGTTATATTTTTCATATCCTCAGGAAATATTTACATTTTGGAACTTTAAATTTTCTCTCTACAAATTATTGTAAATATGTATGTAAATCTCTATCATGCACCAAAATTAATAACACTTAAATTTATTCTATCAGTAGAATTTAGAGAAACTCATGCTTTTACAATACAGAATATCCAAACAGACAAATTACTGTTAAATAGAATTTCATATTGTATACCTAACAAACAGCGTAAAATTAAAAATCAGATATATATGTTTAAAAAAACAAGTTATTTGGAGAATAATGCATTTGTTAAAAGTAAAAAACTAATGTTTTTTTATATTAGCAAATAATTTTTTGAATCAACTGAATGAGTGCAGAGTGGTTAACATGAGTATACCTACATTAATTTATGGTTTGAATTAATTTGTGAATTTGACAATTCATGTGCGGAGTCTGGAAAGAAATATGAATCATTGATGGTGTATGTAGTACTTAAATATTCTTACCAATTTTCTTTAAGTAATTCTCAAAGTTGTCAGCAGCATGCAACTTGTAACGTTTTCCTGCAAATTTTGCCACCATGATTGTAAATTAGAGTAATTCCCTTACAAATTCACTGTGTACTTTTCAGATGTAGAATGAAAGACAGCAATGAATAGGACACTTATATACATGTGCACAACATTGATTCATATTGTCATAAGCCATACTTGAACTTTGAACAAGGTGTGAACCTGATACGTTTGTGAAGTTCATTGATAAGAGGATGGGATCATGATGTTCAGAGGTTCTCAATAGAGTCCAAACTTATATAACTTTTCCAAAGTCCAAAAACTATACTTCTAGCAGTAATGCAATTTGTTTCTTCCAATGTCATTCTTTCAAACTATAGAAAATCAAGAATATAGATAATTACTCCTTGAAAGGTTATACTCAACATATTTGTCATTCATCAACTATAAATATTTTTCAATTTTTTTCAGACAATATGATCAATATGAGAAGAATTGCAAAAGCTTTCAAGTCAAGAATACATTGAACTCCCAAAAGAATTAGAATGAATACATTTATTTTCATAGTGTTCAATAACCATAAAGATTCATCATTGTCTTATTAAAAATATTACATTTACAAGCTCCATGAAGTGCCTAAAGAGGGTAATTAATAAACATTTTTATTCTCATTTTTCTCTCAATTTTTGATCAATATTGAGAGTTAAGTTTGTTTGACATTAATCTGTTGTTCCACCTTTTTTTAAATCATTTTTGATGATATATTATACCTCTGCATTAATGGAACATTCAATAAAACTGTTACACAAATTTTGCAACTTTAATTAGTTCTCTAGCTATAGATATGTATAGAGGTGTACTAAGGATTTTTTTTGAGGGAATGAAAATAATGCGACACTACTGTTTTCTATAAATTAAAAACTTTTAACAATAATGAAGATACTGAAAATAAAACACTAACTTATTTGTAGAAACCATTTCGAATTACCCCTTTGTAAGTCTCCTAGATAATGAAGTGATTCTTTTCTCTTAGGTTTATGTGGACCGACCAAAAGATTATTGAAAAGAACTGTAGGAGGGAAATTTGAATTTGAATTTAGAAGAATTTAGAAGAATTAACTGTTGTCTCTTTAAACTGGGATGGGTAGACCTGCAGACGAGATGAAACCTAATTCACATGTTTTTAACATCTATGGATTGGGAATGCTTAGAGAGTGTTTCCAAAATTGTAACTTGAAAATATTGAATATTAAATTTTTTGTTATGTAATGTAGTGTAGCAGGGGACAAGTAAAGAAGAATGGATTTAAATATTTTTGGGAAGCACATAAAGAACAATTTTCTTTCAAATTCAGGTGCAGATTGATCTCCCTTATCCCCACCCCTCTAGATACACTCCTGGATATGTAAATTAGTAGACATGATGAAAACCTAGAACAAGTATTTAAAATTGAGCTAATTGAGTTGGTGAGAGTTATTCTGTGCTAGTATCTATTGATTAAAATAACATTTGTTTTATGAAAAATGATTAAATCCTGAGATTATCCTGAATTATGTTAAACCCTATTGTAATAAACAATATTGAACATGTCTTTAATCAATAATTTGAAGAATTAAACTTACCAATTTTCACTATTTATTTTACTACTGTCACATAGAAAACATCAAAACGTGTACGACTATATTTTATGACAAGCTCCTAGAGAACTTGTGTAATGATTTGTTAAAAAACTCGTCTTGCTTATGATAAAAATTTTAAGTAAACCTCTTATATTTATTATGCTTTAGAACAGAAGTATAAAATGATCTATTATATTTTTAAGTAAAGATTTAATGATAGTCAAGAGTAAACATATTGTGGTTTAGTGAAAACAAATTTTTGCGTAAACATTCAGCTGACATAATTATGAATAAACATTTAGAGCTGTGGAAAGTGGAGGGTACTGTTGAAATACAATTATAAAATTATATGTATATTATTGATACATCACATCAGCCAAAACTATTCTAATATTTTTTCCTAATATGCACATTTACTCCTAATACCTAATGAATTCTATAATTTCAATTATTTAAAGAATGCCAAGATCAAAAGAACACAATATTCTGTATTTCACATTTATTTGACCATCTCTTTGAAGAAAAAAATTAAAATAAATAGTATCTCCTTACTGTAATATCTATTCTATTTTCATTATGTTTCAAATAAAGAACACATCTTTATTAAGACTTTTAATATATCTAGCAAGAGGTCTTACAGTATTTATTTCTGTACAATATGGAAGTTTTTTTATATATCATATATTTGACAATTTAGTTGCAAAATGTATAGTAGGTCTTCCCATATCATTTCAGGGATTCCCAAATGGGCTTGAAATGTTTATCCCAACTCTGCATCTGAGATCTATTTTTGTTTGGGCATGTGTGTTTGGGCATGTATGTTCTTCTATTCATTTCTGAAATGAATACCTTCTCTTAAGAATAATGTAGAAATTCTTGATTGTCATATCGGGAGATAAGACACATGCTCTTCCCTTAGTAGTCCATAGAGAGTAAGGACATTACCAATGCACAACAGATGGCACAAACCCATTGGTAATCTTACAGAATTAATTGGTTTCAAGATAGTTCCATAAATTGGGTATAAATGCTTTATATAAATAATATTTGTCTTAGATGCATTAGTAGTTGATGACAATTCATCACACTAGTTATGTCATCTCAAAGATTATTATTTCTTTGACAAATAATTTTTTCTGCGATATCATGATTATTCAGTACTGGCAACTACTTGGCCATCTCTATTTTGGCTATTTTGTATTGACATTTTTAATAGATGTTAACTTAGAATAAAAATAGAATACTCAGATGGCGTTGTATTTAAGCGATGAATAATGAGCTGTGCATGTCATTTAAATACTTTGTTTTCAGAAGAGATATATAAAGGACAATTATGTATGTTATTTTGAATTTCTCTCACTGACAACAAAATAGCTCTTGTAACTTTCAGTTTCATTTAGGGTCTAATACACCCTAATCATTTTTTTCCACTTCATTATGTTAAACACTTATATTTCTTTACTGTCATAGTATAAAATTAATATTTTTTATGTATCTTTGGTTAATTTTCTTCAGTCTCATCTCAACATTGATTTTCTAAGTTTTCTCTGGAATTCTTTTTACTGGACTTTAGGGCTTAGCATCATTGTCATTAGAACCCTTATTCTAGAATATTGGATTTTTCTTGATTGCTTCTGAAGAATAAATTAATACATAAATTAATGAACTACATTGGTATTGGTAATCAGTCATTAGTTTAAAACTAGGTGATTATTATCATGAATACTAACATAGAAATGTAAAACTGTACAATTTAAAGAGTAAATATTGTAATTATTTTTAAAATAACATTTTAAGTATAGGGGCATGACTAATGATTTTCATAACATAAACTTATCTTATCAATGGCACTACTCTTTATCAGGACAAGCCTCCTCCTGAGTGGGGCATACTCTTATCAGTCATAAACTTGTCACAAGCCACTTATATGGCTGAAGTTTGAGAAATATATTGATTATTTATTGAGGTATAATGACTAGAAATTAAAGAAGTAGATATGTTGAGAAATTGTCACTCAAAGCATTTTTATCACAAAGAAATAAATGAATTTTGAATGTCATATTGCTGTAGATTTTATATGAAAAGTCTTTTTGCATGAATATTTTTGGTTGATATAAAACATTCTTCTTGAAAAGAACTGTTATAAGGAATTGTACAAAATTTAATATAAAAAAATTGCAAATCAATCACTTTTACTTTTGCTATAAGCTTCAAATACGACCTGTTGAAATTAATACTGATGTATTCTTGATGTTCATTATTTTCACTTTCTCTTTGATTTTCTCAAAATAATGGAGGAATGGATCAACTGCGATAAAAAACATACAAAATTAAAATATTTATTAACTTTCAATCATAAAGTAAGAAATATCATAAAAATGAAGAAATGTATATGAAAGTGTAAGTTGACCCAATTGAATAATTTTCACACATTATTAAAGAAGGAATAATATTTAGAAATTTATTATAATATATGAAATTAGTCATAAATTTTTGTTCACTTCAGACTTCAAGAACAATGCTTGACAAAATCTAAAACCTCAGATTAATAATTAAACCTTTCCTGTAAGTTCCATCTGCGATTTCTGTGTTCATACAAATTAGAAAAAGATGAATTCAGCGTTTGTTTTTCATGTATATATTTTCTTTACAATGATTTCATACAATAGACAATTCTACCTAGGGGTTGATTTAAAAATGGTAAATTGAAATCCATTTTTAATGAGCAAATTATAAAATAAAGAGTGCATATAGTGTTCAAATTATAAAAGAAAGGAACAAGTAACCTTTCAGAAATAAGTCACAATGATTTTCCAGAATATTTAGTTATAACATACTTTCAAATAACTTGGTGAAAGGATTATTATGATACAGATGAATTATTATGAATGGAATGATTCATTCTGTACAGTCTACTCTATTTTATTAAACACTGTAAAAATTATAATAGTTTTCCTTATATCAGATTGTTTCCATTCATTTTATGTTGTCTATTAGTAAAAATATAAGCATGCAGAAAAACAACATGATTTTTTTATTCATAATTTAATCTATAAAATAATTTCTTTGAATCTAAAAAAAAATAATAATAATAATTCATAATTTTCAATATTGAACAATGACAATAAGTTATCATTTGAAACCCTAACATGGTGAATGCCAAATAATTTATTCTTAAATATTGATGTAAATAATTTACAGTGATGAAATTTAAACTTACATAGTTATAGAGGAAATTAATAACAATCTTAGATCCAGACTACACGTAGAGGGAAATAATACATAAAAGTACTCTAAGAATGACCATTTAATAAATCTATTTTCATCAAGGTTTGTCTACTTTTACTCTTTTATTGATATTTTCCATCTTTCCTATTAGTTTAGCTGTAACAATTAATGTATTTTCAAGAGAAATGATTCACTTTTCATGAACAGCAGTTTTACTATTATCATTGCTACTTATTTGAAAATTAGTTAAAATTATTTTTGATGCTTTTTTGTACTAAACAGGATAAATACATATTCACATAGTACATTTCTGATGACCAATTTCTCAATCTATGTGGTAATACTTGCCTTAACAAAAACACATCAAGTACAAGTTACTAATAATTCTTTATGCAGAAACCTCTTAAATTGTGGTGAACCACACTGCCAGGTAATAGATTAATTATATTATGTTGAATGAAAAAGGGAGAGGGGATTCTTTACTCAATTTCTACCTACAAATTTTGCTGTCCTGTGTAACATTTAAAATATGTTGATTAAATTGTTTCATTAAATGAGACAAAGTGCAGTAAAAAAAATTAAACAAATGTTAAAAATTTCCTAATCTGAACATTGGTGGTATTAGAGGAACAGGGGAAAAACCAAGCATATAAATATAACATTAATTTAAGTCTAACTCTACACTTGATTTTACTTTTATTATTTTTCAGCAATGAATAAGCAAGAAACGTTTCCAATTTGTGAATTTATATCTCTCTGATTTTTTTTACTGGCAAATGACTGACATTGGTGGTCTAATGATAGTGTCCATGCTTCCTCGATCCTGCTGAGCGGTAGAGTATAGGTTCATACCCTGCTCGGGTAAACTAGGTGAGGTTTCCCGCTGGGGTTTCCCGCACTTACTCCAGACAAATGTTACCACCAGTTCCCCGGCAACCCAACATCTCTCCTTCCCAATTCTCTTACCAAAGTCAATGGTTAGGTGGATCACCCGAACCCCACAAAAAAGCATAAAATAAATAAATAAAAAATTTCAAGATGATGTAGATGGCTTCACCAGATATTTTGTTTGGGCTCCCTGGGTAATTTTGGGCTTGAGTGAATGGAACAACTGGGTTGTGTGTTCTGGCTAAAAATCTGTAAACTCCTAGTATTTGATAAATAAGCTGCAATGGCATTTGACAACAGAGAAATCTTAAACAATATTTGTCAGTTTAATAAGAAGGTTAATTTAAGGAAATAAGTTTTCAGTTAGATCTGAACAAATAGAATGAAAAAATTATAATTAAAAAAATCAGTAAATTTGATCAGTATCAGGGAGGAGAAAATACCAAGTTCTGTTAACGACTCCAGATTCACAATGATAAAGAAAGCAATCTACACAGATAAAAAAGGTAAAAGGGATAAGGAGAAAAGAATAGAATGGCAAAAATAGCAATGGTTTCCACTAAATTATTACAAACTTAAAGGATCTCATTCTTAGAAATATCTGATAGCAATAATGAAAAGAAAAGAAAAAAAAGCCAATAGAACAGACTTTGCTGGGGAAAATCTTATTTCATATGATCTGTTGGTGTGTCTGCCCTTGTTTCAGATAAAAAAATTAAGGATTTAACAGAAAAGGGAGACAGTCTACCATGTTAAAAGTAAATCTTATTTGTTCCAGCAACAAAATTCTACATAAAGGAAAATAATACCATACAAACAAATTATGTGTAATTGAATATGGATACCACATTGGCACTACAATTCAAAGAATTGCTTTTTGTTTAGCATTACATAAAAATTCATCAGCATGAAATAATGGAATATATGTTCAAATCCTGAGTTGTCTAATTGCCACATTTCTGCAGTAGCAGCTCTTAGGGTGCTGAGAATGAAGGGCTCCTCCACCAACCTTGAGTTGCGAAGTATTTATTTCCTTTTCATTTATTTAGTCTCTTTAGGATGTGGATGTAATGAAAGGTTGTACATCCTCTCTATTTGCTAAAAAATTATACAGCTTCTTCACTTGTTGGAACTACATATTTCCTGATCAATTTTGTTACCTGCAGAGTGTATGTTATTAAAAATTTATTTGGCATGAACATTTCAATAATTGAGTATGAGGAAAACATATCATTGACAATTATTGCTGATAATAAGTATTCCATATTATATTTCTACTTAAAGAAGCTGCCTGAATGCAATTGTACAGAAATGTTTTTTGTTGTTGTTGTTGATTAGGGATTTATAAATTAGGTAAAATATAAGAAGGCACACATTCATCCCAAATACTTTTTCACCACATTTACATGTATTAACTTTTTTCATTTAACATTTTTTCTAAGTATGTTAAAATGTATATTTTACCTGTATTAAAGCAGCATCTATTTTACTGAACCTTGTTTATTTGTAGATTAATGCTAAATGGAGAGGGTATTGAAAAAAACAACTTATAAAATGTTCAAAATATTTTATTTCATTTCTTTTATAAAGGTGTAGTGTTCTTCAATCTCATTTTGTAAGCTTGTAGATTCTTGTGGACTTAATATCATCAACTTCACAGGTCTGGAAAAAAGAACACCAAAGTTAATGAGTAGAAATATATTCAGAATTAATTTCTGTCAAACTGTCTCCTTTATTGGGAGCAACTGAAAGAAAAACAAATATTATTTCACATAAATAAATGAATAAACTTCATTGTCAAAAAACAGTTGCAAATCACCAAGGGGAAGGCAATGAACTAAGTTACTCTTTAAAACAAGCATCGTATCAATAGACCGCTATCTATTTATTATTTCCAAAATAAACCCTTGATATAATAATTATTTATTAACTTACCTCCTATGTGTAATATATTATGATAGAATCATAATTAAATCAATATAAATAAATCAGAAAACTTTTTCTTCAATTCTATGATCAAAGATGAGCTAAAATCTAAATATTGAGGTCACTGAGGCAGTCTTCTCTCAGAATGACCACTATTATAATGGTAGATATATTTCAATTTTATCACCACTATTATATTGGTAGATAATTTGTACCTCTATTTTGTTTTTAGATCAATTTAATTATTATCTCAAGTATTTCTTTTAATTAATTATTTCATTATTAACAAGCACAGTTAGATTACATAAATAAATTACAATGAAAATTATCTTGTTTAGTTAGTTACAAAAGTCTTTGTTAATTGAATGAAATTAATTTAGATCAAAATAAAACTATATAAATTGACTGTTTGTGTAGACTTATTCACATTAAAATAAATGTCCTAGAAAAATGTTTTTCTATACTAAAAAATATTAAAATATATTTCTCTCTGTAAAAAAATTTCCAAAATGGTATGTAAAAATACTAGTATTTATGATTTGTTTGCTTTCTTGTAATCCAATGAATTCTAAGTCAAAAACAAAACATTTTATGAGTTGCAAATAAATATATTATTCAGATTGGAATGAGTTAGATTTGCTTTGTTGGAGACTATGAAATATCATGCAAAACAACAAGAAAATAGAAAGTAAATTTTTCTGGTAGAAACTAAGTGCTACCTAGAAATTACACCCATCAAAAAAAGTCATCATGCAAACAGTCACAGCTTTCTTCTAAGTAACAATTTGATTGAGTAACTTATTTTATTGCCCCCCATGTGGTCATTCTGTTTGCCACATTTGACTATGAAGTTTATTTGATCTTATTTATTTTAAAGAAATCAAACTTTTTAAAGATCATTTTTTTGAGTTGGATGTAGGAAATTTTGACCAAACACTAAGTCAGTGCACATTAAATAGTCTTCAGACTATGTGTACATGTTTAATACAAAATGTGTAAAAACAGATATTGCACTTTATGCAATCTCATTTTTCATATATAATTATAATATTATGTTAAATATAATCCTACAAGTATAAAAATATATCAAATTTGACTGTTCTGTACAATGAGTTGTTTACATTAGAGATGTGGTGTCTCTAAATGTTCTGTAGGAGAAAAAGGGCACTGTGAATCTAAAATATTTTGCAACCACAGGTTTCATCAACTTACATGCAGTAAGTAAACTAAAAGTCCTCCACTTGGTCATACATAGTTCTTACCACTTTTTTTACACTAAATTATATATTTAAAGATAATTTTCCCTAGGATAACTTGTCAGATAATTCCTAGCTACAAACTGACCTCCCTCATCTATTTAGAACATTTTGTTGAGATGAAAATCATTCTAATACATAAATCTATGATTTTGTTTGTATATTTGTTACCTACAATCATAAAAACTGAAAGATTTACAGACTTGAGGTTTGTTTACACATGAAAATATACACTAGATTTAATTCTGATAAATCATTTAACAAATTTTTAATCTCATGTTAAAGGAAACTATTCTGGTGGTAACTTCAGGTATTACAGTCAAAAGGTCCTGTTATGCCTTCAAGAGAGGTCCTCCTTAAACACAAATTTTGTATCATGGCTAGAAAAGACTGGAAGCTATTTTTAGTTTTCATCCTACATTCGCCAATGGAATTTCACGTTTTTTTATGAAAACTGTCTCCTTTTCCTTTGCAATAAGTGATTCAGATTGCAAAGANACAATAATTACACTTAATTTATTATAAATATTTTTTTTATTAATGCAAGCATTTGTTTACCCATTCATTAATTTTTCTTATAAATTATCATTTATGACCTCAACAAACTAGGAATATCGGTTTAATTATATTTAATTAGTTCAACAACATGCATTGGAAGAAAATAACTCCTGTTAATATAGTTTTTTTTCTTATAGAACAATTATTCTTCAAATTAAAAAAATAAATGGATTTAATACAAGAAAATTGTTGTTACTTCACAAGGATTCCACGATGGGTCTGTAAATTTCTGTATTTATTCAAGGTATAATTTGTCATATTACATTTAACAAAATATTATTGTGGGTTGATGAAATAAAAATTGCTATTTCTTTTACTTATGTATAAAATTAAGATTTTGTTTGTACGTTTGATACCTAAGATCTTGAAAACTAAAAGAGTTATAAACTTGTTTCTTCTTTCTATTTGAAGCAGAACCAGTGTCAGACTGGCCATATGAGAAATCCGGAAAATGAATGGAACATTGCCCTTTTTCTGGACAGATGTCCAGTAATTATTATATTTTTATTTTAGAATTTGAAAAATAGTCAGAGAGATGATATCTGAACTAAATTATATGGTGCCACAATTTAAATACACTGTTCTGAGAGATACATTACAATTGAGTAAGGCAAATATAAATCTCCTTGAAATTCACAGTTTTGGTGAAGTGAAAAATCATCACCTGCAATAGTGGCAGTAGAGTTTGAATGCAACAACTGGGAGGAAGAGAGATCAGTGTGTGTTGGCGAGTGTGTTTATNGGGGGGGGGGGGGGGGGAGAGGTAGGGCACATCTGTTTGGATCAGATAATGTATTTATAAATAGATATCTAAAAGCTATCAATCACCTCTCCCATCTAGTTTTCCCACTCCTTAATGCTAAAATTTAGTACTTCTTATGGAAAATTCACTCACTTGATGTTCAAAATAAGAGGAAAATTATTGTCTCCCCCTGATTAGGAAAAAAAACTACTCATCTCCTCTTTCTGAAACCTTTAAGCTCAATTTTAGTAATGTGTAGGGATAGTTAGCTAATTTCTACTGCTGCATGTTAATTGCAAGGAAAAACTATGACTATCCTGTAATGTTAGATTAATACATTATTTCTTTTTGTAATAGACAAAGTCCATTTATGTGTTAATAAATAAATACATATAAAAGGGAAATTAATAAATTTACATAATCACAAAGTACATTCTGGTATTCAGTTAGTGAGGAAATGCTTTCTAAATTCTTACCATTTTTACTTCATCAGGAGTAAATTCTCTGGTGATAGTTGCGATCTTCGGTGGACCCTGCTGGACCTCTATCAGCTTATTCTCATCTCGCGTGATCGTGGCTTTAACATTGCGGCCGTCTGGAGTTGTTTGATTAAACTCTTCTCCCAGCTTAAAGGTGAAGGTCATGTTTTTAAATGTAGATGTTTGTTGAAAAGTGTAGGTACCATCTTTCTCTGTCAACTGCATAGTTGGCGTTGTAGCCTCAGCAGCTTTACGCATAAACAAATTCACACCTGCAATAATAAAACGACTAAGTTATTTATTTGTTCTCTCAGAGACTTCATTTGCACTGAACTTCACTTGTATGTACTGAACTTCATTCGCAGTATAGGTGTGCTTGCAATAAGGTCAGCTGAGCGGAACGATTGCGAATTGTGTCACGCACCTTAGTTGTATAGGGCATTTTCTACCTTCATGTTTGTTACCGTAATATACTGTATGTACTCAATCACTAAGTCAGAACGCAGAGTAGTGAGGGACAAACAATTAAGTTGGGATATCAAAATTTGTCCCCAAATATTCCGAAAAGTAAAAGCTTAATTTTTATTAACGGGGGTGGGGGTGAGGGGTGTTAGTAGTGCAAACTTTACGTAATTATTGAGATGTGTAATTATGGAAGAGGGTGCAATATCGAGGAGAGTGAGTTTTAAATTTGTATTATAAGTGGGGAGTAAATGGTAATTTAATAATTATGATATTTATAGACGACACCTAAAGGTTCATGTAAAAAATTGGAAAATTTTGGCTGAGCGAGTCCTAAAATCGAGACACCGCAGCGGGCGTCCAACTACTCTCACCGAACTCAGAAAATGGTAGGATAGTCTTATGGGAAGCAAGAGCAGCGATGACACGTACCTTCCTTTTGCCAATATTATTTACTAAAACCCACTTACAATCATCTAATAACTAGCTGGATCATTAAAGTCACTACATCTTTGTAAAGTAAGCATTATTAACAATAAATACGAGTCAATACAACCAGTATTGTATCTAGGCGGGGGCGGAGGATGCTGTCCGCCTCGGGCCTCCTCCTGCAAGAGGCCTCCAAATGTGTCTCTAAATACAAGTTCAACTCTTAAATTGTAACATTAATATACTCCAAAAATGTAAAACCGTGTAATTAATCAAAAAAAATTTTTAGTGTTTTCGCACTCGATCGGAGAACATGTATGGGCATGCACATGTAGACGTGCAAACACTTTTGTGAACTGCTTACCGGCTACAATATGGGGCCTCCGAAAAATAATTTCGCCCCGGACCTCGTTAGTTGTAGGTATGCAACTGAAGGCAATTCTAGTCTGTCAATTAATTCAAAGTTGTTTATGAAACAATAATAATAAACTTTATTGTCAAAAAAACAGTTGCAAATTGCATTATGGCAACGAGCGGGGCAAGAAATTAAGCTCTTCTCCGGAAACAGGCAAGGGAACACCCCATCAATTCCGATCAAGCGCCCACGTGCAGGCACTATTCTGTTCAAGCACTTCCTGATTCTGCCGTAATCAGGAAGTGCTTGAGATCTAGACCGTGATTTTGAGGTGGATGTTCCAAAATTATTCCAAATTCGAATACTTGGTTGTTATAAGAGGGCCAATAGAGTATCCAATGGTAAAGCTCTTCAATGGAGACCCATTGGCGCACAACTTTAGAAATGTGTCTCTCGGGACGTCTTGCCACTCACAACCCCCCTCTCTGGGTATGAGCATCCGTTTTTATGTTGAGATCTCGAAGTCACAAAACGCTCAAACTTCACCTAGCACTCACCAAAGAATAAAAATCAACTATGAGAGTGCCATGTATTGCTTGCTGCTTCAACAATGTCCTCATCTTGTTANCTTTTTTTTTTTTTTTTTTTGAACGATTGAATAAAATTGTAATCTTAACATAAAAACGGCAAATAGATGGCTTTGCTGTTTGGAAAGTTTCATTTTTGAAAAGTTGTGACGGTAGTCCATCCGATCGGAATAATTTTATTGACAGTCGTGCATGAACTACCACATCATATGTCTCGTTGGAGCTAGACGTTAATTAAAAAGAGTCTAAAGACACAAGTAAATTAACGGAAAAATTAGCTCGTAGTCTTTTTTCAGAGGACACTACCGTAGAGGAAGCGTGTTTCTTCACCTGGAAGATCGGAACGACGATGGAAGGCGATATTAAAGGAGATGTTTCTGAGTTACGAGAAATATTAAAGGATTCTGTTAAATGGAAATTGACCGTCAAACTAATTTATCGTAATCTTCCCGCTGATCTTTGTCGTACCAACGAATCTATAAATTATTTTTGTGGTGAAAATACCAACATAGGCTCTGTTTATCTAGGCGATTTTAGTTGTTTAACCCAAAATTATTATAATGCACATTTGCTTTCTCAAACATGGACACTAGACATACCGTAGGGGCAAATTGATATCGACAATTGTTAGAATACGTGACAGATTTGTGAGACACGAGACTTGTACAGGCATGTAAGTAATGAGCTAGACGTGAAACAGAGAACAGAAATACATTAAATGAAATAGAGAATAAACAAGTGCGATAAAAGTAGTAGATTCTCGATCGATGTCCTCAAATCAAAAACAAAATTTATATTATAAGGAGAAGGGAAAAGACAGGTAGACAATGACTATGTAAGGCATGTGACTTTAAAAAATAAATAGATAACACTTGGTAAAATTTAGGAAACGGTTAAAATTGTTTGTGATTGGAATTACGGAGGGAACAATCGCCGTAATTAAATTGTTCTTTGCATTATCTTTATATAGTTCTTGTTTCGTTATCTAATTTTCACGACATATAATCTGGTTTTGCGTTTAGAATTCTTGATTCTTTAATTGTATAAATTTTATTCAACTAAAATTTAATATTTCAATGTATACTTTTCATGTATTATTGTTTCCGCAAAATTGCTTCATACTAATTAATTGTCTTGTTACAGCAGTGATAATGGCCGCCAGTAGGTCAAACGATTTAATACAACTTGGATACTATGAATACATCTATTTAATACAATATTCTAATTACCTATCTCCTTGCCAACTTAAAATTTTGTACTTGCGTATGTAATGGAAAGTAATGTACATGTTTCGATCGCAAAACATTGCTCATAGTGGCTATTAAAATGGAGGCTCCACTGAAACCGACCAGAGTTTATTTTTGTCTAAAACAATTGAAATAAGTAACGAGAGGACGTCTGAATAAGATTCTTCAACAAAAATTCCCACACGAAAAAGGCTCTCCTAAGAAACAAAAGAGAATTTATTTTTTCGAAAACAGGATAGATGTTGATCAATTTATCGAGCGGACTCCGAAAATTTCATATTTTTATTTTTACTCTTCCGTATTACGTACATGGGATGACTTAAAAACTATTGTCTCAAACGATTTGTGTTTATTACAAGATGTCGATTGTGTATTGTCTTAATATTACATTTTACTTCACTTTTTGTCATCTCATTGTTTCTTTTCCTATTGTGGTATTTATAATGTTATTTTGTGTACTAATAGTGTTGTTCGTTATGTTTACTTCGCTATTTAAAACATTTGTGATTGTACATTCATTGTACAAATGTGATTGTAATATGTTTAGTTGACAAAAAATAATAAATCGGAGACAAAGGGGAAATGCCCTCTCTGTGAAATTTCAAAATTTCAAATCTTATTTCGGTTTGCTTTCTTGTAATTTTTATTCTGAAAATTATTATCTAACTTCCCTGAAAGTCAAATTGACTATTCAGAGTAGTGCGTGTGCTTTTAATTCATGTATGTTACACTAATCGTTGATGAGACTTCTCTTATCGAATGAAGTAGGTTCTGCGGTTTCGAAATCACTTGCGCACTCAGGAACGTTTCACTGATTGCGTTTTTTCTGAATCAGAGACCCTTAAGTGTTTCTCTCCAACAATTACCACTGAAGTATATAATCAAAACAATGTACCTAGATTAAATGCGGGAGAAAATTCTACATCGATTTAACTGGTAATCTTCTAATCGTCATGGAAGACGTGTGATAATGTGACGTTTTCTAAAATGTTCGATATATTTAACCGTTTCACTGAAATGAAAAAGTCAAATATTTAACGTGAAGCAACTGTAGCAGTCGGACTTGTAATGAATCTCTCCATAAGAAGCCGACCAACTGGGTTGAAACACGCACAATAAAACCAGTCTTAAAATAAATTCGTGGCTCGTAAAGGAGAAACACCACCGCATCCATTGTACTACCCCCTCCTCCTTCCGCAAAGCTCTTGGAGCCATGTCTGCAATGCGCTACCACTATATCCTGATTCCATCCCCTCCACGCCTTTCGACACCCCTTATTCCCCCTTCTTTTAGTACCAATTACCTCCCTTTCCCTTGGTCCTTTGTTCTCCCCACCCGATCTCATGCATCCCATACTCCTCCGTTTTTATCCTCCCTATGATTTTGCAGTACAACACGAGAAGAATTTTCACCGTGGAAATAGCGCACCCCTCATGTCTCCCTAGTCCTTTTTCCACCACGTCAATTCATGTACAGATCCTCGAGGAATAATTCTGCATAGCATTCATCTGTTTCTTTAAAACGGACTCAACCCCTTCCCTGTTCAATTTCTCTTCACGAGAAGTTCTCGTGGTTCATCACCAGGACCAAAAGTTAGTTTACTCCATAAAGGTCCAGAGCTCTATTGATAAAACGTGCCACGAATCGCTGCTCGGGAACATTAAATAAGCTTTCAGTGAATCTTCTTCATACGTATCTCCCTCATTCACAAAGTATGTTGTCGTGAAAGTGGTAAAGATATTGCATGGTATTGACCATATATACGAATCTCTTACTTCATATTTACGTTAGTTACTTAACTAATTACTTCATGTAATGCTATCAAATTGTTTCAATTGAACATGAATGAAAAATGATATTTTGAAAATATCTCAATACTGTGTGTTAATTTCTGCAAAAATTATCTGCACATAAATGAACTAACTTAAGATTCTACATAAAAATTGTGTTTTAATTAAACCCAAAATCATTATTTTTTCAGGCTCACGGTTTCGTGTTCTTCATATACGTGTTACAACGTTTAAGTGAGTTTAATTTCGCGAAAAAACTGAACGTGTATGTGAAAATGTACGAAAAAAATGAACGTGTATGAGAAAGTGTGCGCAATTTCGCGTCTTGACTGCATCCCGCCTGCAAGGGATGACTTGGCTCTAAAGAAAAGAGTGAGTGAGAAAGCCGTAACGCATTCCCACCTCGAGAAGGGGTTTTCGGAGCAACGAGGGAATAAAGTCCCCATCCCAATCCCCACCTCTTCCCCATCCCACACACTTCAAAGGTCCCAGGGAGACAACCCTTAGCTCAGTGCCCAACCGCCCTTCAGTATTGGGCACGCCGCGTCTAACAGGCGTATTGATCCATCCAAGGGGCGATGGAGGTGGTGTACGTACGTCGCCATTGGCTGTGGATGTGGGCTCAGCATCACGCCACCCTCGGTCTCCACGTGGTCGTCCCGCACCGGAGAACGAAGCATGTCTCCAGTCGCACCACAGTCTCCAAACTTTTTTTAATAATTACTTCGGTTCTATGTGTCCATCAATACGCGACAAAGAAAACAAACAAGGTTGTCTTCACCACATAATCCATACTAATACATAAATGCCTGGCGCGAAAGTGTGTCTAGGTTTGCTACCTGATCACAATAAATCACTCAACAGATAGTCATGAAATTTAGCTACGAGATTGTTAAGATGTCCAGGATGACTATAGGCTAACTTTTATTTAAAAAATATACAATAACGAAGATAAAAATTGTATTTGGCAATAAATGTTGATAATCGGAAAAAAAGTTATTTTTGCTTAACCTAAAAAATTATATTAAAATACTTCAATTCAGGATAGTAATGTAAAAAGGAAAAAATCACCAATTTTTAGTAATCCCCCTAAAAGAGGTGACATGACATGACTCAACAAAAAATTGACATTGAAAGAGAAAATACATCGAAAAATCGATAAGGACTAAAAGTTTTTTTCGGAATGTAATTATTTTTGCAGAAAGGTAAACATTGACTTCCATGGTAACGAGTAAATTGTAATCTACTCATCCGAAATTGAATGATTTAAGACTGGTCATTTTGATAATTAAAAATGTAATTTAATATGACCAATAAAAATTGCGCTTCCATCAAACTATTAATCGTTTTATTTTTTATAATAATTTTTTAAATCATGATCTTATGATTTATCATTTATGATTTTATAAGATTTTAAATACTGCATTATTTGATGAAACCTGATCTTCAGTGCCTTGTAAAGAGGTAAGAGGGAAAGAAAAGTTTAAAATCTAAAACAATAATTATTAATGTTAGACTATCATCAACATTCATAAGCGAAAAGTATTGCTCCCTGGCCCGTTTTTTCGTAATAGTAATGAAATGATTTCAATAGTTCGTGTATCACTGTTTGAGATGAGAAAATGTGTGTCCTTAGTATTCCAAGACTAGCATCAAGCGGCGTGGAGAGGAGCAACACAATCGATCAGAACTCGTTCCCATGACCATCAGTTTGTCATTACTGAAATAACAGTCGAAATGAGCCGAATTTCAATGGTTTCATTTGAACTGAAAGTGATATGCACCAACGTTCAGTCAACACCCTCTGCGGGAAACATTTCGGCCGTTTTACTCCCTTGTAACTTCGTACTGGAGATGGTGATGGTAGTAGTAGTAGTAATAGTAGTAGTAGTAATAATAATAATAATAATAATAACAATAAAGTGTCTTTATTTCGGCGAGACTCAGACCATAAGGTTTGCTCTAAAATTTTAAAATACAAGATTAGAATCTGGAGGACTTTATTTACATTAAACGCTGTAATACTTTCGATAATAATTTGTACATGTAAAATAATTTTTGTGTGTTAAATTACAAACATATTGACATTCTATTAGTATTATAACTCGTACCTAACTTTTCATCTTATCTAGGAATATTTGCTGAAATTTTTAAATCCGCCTCCGCCTTAGGGCCCTTGATCGGAATAGATGGAATGGTCCCTTGCTTGCTTCCGGAGAGTAAATTAGTTTATTGTCCGCCACGTGGTCATACGCAGTTTGTACTGCTTTTTTGACAATAAATTTTTTTCAATTTAGGGATCATCCCGGTGTAATGAGAGGGGGAGAAACATAGATCTACAGAAGGTAGGGAGATTAAAAGAAATTGTTTTTCACCAACCCTGAAAGCAGTTGTGCATCGTCGCAGCTGATAGAGATTATAGTACAACAGAAAATTTGTTCTATAAGTAGGTACATAACAGAATTTTGCACCATTTCCAGAGCTTGAGATACACATAGCTAAATCCATAATTTACAACATGCTCATATTTCATGAATAATACAATAACATTTTCACCACATTTATTCTGGAATGCTGAATTGTAATGAGCCATTTTCCTTTTCAAACCGCGTTTTATCAATTTTTCGTAAGAACTCATGCATATCAAAGCAGGAAATTTCAAATAAAACATATTTGAAGGTTTGCGAACTCGCGTAAGCGGTATCCGACGCTGGTTTACGTCTGTTTAAATTTACTTTTAGTAGGCGTCGTATTAATTTGCTAACAAAGTATCACATATGAAGGGAAAAAAACAGATCATAAATATGTCTTTTCAGGTTGATTGGAGTTGTGTTGTCGATATACATTACCCTGTTAAGTACCATACTTTATTTTTTACTCGTCGACTCTACTTATAACTTCAAGTTAACTTCATTGCCACTCAGATTTAACATTTTTTGCCAGATTGTTTTGTTTTGTGTGTAATTTACTCATGTCAAAGCTATTTTCAGTCTTTCTTTTCTTAATGAAAATATATATAACAATTATAATAAAATGAGAAAATATAATGATTTTGTTATACATTAAGATATACATAAATATACAGTCATAAATAAAATACAAAGAAAGACATTATTCTCCGTTAGTAAGCAAGGGACCATTCCATCAATTCCGATCGAAGGTCCTCAGGCAGAGGTGGATTGAAAAGATAAGAAAAAAAGTTAGAATGGTGTTATAATATCACCATAATACCAACAAATTTGTATTTAATAAAAAGATAGTTCGATAATATTATTCGAAATTTATAATTTATAAATTGTAACTACTAAAATAACT
Source organism: Laupala kohalensis (assembly GCA_002313205.1). Lineage (NCBI taxonomy): Eukaryota > Metazoa > Arthropoda > Insecta > Orthoptera > Trigonidiidae > Laupala > Laupala kohalensis. Next base: position 392,917 of record NNCF01130299.1, on the reverse strand, counting down.
CTGAATTCGAAATTAATCATTTCAATAGAGCGCCTCCCCTAGGCATGAGTATAGAGAGTATGCATACAAAATCTTCCTCTACCCGAAGGAAACCCGGAGAAAAACCCGAGCCAGGATGGGGCTACAGAATAAATATACATAACCGTGCCACGGTTGAGTATAGATAAAACTAAACTTGTAGGAATAATAAGAAAACAATAGCAGGATCCAGGAAGGTCATTTTGAAATTTAATCATTTATTTTCAGAGTACTACAACAATGGTGTGATAAGGTACAAGATTAATTGACGTATTTATATTTAAAAGGATAATTTAAAAAATAAAGATTTGGCGGTAAATTGAAGAAAAAAAATCGAAAAAACAACAACAGATATTCCAGGTTGAAGAATAAACGTTTTAATCTTTTGAAGTGTTGCGTGTGTTTACAGTTTCAAATCTACATGTTTCATGTCATCTGTTAATAAAAATTGGACTGCTTAATTTGTCCGAACACAACTATTTATTGGTTTATATCTTGCAGACGAAACTCAATAAATCAAATTTTTATTCCGTGATAGCAAAATCACTGTCTACTCGAAACCCTTTGAATGTCAGCAGATTCGGCAATTTGAAACTATTAGTAGTTCAAGTTCAAGAGGAAATGGAAAGTGTCGCAACCGCATGCTTTGATGTTTCTCCGCAATGCAGCTCTACCCGCGGACTTCCCTCTCCGCATTGCTTCCGCTGCCGAGGAACTTCCGCCACGAGACCGGAATTGGGGTGATTGCAAACCGCTACTTTGAGGGGATGCGTGTGTTAAGTTGTCAAATTGGTATACCGGTCGGATCATAGTCGCGTGCTTCTGATGGTACCCTTTCCGGAGGATTCGTGGGGGAATTATAGAGCAGACGACAACCCTCTGCCGACACAATATCAAACCGAAATTGATTTTAACTCATATCTCACTTTTCATTATGTTTTTATTAGCACCTANCATTGTGTTTTTATTAGCACCTACGCAACACAATTGGTGTATCAGAGACCAAGTACCGAAACACTCATTCACTTTAATTTTTTATTACTGTGAAGAACAATTCGAATTGGATTTCTTTTTACAAATATTTTGTGGTAGATTATAGGTGTGGAGAACCTTCCTATTCACATTGAATCTCTCACTGTTTAAAAAAATTTAATAATTGTCAAATTGCAATAAAAAATTTGATATTACCCGAAGAGAAAAAACATGTTTTTATTCTATAATTGGTTGACTTCGAAATAGAAGATCTAAAAGATATTAAACAGTTTACTTTATTCAAAATATTTTTCGAGAGCCTTGTCGTCATTCTCAGTGATTCTGCTAATGTGGAGGACGGGAGTCAGGGTCAACGCAACGCACTTGGTTGGAACTCCTCCATTTACTTCGAGAAACGTTTTTACTCATGACAAGTGGACAAGGAGGAGTCCCATCAATTGATAGAAATTCTGGAGAAGAACAAGACAAAAACCAGCGCCAGGAGGGGACTACCAAATTCACTTCGTCGAGATGAAATAATAACGGTTACTATGAAATTATGCAAATATCGTGAAAGATCAAACGATTCATCATTAGAAATACTAGTCTTTATTTCATGGGTGCAATTTTGTGTATCCTGAAGAGGAAGAATGTAGTCAGCAGAAAAAATAAAATAAATTACATCATATCGTCAGAAACAACATCAAATTAGAGAAACAAATAGTTTTCACTCTCACGGGTGTTCGAGTTGTATCTCAAAGTTCAACAAGCTGTGTGAGAATGACAAACGCTTTCTATTGAAAGATTGCTTTAATCGCAGAAATCAATGAATCAGCGACAAAATGACCCTTTCTGCTGCGATTTGATAGCAGGTCTTATCACTAAGACCTCTGAAGGGCACTTGAACTTCACACCTACGGCGAGTACTTCGAACTACTACTTCATTATGCTCTGGAAACGCCATTGACAATTAATGCCACATTTCGAAATATCTGCTAATTATCTTATTAATTTATGTTTGTATCTGTCATAAGCTTTCAAAATAAAATATCATATGATACTGTCAGGTTGAAGAGATATCGACTGAATTTACATCCATATCTTATGAAAGGAACATAGGGAAATCCATGGTAAAGTTTTGCACGGGTAAATGTTTGTATTGAAGTTTCAATAGGTGGGAGAAGATTTTCCGCGTAAATCCGGTAAGTAGCCCACTCGTCTTTCTCCCGTCAGTAGCCTTGTGGCGCAGTGAGAATCTTTGCCCCGCGGTGCGAGGAAAAGGTTTGCAAACACATTTTTTTGAAAAATCAAAAATTTAGAATCTTAATGTATTTATTAAAAATTCACATTTTTACCGAAGATAGAGGAGATATTGAGCTACAACACAAGCCATTTTTGTGGACGATTAAATGAACTCCAAGCCAGTGAAAAATCAAAGTGTCAAAAATGCAAACCTCTACCCCGGCTTACCCTATGTGTTGCAGTTTACATTTTATTTAAAGTGAAGTTTTTTAAAGTTTGAACGCCGTTCACAATCAGGCTGACTGAGAAAATAGTTGACGGGATATTCTCCAGAAATGGGGAAATAAATGTTCAAAAAACCCCATCTTAACGATTTTTTTCTTTATTTTCGTTTTTTGTTGCACAATATATTGATACAAATGAATTAGGTCATTTATCATCAGATTCAATGTGCGTGGCACAGATAATTATTTATTACGTTCTCCTCACTCCTATGTCATTTCATGTCCCACTACTTTGACATTTTTGAAATTTACTCCCGTCAAGGTATAGGTCAAATGTCTCCATTTCCGTAGAATCACTCACATGTACTCTGCCAGAGGAGGAGGTGGAATACAAAAGAAGAAAACGAAATTAAAGGAAATTAAGACACCACAATTATTATTCTCTTCATAACAGAGAACATTCTACAGCTCTGCATGTTTGCACTAACCTACACCTTCCTTATAGTTTCTTCACAGATTCCCGATGCTTGCTTTGATTGAATTTATTGGATAGTCCTTTGCTATCTTTCGAAGAGGAAAGTAGCATAGAGGTCATGGTCTTGTATGTAATATTTGTGCGGTCATAAATGATTTAAAATATTCTCATTAAATTTACTCTACCGAGATGCTTCGAATGGTATAATAATATTTTATAAACATACCAGGGACCAATTGGAAGGATTTCTCTTCTCTTTCGATACCATTTGAAAATATCCCCGCTATTGAACCCACACCGGATCTGATTATTTTGCGGTTCTGTTAAGGATTAGCGTGCAATGCCACCATGCCTAAATTCTGTTCAATTTCATTAAATATTTGAGTACAATAGAAATCGTGAGATTTCGAACTGATAGTGTAGTAACACGCCGAGATATCGCAATTTTTTTTTTTCTCATTTAAAGTTCACTAATGGCGAAGAATTCCGTTGTACTAATATAAGAATTCCAATGAGTGAATCCCCCGAACCGTGAAAGGGGAAAATGAGAAAGAAGGTGAAATATAAAATTTACTTACCATTTCTTACAACGAAAATTAAGTGTTGATAAAAAACAAACAAAAAAATAATTTTGTTCATTAAAAAAAATCAAGATTCAAATTTATAATATGCATCTAAAATATTAGTTAACTTAAATGCACAAATGTGACCAATAGTGTCGTTTATGATTAAAAAAAAAAACAAGATCAAGACCCAATCATAGAAGCTCGGTATCAAGACCGAGTCTTACCAACACAAGACCCACACAAATATCGAGACAGAATACCACGAGTACTACGGTCTGGGAATTTCTATGCGCCTCACGAATAAAAAATAACTATGTATACGAGAGATGCTCTGAGGAAGATCAACCTTTACCAAATCAAAAATAATTTTCAGTGGAACGCACAGGTAGACTGGAATGCCCACAGTGCCATTCTCATCGTTGAGCACACCGGTGCGAACAGTCGTTTCTTACCAGCGTCGAGGACGAATGGAAGTCCCGCGGACTGGTGTGACGAGTTTCCACGTATGGCATTGGGTCATTGACCTGTCAACACCTTGAAAAGCAAACCGCAAATAGTTCCCTCGTGTACTCGACTTCGTATTCACGTTCCAATATAAGTGTTGTCGCAACGGAAGTGGAAGGGTAAACAAGTTTAGAGTTCACGTGTGTTTGCTTAGGC
>NNCF01130299.1:367760-378572 GCA_002313205.1 Laupala kohalensis | reverse complement strand
CCCCCCCCCCCCACAAGATTCTTTATACAGCCATGTGTATTCCTACAAAACAAAGTTAATCCCTTCCACAGCAGGATATGGTAATTTGATCAATTATACTTTAAGGTATACATTTCTTTTGTAGTGCTCAATAAGAGATCTAAAAAAAACCATTCAGATTCAAGTCCCCTCTCATCTTAGGACTAACAACAACAGCAACCCCATACAAATACTTATATTTTGGTCAATTTCATGCATTTCAAGTTCCCATGAGCTTCATATACATCTGAAGGTAAGGGAAATAAAATAAAAAAATATTTTATGAACTTTTTATTGTTCAGTGAAAATTGACAAGCAGAATAATTCATTATACATGATTTCAAAGTTGCATTCTACAGAGAAGTTATGCTATATCACTGATACTGTATTATTGAGTAATAGGTTCAAAAATTACCAAAACAGTAATGAATAAAAAATACAAAAATATATTTGTAATGCTTATACCACCTTATTACTGTTGAAGGTTACACTGAGTGACATTCTCTGATGTTAATATTATGTATAGATCATTTGCAAGGCAAATTTATTATCACACTGTTTTGACATGAAGAGAAACTTTTAGACTTAAGAAAATCAAACTTCATTAACAAAGTCATTTGAATTCACTACAATTTTTTAAGTTCACGCAGCATGCATTAATTTAATCAAACTACATTTAAAAATTCACACAAATTTTTGTGAACAAATATCTTAAGGAACAAAAACAGTGCAATAATCATTCAATTGAGCAATTGTGATGTATAAAAACTTAATTCCTACAAGTAGGACAAGAAGTTTAAATGAAAATTCTTTGAAATTTAAATACTTTAGGTGGAAGGTGGTGCATTTTCAGTCTTCTTATAAGGCTTTGTAGATTCGTGTGCACACAATATCATCTACTTTCAAAGTCTGAAAAAAAATAAAAGAAAAGAAAAAGGTTAGGATATACTGAAGCAATGAAATTATGACTACTTCTATAAAAATTTAGCATTTGTTAATTACTAGATAATTAGTTAATGAGTAGCTTTATAGAAAAGAGCACTAAGAACAGTCAGAAGTTTTTCAGTTTTGACTCAACTTTGTCATAAATTTAACAAAAACCAATCTAGTTTTAGATCAATTTTGCCCCAGTTGCCAGATAATGCCACAGTTGACATTAATAAATCTAACATCAAACAACAACACATTAACAGTTAGGTGAAAGAACATATTGCGAAATTGAAATAAGACAATGTGCACCAAACACCAATCTTGAAATTGATATGATGAAAGACCATTTCCTGTGTTTTCTCTGAAGGGTAGTTCTCCTGTTCATAACGAGGGTCAATTGTAAATGTGTCAGGATTACAACTCTTACCGGGCCAGTTTTATTTTGCCCCACCTTGTGTTTAAACACATACTCTACATTCATGGAAAGTATGAAAATTATGCAATCAGTGGAAATGGTTTAAATAACCATCTAGGAAGGTATTTACGTAGTATATTAAATATGTTTTGTTTCATTTACGAGGTAATGTTATGAATTAATGATTTGAATATACACGACAAATTGACTGCCTATCGTGATACTGTGATTCTGCAAAATATGATTGGTCAAATTCCCTCAATCCTCTTAGAGTACAGTATTAATGTTTGCTCTAATGGATAGTTAGCGCGGCGCGCTCTCTCGCCTGAGGGCAGACATTGTCGCTGGAACGGAAGGCCTGCGGTCGCTTAGGTACTCTGATAGCCCGTCCGTTCCTGTGAATTGTCGGTAATTTCAGGCTTCAAAGACCCTCGGCTCCATAGTATTTCTTGCCTGTGCACCCGTTAAGAGGCTGTGCACGTTGGCGTCCGACGCGTAGCCCGCACTCGCAGTAGACCCATGGGAATTGGATGTCAGATTTTACAAGCATTTGACATGATAGGATGGGTGACAACAGACCTATCGTTCCCAAGCCCGAGAAATAGATCTCAGCCCTCTGGAAATACGGCACGGCGCGCCACGCTATGGGTCGTCGGAACAAGATAAGGTCTGGGTGGAAATGATGTACAGAGTAGGGTACACAGAAACATATGGAAGGCTTTACATAGTTCCACTTACGATGCGATAACGCCAGTTTTGATCCGAGAACTCACCATGACAACTTTTTCAGGAGTGAACTCGCGAACAATATCAGTGTTCTTCTCTCCCTTCTGGATCTCAATCAGCTTGTTTCCATCGCGAGTGATCACAGCTTTCACCTTGCGGCCATCGGGAGTCTCCTGATCGAACTCTTCTCCGAGCTTGAAGGTGATGACGGTGTTCTTGAAAGTGGAGGAAGACTTCAAGGTGTAGGTGCCGTCGGCTTCTGTCAGCTCAATGACAGGCGAGACAGAGCCACCCACTTTGCGAGTCATCAGACCCACGCCTGCAAAAAGACCAAAGTATTTGAGCACTTTTACAAGTAACAAATTAAAATTAATGCGTATTAAATACGATAATTGTAAGTAAAAAACCGGTGCCGAAGACTACAATATTGAGAAGTAAAGTTCTTAATTAGTTTCTGGCTTTTGACGCGCCTATAATCAACTAATAGTCAAGGCATAGTAACCATCCTGGGGAATGTTCTGGTTGAAATTTACATCAACACTTTATGAAACAGACTGCCTATTAAAAATTGATAATAGGGCGAAACCACTCAGACAGGTATTCCAATTCAACCTTTCTGAGTTTCAGAAAATTTACAACTAGTCAAATTTTGACAGCTATCAAAACCACATTAGATTGAAATCTTACGGCACGAAAGTTTCTGAAGAGAAAAGTTATTTTAATATATTCTACGCATGCTAGACATGGGTGACCAAAGTATTTTTGCTGATTAAGTTAAAGTTAATTTTCATATTTGTCAATCTCAAGACCAATTCTGAGTTGGAAGAAACCTGTTCTCCCTTCAACAAATCAACCGGGTAGATGTAGATTTAGTTTCAGCAAGCGGTAACAAATTTCTTTGCTATTGTTATTTCAATAGAAACCTTTTTACTCTATGCATGTACAATGTTTATGATAAAAATAATAATTCAAGAAAATTGGATGAACTTTAGTGGGACACGTGTCAGTGACTTAGCTAAGTGGTTTCTCAACGGGAAGCGTTGACATATGACCTCCCGGATGCTTTCAAATACGAAACAAATTAAGTCGAGCAGTAAAGAAACAGCGGTGAAAGGAATTTTGGTAGAGAAAAGTATGCCGGGAATGTACTCGAGTTCATCAAGTGTCTGATTTCTTCAAGTTTCAATTAAAACTTAATTAGATGCTAAGGTAATTGTTCTAATAGGCTCACAGCAATTAAATAACCCACATTCTTGACGATGACTCAGTGAAACACGAGAATAACTTCGCTTATGCGGGAAAATATTTTCAACCATCGCCAGACTTTAATGTCAACCATTATTCTAGTTCACAGGAAGGACTTTTCCAAGGATAAAAAGTAACTACTATTTTTGGAACTTACAGTATTTATGGTCCACATCCCGGGAGAAAATCAGGTTTAATACTTCGAGATATTAACTTTTCTAAATGTGGTAAGCTGTAAACGAGTGACTTTCCCAATAAATTATTAACTACAGTAAATTATTTAATTTAAATCATTAAATCATTTAATTCCTGACCTAGAACCAAGTAATTATTCAGAATTAATTTACAGCAATGTAAATTTTGCAGACACTGTCACATGTAATTAAATAATTTACTTATGTTAAATTAAAAACAGTTGTGAAGAGTCAAATTTTAATTTTCTCCTTAAGAGGTCTACCTAGTTCAAGTATTACTACACTTCATGTTCCAGGATTATTTTGTGCAATAGCTTACGCATTCTAGATAGGCAAATCAAAAATATTATTGTAGTTATCCTTGTTGGCAGAGCTTCCGCGGCTTCGGGACATCACAAGAGATGAAAGTATTGGGCAACCCTGAGACAGGCATCTCCACGTTATTGAATTTATGAGCTAAATGGAACAATTGATTGCCGGACCGCTGCATCTGAATAAGGCGTGCCTGCAGCTTCAATACAGCTTGTACGGAGTAACAATACAGATCAAATGCTGCGTGATAGAGACACTTCCATTGTGGGCTCGTGGAGCTCCTTGGCATACGGTTTTCTCTATAGCAAGTTTTATTTAGAAAGGGAAAGTATTCACAGAAACCAATAAATTATACATTTGAGTCTATAGTAAAACATTTAATAAATATTAAAAGGAGACTTTCAAAACTTGCAGCTCAAAAATTTGTTCAGAATAAACTTATTACCCATTAAGCTTGCAGTCTTTTGCTACTTTTATGTTTTGATTAACAGGAGTTGTGGTAGCATCTCAGCACGGTACTTTTGAAACTAATTTGCGGTAGGTTATTTTTATATAAATCAAACAATCCAGCATTGCGGTAAGGAAAAATAATTCATAAAATGCATAGTTAGAAATGAAATTACTTAGATTTGTTCTTCCAGAGGTAACAGATTCGTGGTTGTCAGATGAATAAAGAAAGTTACGTGGTTATAATGAATTTATGGTATAACCAACGACAATCAAGACTAGTATTTTCTTTTTCGTTCTTTCAAAATATATTGAAAAGTTTAATATAGTTTATATCTTCATATGAAGAGTTAGTCATGTAACGTATTTTGGCGCAACTTTAATTACTTTTTCACTTCTCTAGTCTTAGATTTTTTTGATGGTGTAATCCCGAAGGAATAACCTACGTATAATTGCCGAATTATGACTAGACAATTTCCCCATAGACACCCAAGGAAGGCACGATGGCCCAATACATACAAAAAATGTTTCTAGATACAGTGTGGGAGAAATGCATCGGCAATTAAAAAACATTTGTTATATATTATCAGATTTTACTATCATTCAAATATTAAATTTTAAGGTGACCCTCACCAAATATCTAAAGGCTATTTCACGATCAAAACTAAATTTGATTCAAATTAAGGTAAAAATCCAAAGAATTCGCATACTCCGGACAAAACTGAGAACAGCGTTCTTTAGACACGATGAAGGGCGGAAAAAGATTCTTCGGGGGCGGAGTGGCGGCATGCCATTACCCAGAGATACGTCTCCGCGTCGGCAATAATTGATCACAACAATGAGCTTAATAGGCATAGATTGAGGATGAAATGGTCTCGAGGATGAGTGCACTGTGCTTGTTCGTTGTGTTAGTAACTTGAAGCTGGGCCAGTCCAGATGTACTGGTGCAGAGGGAGAGGGGCACAAAAAATGATACGGATGTGAGTCAGAGGAAACTGCTGTTTTTAATTGGCAAAGCGAATTCGCAGATCCACGCAGTACTCTGACGTCGAAGATGCGCTCTTCCAGAGAAACGAACGTGTAATTCAGTCGTTCCCATGATCACCAGCTACCATGAAAAGTGCACTTTTTGTGGCATTAATATATCCACTAAAATACAGAGAGGATCCTGCAATTATACAGCCAGAAAATCTCAACTGTACGAAAAATTTCGATCATGGGATTCAATTTCCAGTAGATTAGAAGTATTCAATTAAAATAATTGTATATCCCACGAACTTCTACATTTTTATTTAATTACCAATTGTATTTCCATATAGCAGAAATTACTTTACATTTAAGCAGGTCAGATACTTCTGGCATTGCAATGAGTAGATTTCGAGTGTCTTGTATACAAATCTTCAGCACACAACAAAACTATACATGTCCCTATATTAACAAGAATTGTTCTCTGACAAGTGAAATTATTTATTACTTTTGGCGGACATTAAAGTCTACCTAACTTTTGAAGACTATCGGGAGACAAAGACGTAACTTTCGCCAGAGAAAGAGGCTGGCAGAAATTTTGGTTTACTAACTAATTTATCGCTGAAATTCACACCGTAGACAAAGAATATTAGTCTTCCACATCAAGGCATGGCAAATTTTATACCAAATTTAGCCTTTCTACATTCGATACATTTTTGAAGCGAAGTCATGCATAAAAATGTTGAAAAAATTAGCATAGTGACTAATTTACCAACGACATTAGGGGAACATTCAACTTTTTATGGACTTAGCGCCTAACAGGTAGACAACCCTCAGAACGTCGCTGGTCGACGGAACACTTAACTAACCATAAGATTTTGTTTGGCGATAAAATTTGTTGTACCATGTTATATAAAATAAAACTTATTTTTAACTATTTAAAAAAATAATCAAGTTAAAGTATCCATAAATAATTAGGAAATATTTAAAAGTTAATAAATTTAATTTAATATACTTCCAATAATTAATGTTACGATAAGTATCCGCCGCGTTCTACACCTATTTGCGCATACAAAATATAAAAAAATCTATACTCATCTCTACAAACTACGATTACTAGTTTCGAGGCAATGCATTACCGAGCAGCAGCTATAACTTTAAAAAAATCGGAGGAAAATAACTAGAATGAAATTTGTTTAGAGGTAGTTTCGATTTAGTTCTAACTCCGCGGATTGAAAATGATCTACATAAAAAATTACAATTTTTTGTTGCTTCAACAAAGCCATGATTATTTTGCTCATACATACAGCGTCACCTTATCTTGCATTAGTGACTTTTTATTTCACTTTTTAGTGAAATGCAAACTTGGAATCATATTCCCCCTATTCTGGTTTCTAAGAAGAAATTTACCAGAAAACCGTATGTAATGTCTTAAGTATTCGCGACGAAGGAATAGTAATGGAGGAGCCTAAAGACCACATGAAAGTTGTGAGCGGATACCGGCATTTTCGATTCGCGATTCTTCCTTTCGCTGTAGACAATTTAACTCGGTAAAATATTTGTGAATTTATGTGTCCGGATACTGCCACGTGCAATCTTAGAACAGACCATTTGATATGCCAACTAATAAATAGTCTTTATTTTTAACCTTTGGACGCAAGGAGGCCGTCTGAAGCTAGCTTTTCCACAGAATATAACAATCTGGATGATATGGCATGCCGTCTGGAATGGGTAGAGCTACGCTATGTAACGGACACGAAAACGACGTGATTAGTTTCGTTAGTTACATCGTCGCTTCATTAGTTACATCGTTGCATCTTTCGCCGCGAGGAGTGTAACGCACCTCTTCACTCTAAACCACCAAGCAACGCGTTTCCCCCTCTCCAGGACCTTTTTCCAGAAGCATAGCTGCGTAAACGGGATATCCTCTCGGGTTGTGAATGAACTTATTATGCAATTGGAAGGAAGTGGCATTGTCTGCGAAGGAGAGAAATGCTTAGGAAGAACTAATGCCCTTCGAAATTCAATCTCATGTCGTTACTATGAGGTAGTTTCACGCAGTTTTGTACATCATTAAAGAATTTTATAACTATTCTCTGAATTNAGTTTATTAACATTAACCGTTTCATTCCCGAGAATGGTTGGTAAATCTGCAGCCAGACCAATTTGTCTCCGTATACTTGAGTATCTTCTGCAATCAGTTAGTAGATGACGCACTGTCAGAGAACAGCTACACTCCTCACAAATGGGTTCATCATCAAGTAGTAAGAGATACCTATGAGTGAGAGGACAATGTCCTATGCGCAGGCGGGTCAGCAAGACCTCGTCGCGCCGGGCTGGCCTACAGGAACTGCTCCATGACTTAACACATGATTTGATAAGTCGGAGCTTATTCCTTTCAACAGCTAACCACTCATTGCTCCATTCACTGAGAATCCTTATCTTGACGAAATTTAGTAGGTAACGCTAGGTTTCATGAAACAAGTTACACTAGTAGCAACCGCAAATACAAATTGATTTTGAAATAATTAAAAGTTCTCTCCGTATTTTGTACAATTTGTGAAAAGTAAGTTGCTGCCTTCTTACAGTAGAAAATTAAAAAAATCGGCTAAATAGAACAGATGCAGATTAAAAATTATATTTTCATTATTCTCTTTTTACACTATGAAAATATTTCGCAAAATTATATTATATCCCGAAAATAAAATTAAACTCTAACGAAGAACTATTCATTATTAAATTCTCCCTTTCAATCTAAATTCCTTGTGCCTTTTCAGGCCAATTTCGAAAGTTTAGAAAGTATAGTAGGGGATCGTAAGTAGTAAAATTAGGTCCTTGGTAAAGTAACACCTACTAGAAGAAAGTTCTATCCCCCTATTTGCACAAAAAAATCATCTTTGTATAATTATCAACGACCTTAAGAGTTTGAACAGTTTTGAAAATTTAGTGTTCATTATATGCCGGCATCATTGATTTAAATTAATTGTTTAATTTTCAACGAACAGCGATTTCAGGAGAACAGTTTGATACATTTTTCATTTCGATCGAGTTTGTGCAAAATTGCTTCTGTCGACCAATAACGAAAACTAAGTTCTTTTTTGTAGAAGACATCAATTTTGTTTAGTAATTTGCATTCCTAGTTCGTGGGAAGATGGAGATATAAGTTGGAAAATAAAATTATGGCAATAAAAAAGACTAATGTTCTGTCATAACTGAAATAGTTTTGAAAATATTGAGAAACAATTATAGATAAACGAATTGGTGAATACTATTTCATATTTCCAGAATAGTCTCATTCGGGAAGCCACGCGTTCGTCGTATCTCATAAGGTCATGAGAACCAGACTGTCGGAATGTTCCTTACTCAGCTATCGGGGCGGAGATTGCCGCGGAGCAGACCTTCGTGACGCGGGACAATTGCGTCGCCAAAGACTGGCCATGTGCGGCAGCGCAGACTGGAATGTCGCCCACGGAATCTGCCACTACACTCTTCGAAATATATGAATAGCAGCCTCCAGTACACTTGCGTAAGTAATTTTTTTCCAGTACCTAGTGAATTTTTAAAATAGTTATAACATTAATTACATCAAAAAATCAAATTATTTCGAGGACTACGTGTAAACATTTATCACCAAGATATATTTTCAGAAGCTCCGACTTTTTTCGTTTTACTCAGTTTTGGGATGCTTTCTGTATTCTATAAACTAATTTCGATATTTTTCAAAAGAACATAAAACCTACATTAAATGTATTTTCACATCACTATTGCTTCATAACATTTTATGAGAATTACATCCAGTGAAAATTAAATTCAATCTATACATAACGCCTCAAGGAAAAATCGAATAAATTAAATTACAAATTAGGATGTCATTAGTCAATTTTTTGGAGAAGGGAACAGACACTCCAAAAAATAATTAACGAAAACTTAAGAAGCATTATACGTCGCGCCACTAACATTTTCGTGGTTATTTGCATTTATTCGTTTAAATTTTAAATCAGCAGCATTTTCTACTGGTTAACTGGCATTTTATACATCGTACAAAACTTCTCGGAATCCCTGCTCCCCCCTTCCGGCTACGAGTTTCTCTATACGTGCGTAATGGATTATATATCTGAAATTCAGGAAGGACACGCTACTTTCAGATTATCCAATTACAGATAAATAGAATCAAATGTTCGTCCTCTGATCTACGAACCTTGCCTTCTAGCGCCCACTCTTCTGTCCCTACCATCCAGACCGCGTGACACTTAGCCTACGCTCAGAGACCAACGACCGACCGCTCAGTGTTTGGCATCACGCCGATTCTATACTCAACAGCTGAGGGAGATTCTTCACGGTCCCAGAGCGCTACTATAAACGTTCCCATACGCGACAAGACATTTAACATCTACACGCAGGGGCGGATCCAGGATTTGATTTTGTTTGGTAGGGGCCCATAAAGAGATGCGGGTCCATACAATGGACATTTTTTTTAAAATACTGCAATTTAAGACATTCCTATACATAAATAACGCGTAAACTTTTACATTATGTTTTTTTTATGAAACTCGCGATTCAAGTTTTTGAAATAATTCATGCCAATTAGTTTATTCACTCGTTCAGATTTACTCAATATGTAGTAATTTCAACGATAATTCACATAAAACCGATAACGTTTAGCCATTCTACTCAAAACTCATAAGAAATTTTAAAAATTCAGTGGCATTTAATACGAGCACAAAAGTGGTAATACTGAAACAAATGTTGAGTATGGAAAACGAAGTGCATATTGTTTTTCCAAATGCGCGGGCAAAGATACAATGAAATATTGCAACCCTACGCTCATGTTCCCATGTAGGTGTGGAAATCGACAAATGCAAGGTCACTTTCTTGTCTTACTACATAGATTTTCTTTGACAGTCTTGTTATTTCAATGGGTACAATTTTTATCGAAGTAAAAAAACCGCTTCCTTTTATGATTACTATTGCAATCTCCTTTTTCGAGGCCGTGGGGGGGCGGGTCCACGTACCCCCTGTGCCTCCTTTGGATCTGCCACAGACTAGACGGGAATGATTCTAATAGAAATTCCAAGTTTTAAATACTAAAATTTATTTGATTCGAAAACGAATTTGTAATAATTGCAATGCGATACCCATTGCAGGTGAAACTGATATTGTAATATTGTAAAGATTACATCAATCGAAAAAATAAATCTGGCACATTAACCATAAGGAACTGAAAGGGTGGGCGTTCGTAGGAGCAACTCACATAGTCTGATTACAAACTCCGAACTTATCACTGCAATATTCACCGCGCGTGAGTTCCGTGCGCTGTAATATATCTAGTAGCGCCTTATCGATTATTGGGAATGGCGTACGGCATCACCCTTTTGTGAATGAATCGTGCAGCAATGGGCAAGCTCTAGATCGTATTTAAGTTATACCGTATAAAACTGCTCTTCACTTACAATGACTGTGGCATCTCCATTTAATTTCAAATTCATTTGTTCATAAATAAAGAAATTATTAGAAACGTATGGCTCCAGTTATCTTGTCAACAGTGGCGGGGATTAGGAG
>NNCF01130299.1:350048-367519 GCA_002313205.1 Laupala kohalensis | reverse complement strand
TTTTTTGCCCCCACTCCTACTCCCCATTTCTGATTCCCAATCGCCGCTACTGCTTTCGGAAGATTTTCTTAAGTTTTAACTGATTTTCTCTAACTCGGATCTCACAGAAATTTGTAAAGGTGAAATTCATTATGGACGTGAAACATTACACCTCAATTTGTAGTGTAGGCTACGCTAGTAAATTTTAAAATTAGTTATACGTAACTTCTTTCAAATTCTTTCACGATCTCATTTTTCATTTCCTGATTTTGCTATTATCTTTGCTAATTTCATTCAGAAAAACTGCAGAAGTGGGCAAATTGCTACTATTTAGTTTCTTATTTTGCAATCTATTCATCATAATCTAGGATAATCTGTCCTACGGAATACCTTAAGTTCGAGGAGATACTCCGCAATTTCGTGCTCTGAAGGTGATTAGGCCATCAAGCTCAAGCTAATCTGAACCCCGGGAAAAAACACTTGTGCGGCAGGCTGACGGTTTTGAACAAGTAACTTATCAATAACTGCAACGGAACCTGAATCCAGGCCGCCTCGAGTGCTGTACCCACTGAGCTACATGAACTGAACGAACAATGTATAGACGAAGCGGAAAAATAAATCAAAGTAATTTTAATTGCCTTTTGTATAGAACTAGATTTTATATTTTGAAACAAATTAAACACACATTTAACTAGATGTTACAAATTATACTGATTATGGGTATATTTTTTGTGGGGCTTTAGGGCTCGTCAACATCGAGGTCATGGGTATAGAACAAGATATTCACATTAAGATGAATTTATTATCTGATTTTCTCTCACGATACTAGTTGTCACTCGGAACTCATTAGAACTCGTATCTACGGAGAAGCCGTTCTCTTCTCCGAACTACGTTCCCCTGGAGAACCTCATTATCAGTCACCAGTACTACGTCGGAACCACGCCATGACTTCTAGCCAATAGCGAAAAATAGAGATATTCGTTCCTCCAATGGGAGCGCAGCACAAAGACCGGGCACACATGTGGCGTGACTGACCCAATGACGTTCAGCAATGCGCGGGAAGGCAAACGAAATTGCTATACAGAGCCTCCGTGCATTGTGGTCACTCATCAGTTTTATGAGAGCCACTTCCACATACAGTTAACACTGGCTTTCTTAACTGATGTCTTCATGAATTAGAGTCAATTCCTCTACCGCATTGAGCTTTTCAAATTGGGATCAGCTATGTACAATTTACTACAACCAAAAACTTTATCCTATGCAAATGTTCAAATAAATATCCCAAAATTAAAGAAGTAATTGCGCACTGTAATAGGAGTCAGAAGTCTAAATATGTTTCTCATACTTCTGACTACGGACTTGTTTCGTGTACAAGAAGTTTGTGGTCTAAGCAAGTTCTATTGACTTCACGCAAGAAAGAAAGGTCTTTGTAGTGGGCTACTACATAGTATAGTCTTATGAGGAATGCAAATGAACTAACCAAAACCTAATAACCATACTAACACATCCCAAGACAACATAAGAAATAAAATATTTCCATCTGAAGTTTTTCAGCTTGTATTTATTACTCATATTTGATTAGCAAGTTGTGATTTATCAGACAAGACAATTCGTGAAACATTAGTCACTGAGCAGTTCAAGGTTCTGCACGCTCGAGATAGTTTGGCGTATCCAACCATGACGAATGAAATTGAAATACTTTTGTTCTCAGCTGAAGTAACCACTAAACAATAGTTAACAAAAATCTATTTCCCTATTTCCATACTCCAATACCAATCTTCTCCAACACGAAGTTTTATTAGAATATTAACGGATCAAAAGTTTCGAAACAGCTGCAGACAAGCTCTAGGAAGTTTTGATAATGTTTAATTATTCTTGCACATTAACATCGCAAGAAATTTTATTCATGAAAACCGCAAACGTAATATTTATTTTACAGTGATTAAATATTAATAACCCGCTGGATGTTGATGCAATTACAAAATAGCAAAAACTTTAAAATTAGATATTAAACGATAAAATTATGATAACGTTAAGCCGAAGAATATTTAAAAGTAGTTCAATACCGCAATTTACGTTAATTTAAAAATTAAGTTAACACCACTTGAGATGAAATACTACCTTTCCAATTAGTAAATCTTTTCGGACAGGTTCGTGCTCCCCAAGCTCTCCCCCTGGCGCGACATTAGGGATCGAGCAAACCTGGCGTTTCCGTCCTCCAGTGGAGAACGTAACTCACGACCTACCACCAGGCGGAGCGTCAAAGCGGAACAGTGCTCTCAACCGGAAGTCATCCTCCACGTCACACGACGCCATACAACAAGGAAATGCGATTGAAGGGCAAGACAAAATGTACGAAAGGACAAGGCCAGAGGAAACTAAAGAGCATGGCGAGAAGTGGAAGTGATTACGCAGAAAGTCCTAGATACAAAGGAAACATTACAAACTATTTTCTCTCTTGTTTAGAAACTGATCTAGTTGTTTATTTCACAATTTATTGCAAGAACAAAAACAAGGAAACATTTCATGAGTCAATATTTTACCCATTTCACCCACATCAGTGGTTTTTCTTCAGAAAGGTAGACAAACTTGCAAGTACGGCACCTAATCGCATCTACATTCTGATTTGTCATTAAGTAATCAAGACATTGTTTTGCTTTTCGATCAGAACAAATTGAAAAATTCTAAGAGTAACTGATTAATAGTTTGAGCAAATCCTAGGAAGATTGAGGTATTAAATTTTTTTATTCTTTTCTGCAGAATCGAAACTAGTAATACAGCAAAATAACATTGAGGATGTATTTTAACATTCTATCCCAGTTTTCATTTTCTTAAGCTAGCACAAAAATAATCATTTGAAATTAAACTGAATGAAATATCAACGAACACTTTTATAGAAAAAATAAAAAGCTTTCCGAAAAGAAAAAAAATTATACTGTTTCATTACTTAGTAATTTCGCAGGAATGTAATTGAATGAAGTCAATTTATTACGTCTAGCATCCCGGTCAAAATTGTGATTCAACAAATTCAGCGAGCTATTACACTATTCTATCGAGGATGAAAAAGGACGTTACTGTAATCATTTGAACCATTTTAACAACACCACGCACGCATGTGGAAACTTCAACGCTGCGCAGATTCGTCCGCGTACGTGGTCCTTGAAGCGTTCGTTGACACCGTAGGCATTCCCGCGTCTCTCGCGGGGCTATGCAAGAGTTACTGCCTCAAAGCACTATACATTCGGGTTATTCGCATTCTTCTCACGCAGGTAAACTCTCCGAAAAATATGGTTCCATTTCCATTTACAGTAAACACCATGCATTTCACAATTAGCATTCTACGAGCATTTTCTGCACCGCCTTGAAATATTCTATATTATACTGAACTTAATACATCACTGCTAGCTAATTTTGACAATTTGTAAGGCTGAGAAGAATTTTGAAAACTTTCGCAACAAAAGGTTATACATTCGCATAAACTTTTTATCTTTATACAAATATATTATAGAAACGTCGTGTAAAATGTTGAAATTTAATAAGTTTTCATTACAGAATTGTTCACTCGGGCAAAAATCCTCGTTTTAGTTTATTAAAACTTGAGTTATTTGTGTCAATTCATAGGACTTGCGCGAGTCACTTTGAAAATCACTTTATGAAAATATCTATGGATGAACGTTCAGTGAAAATCCTAATAGAATCTAGCTCAAGAACAGATACTGGCTTGAATACTGGTTTGCCACTTCAGTTATATTCAGTAAAACACATTCCTGCGTCTATCTTATTTAACTTAGTTCAATGTATTATTTTACGGGAAGTATTTCAAGCGAAGTCGTCGCCTATTTGTAACTTTTCTACTAACGTTCCATTCTATACACTAATACGATTAATCTTATTAGAGTTCCAGGGAAAATTGGTTTTAAGTTGTATATAGTCCTGACTTATAGAAAATAGAAGAAGCCTTAATTGTCCACTAAACCAGATTTTTTAAACTATCTTCGCTTCATTGGTGATCGCAACTAGATACTGAACAATTTCCTTCATCAAAACGTAGGTGACCATCAAACGCTACGACACCACTATTTTGAAATATCAACCTACAATTGACTCCTCAAAAAGTAGCTTGTTAAAAGAGCAGTAGAAACAATGACAATGGCAGTCACTTTTTACTGAAATAACTAGTTACAAAGATCCCTCGAAGGAAATATTTTAACTTAACACATTCGCAGACAAACGAAACAGATCAAAGTGATTATATTACAGGCAATGGGGTATTGAGATGCGTGGGTTTAAGCCAAAGGTATTTCCGCAGACAAGTATCGGGAAGAGTCACGCGGGAGACGCGACTGACCGAAGGTGACCGTCTACCCCCTGTCCCTTTTTTAAATAAATTTAAAGAACTTATCAACAAAACTATTCGTACTACAAATGACTGCGTAAATCAGTATGTAACTAAAAGAACAGTCGAATTAGATCAACGAATAATAAAGTATTTCCCAGTTGCAAACTGTAAATCTACAGACAGTTAACTAACAATACATATTACCAGAAGTATTAAAAATTAACTGATATAATACTAAATATATAAAGTTCATTTAATGTGAAAAGGAACAAGAAGCATCACTACGAGTCAAAGTTTTAATGAGCAAATGAAATACAAGTAACTAACACCGTATGACCGATCATTTGACAAAAGGTACAATTACAAATTTAATAAAATTTGTGACTTACGAAATGTCTAAAGTCAATTTATAGCATCCCTTCTATAAAAAACTATTGAGTTCATGTCCTTTTTCGGCTATTCTGCGGTCTCATACTCATATCTCCACAATTGCCGCGCCACCCAGTTCGCGAGTATTTGGAAAGAAGGAATAAAAACCTTATGCAATCCAATAAAGGAAATCCGAACGGAATGTATATTCATGATTATGGAGTTTCCGTTCGAGATTACGACTATCAAGCTTCCCAGTTGACATGATCACTACATCCAACCTCTTCATGAGTCATCCAATGTAGACACAAGAAGTCTAGGAACAGTCACATCGCGCTGAAGAGAATTAAATAACTTTGATTTATCAGTAATAAAAGTTTAAATTAGTCTGCTGCAAACTAGCCAACAATTAATAAATTAAGAGTATCATTGAAAAATAATTTAATTTACAACATGCTCCACAATCCAGACAAGTTTTTGGTCGGGATGAATCTTTAAAAAAGAATAGTTTAATTCGAGGGACTTAACATATACGCAAGTTTATTTCAAAGAATTCTGGTGAACTAGGTGTATTTCAAAATTCAGGATTTCTGAAATTCATTTAATAGGTCTAAACTAGACCAATGCGGTAAGTGAAAATTAATTCAATTGAGTACAAAGTAGTGCTATTACCACAAAGATTTGAAGAAAAAATACAGTTTACTTCGCATCACTAAAATAAAAAATCGCGATTAAGGAGGTAAATAAAGTTTTGTCACATGTCCTCGAAAAAATCTTATTAAGAGGATAGTAAAATTAAAACTATTTTGTTCATATTTGTTTCAAAATGTTATAGACTACATTTTTGTTACCTCTTCCGAATCTGATTTTCATTGTTTTTGTATCATGATATTTTCTAATTGTCATCCCTCGTGACATCACAAAATTGACCTTAATATTTAAAATTTATTCTAATCAGGCATACTAATCGATGCAATCACTGTTTGAATGAGTCAGATCTGCATCAGCATTTTAATGCACATACCACACGCAAATCTCAATGTCTTTTCCATAATTGAATTTACGGACTAATAATGAAAACCTTCCGATTAAAAGCTGAAATTCAAAATTTCCAAATTTCCTCCACATTAGAGCATAGTTCATTGACTATAATAAATGGCATTATCAGACAACTAATGTAAAAAAATTCACGTAAATAAGAAAATGTAAAATAATAATGAGACTAGTGCTGCGGAGACTGGTGACGGGGTAGAAATGGGTCCCAAGAAATGGGGTCATTGGGGGGTGGGGGATGGAGAGTTCGGGAGCTTTCAAAATTGAAGGCTTGTCATCTGAAAAAAGATAACTAATGTGCCATGTTTTCGACTAAGGGCCCATCGAAGACCAAGACGTCTCAGACGAATCAATTCTTATTAATATTCCATACAAGTTTGTTGATACACTATTACTGGTACTACTGAAACCAGAAAATTTTAGACCAGTTCAAGAGAAACTTGAAATTTAAATATTTTCTTATTCATAAAACCTTTGCGTCTATTTTACGAGCTACTAATAATGAGAGCAACTAAATATGTTAAAAAAAGAACATTGAAATATTTTTGTACTTTTATTTACATCAACCAACCGATTGTGGGGGGGGGAGAGAAGCTCCCAATTCAAATGTGTCCCGGGTCCCCTAAATCGTGTCTTATTGCCCTGCGTGAGAAATTTAAACTATTTAAAGTCGATGGAAAATACGCCATCCACAACATTTCACAATAACCTGGAATCTCCATGAGCAATTGAGTAGTCAAGCGAATAGTTTGAAGCGAACTCTATTCCTGTTCGGAATTAGAGTTCCATCTCGTGAACAAAAAACGACGTGCCAGTTCCAAGTAGTCAATCCGTAAAATAATAAACTAGAAAAAAAGGGAACCTACTCATCATCGCTTAAAATCCATCATTGGGTCAAAATTCAATATTCCTTGAAGTTCTTTTATTTTCTTCAAATGCTGAGCATCTGTAAGTACAGCCGTCCTAAAAGCTCTACAAAATTTTCAGGACGACCGGATAAGACTTCTTTAATTTCGAACCAAGGACCAACCTGCCGAGATGGAAGCCCCTCCAAGTGAAGGTTCTTCGTACCCTATGCAATTTTTTTTTCATATGACTTACGGAACACCTGCCATGACCACAACTTTACCAAGGAAAGGGAAATTATACTAAAAAAATTGCTTTAAAAAGTTCGTAAATATGATAAGCGACACGCGTATAAATAGTGTGCAATTTTCGGAGTTTCTCGAATATAAACCAAATTTGTTGACAGAAAAACACCAGCCGAAACAACTACATCAAGAGTCATAATAGTTACGACCTATATTGGGACCAGATCTTGCAGGGGCGGCTTCAGGATGAATTTTCAGGGGGAAGGAAGGGGCATTCCAAAACTGCATTTGATTACACAGCACGTTTTGCTCATCTCTTGTGTCAATTATTAGTGCTGGATATAAAATCTACTGTAATTAACAGTGACTTAAAAATTGCTGAAAGATACTATCTGTAGTGTAACAACCATATGTAGTGTTTAATGAAAATTTCTGTCTTTCTGAACCGTTAGAAGAAATAGAAAAGAGATCCTTACAAAATATCTTTAGTATTCTACATGCACTTCAGAGTGACCGAACTTAGACACGCTCATACAACAAATAGACTGTTGAGAAATATCTTTATAGTTTTTTTACATTCATTTTTTTATCTCGATCAAATAAACATTAAAATAATCACTGAGAAATTTTTAGAACAAGTTCATTCATTAAAAGGAAAATTAAACAACTGAGAAAACCAGTCAAACAAAAATAGTTTCCTTTTTTGGGGGGTAGAGGTCACTGGGATCTTTAATAGAAATACTACGACCCATTGTTTGGAACTTTCCACCCAATACGTGAAGCGTGCGTCGAAACTTTATACGAAGTCTAACGAAGAAGTTTCACAATCGACAGCTGTCGACGCATCTCCCACTTGACCTACAGCTTTTTACCATAGCACCGAAGGGCTAATTAATACTTGAGAACGTTAACGAAACACTGGTTGGTCTACTGCACTACGGAAAACTGAAGAGGTGGGTCAACTACATGAACTACGTAAGTTATCTAAAAAAGGTACAAAATAGCATTAACTTACGCAAATTTAACTCGTTAAACAGAAACCTAAACTTCCTTAAATAAGAGGAATTATCGAACATTCTAAGCGTATTCGACGAGCCGAATACTGCTACTATACAGAGACTTAAGCCCTCAAAACAATAGGGAACAATTTAAAATTACACAAATTAATTTCCTACGAACATAAGTTTATTTAATTACGTTATTCTATTAAAAAAATGAAGTCAGAACAAAAAATCTGGTTACTTTATCCTTCGAATGAGCAATTTGTTGAAACTATACAATTTATCTGTAAATCAGATTCATCGTCTCAATTTCCCATTTCCACAATTTATCAGAAATCTACGAGCCCAAAATCATGCAATAAGCAAATTAGGAAGCTAAGCAAATTCTCATTCGTATGCAACTACAATCATTAGAACTAAGATCTCTAAGACTGATTAACGTTTTTTTTTTTTAGGGGCTTTAGGGCTCGTCAACATGAGGTCATTAGAGCCCATGCAAGTANGTGGGGCTTTAGGGCTCGTCAACATCAAAGGTCATTAGAGCCCATGCAAGTAGGGAAAAATGCAGTTTCGCACCATAGAGAAGAGCCGTAGTGACTCTTCCCCGTGTGTGGGACTCGCCGAATATCTCGACCATACCCACTAAAAAACCCTCCTGAAATCAACAATTATCTAAATACAAAGATGAAAGAAAAGAAAACAAGTTGCCCAATACATTATATCACAAAAAAAGGAAAACAATTTCTAAATATTATATTTTCTAATTACAGAAACAAAGGATGAAAGGAAAGAAGACAGGAAAGATGAAAAGGGAATGCAAATTTTAAACCCTCCCGAGAACTTGTGGGAGGAGCCCCGATCTACTCATAAAATTCAATAGTTTATTAACATTAACCGTTTCATTTCCGAGAATTGTTGGTAAATCTGCAGCCAGACCAATTTGTCTCCGTATACTTGAGTATCTTCTGCAATCAGTTAGTAGGTGACGCACTGTCAGAGAACAGCTACACTCCTTACAAACGGGTTCATCATCAAGTAGTAAGAGATACCGATGAGTGAGAGGACAATGTCCTATGCCCAGGCGGGTCAGCAAGACCTCGTCGCGCCGGACTGGCCTACAGGAACTGCTCCATGACTTTGATAATTCGGAGCTTGTTCCTATTCAGGGTTCCATCTTAACTCCTAAAAAAACATCCTCATCCGGACTTTATGAATTCAGTTTTATCTACACGATATTTTCTACACTCTTCACGAAATGTTTGCTACATCACGCGCGAAAAACCAGCCTATGAATTAAACTTAGGTAAATGTTAGTGTAATTTTATAAAATTATAATACTTTCGAAGAAACCATTGTTTTCTTTCTATCAAACCTGCTTTTAAAAAAGGTGGATACACATTAAAAGTCCTTTTATTCTAAAGTAACTAATTACTTTCTAATAAGTACACGTTAGAATTGTTCGCACCGAGGAATAAACGTATATGACACATTTCGTGCACGACTGAAGTTAAATTAGCAGTGGCAAGTTAACTGCAGCGAACAGGAAGAGACAAGTAATATACCCGGCTCCCGAAGCGGCCCCTATTCGCCAGCGGAACAGAACAGATGGCAGAACAAGGGAAGCAAGAAGAGGCAAGGAAGGTTTTTACACCTTCGTTCATCATAGACTAGCTTCGTGTTGAGATGCTCGTTGTACCAATAAGACAGCGGCCTTTCAACGACACAATACTACCGAACATTTTTTTTTCTTTTCTGTTAGTATTTGTAAATGGGAAATGCAGTGTTCTATTGAAGCTTATCTACATGGAGCGATAAGAGGTAGGAGTTTGGTGGTAGGGCTATTGTTAAGTGGGCCGCTAAGCTGGGTTTACCAACTAATCCACTTGGAGGAGTTAGGAGTGGTTAGTTATTGTTATTGATCTTTATACTAGGAGTCGTAGATGGATAGAAGGAAAGTTCGCTTTTCAGTGGACAAAACTATATAAACTGGGACATTAACGTGAAAAGCTACGTTTTCTGGCCTGGCCGGGAATTGAACCCAGGATGACTGATGAGCTAGCACGCTAACACCGTAGCCAAAAGACGGGCGAAGAATTATAAAAATGTCATTATTCACCCTTCAAACATTCTTCAATAATTCAATTCGACTACGGAATAATTATATAACTTAACAAAACTAACTAAAATCCAGTCACGTTTGTCCCTTTATCGTATCAGTTAAAAACGAGTCAAATCATAGGTTAATAAAGTAATATCCGAGTATCAAGTTCTTTTGACCAACTAAATATTAAAGTAATTACATGTGCCGAACTATTTTTATTCTTGCTGAAATGTTCAATTCGCCTCTACCTTGGTTCCCTTGCTTCCTTCCTTCTGGAGAGTAAATCAGTCTAGTCTCCTCGAAGTGGTCATACGCAATTTGTAACTGCTTTTTTGACAAATAATTACAAATGTAATGATAATTTCATGATTTCACCTTTCTATATCCCATTTTTTCTATGATCAAGAGCTTCCCGTACATCCAGTTAATACTACAATACACACAATATAGGGTAGCGTCCATTCTATATACTTTTTCCCCAATTGTACAATATTATCATAACTCCAATGTTAACTAATAATTCAACTGACGTTAGCCAAGGACGCATGAGAACGCCATGTCATCTACATAGTCCAAGTCATCCATCCATCCATGTCATCTAATAATAATAAATTTATTGTCAAAAAACAGTACAAACTGCGTATGACCACGTGGAGGACAAACTAATTTACTCTCCGGAAGCAAGCAAGGGACCATCCCATCAATTCCGATCAAGGGCCCTAAGGCAGAGGCGGATTCAAAAATTTCAGCAAAAGTTCCTAGATAAGATAAAAAGGTAGCTGCGAGTTATAATACATATATAATGTCAATATGTTTGTAATTTAACGCAGATATGTTTGTAAATTTACATGTACAAGTTATTATCGAACTATAGATTATTCTGAGTAAAGTGTTTAAAAATCATAAGAGTTGAAAAAAACTCCACTAAATTCACGATTTATTGTTACAATAAACACGCCCCTAGACAAAGTCTACAGAACCTGTATAAGAAATCCGCCTCTACCCGAAGAGAAAAACCCGGGTCAGGATGGGGCAAGTATCTACATAGTCCATAGTCCATAATCCATAATCCAAGGACGCAGACCAATGTACGGTACAATATTCTACACGGCACAGGTTCAATGTCTAAATTAATTCCTATAATTTCTTAGTAAAATTCCTCTTACATAAATTTAAAGTATTCTTTACTAGTTTGAATTTTTTGGACAAACTGACATCCAACAATATAGTTTAGCTGCCCTCTGAAAAGTTACCAAATTTGGGAGAACTGCCAATCTACTCCATTGAATCCCTCTGTCATACTACTCAACTTGGTGATATTTTCATCTTAAACGTTGTATTCACTACCACAAAACTTGACGAAATAACTCTAGAAGAGCCAGTCCTTAAAATACTCTTCTTTATCCTTTGTAGTGTAACACAAAATTAACATTCCTATTTATAAAATACGTTGCGTAAACTATTCAAGAAATCTTAATTTATTAATCTACTTTCAACGAAATTCATTTTACGATAGTCTTTGTTGTTTCCATTGCGTTGGTACACCCGTAAGGCATGTGTAAGTTCTACCAAACGAAGATTTTAATATCAAACGACAATCACAGGCAGTCCAAGTCTTAACGAGTGTGGAGTTTTTGTTTTAAAATATTGGTTGTGGCTGCCCTGAAACACCACTCGAGTCCGACATTTGTTTTTTTAGTGTCCAAACTCTCGGTAACTTGAGTATACCAGTGTACCCACGTTATTAAGGAAATACATGTTTGCTCCAATGTAAAGAATAATTTAAATATAAATGGGCAAATATTAAGGACGAGTCTAAGACTTTCCAGTGTGTTGCTGATATATGCAAATACCAGGAATATGTTAAGGAAAACATTCTGTTAAGATCTATTAACGTAGATATAATCTACCACGAATGGGATCGCTAGAATCGTTTAAGTTCAAGCTAGAAAATCCTGGTCTCTCATACTAACAAGCAATAAAACCGGAAATACGGCCAAGAATCTGAACATTCAATCGTCTAACTTTTCCTTTATGAGGTAAAGAGGAAACTTTCTTCCATTTTTTTAAAAGAAATTGAAACCAAAAAATATAAGTAAACAATTGGACAATCTTAAACTATTTAAGATGTGTACTGAAGTTATAAGAAAACTTCATGTCTGCAAAGATGCCGGTTTTTAAGAGGAAGATTTTCAAGATTCAAGATTGAAAAATGTCGCGGGGTCCATTAAAGTTCTATCTTCTATATTTACTCAAAAATACGGATGAAAATTTAAATTAGCGTAGAGCCGAAAGTAGCATAAACTATTCTCGAGTTCAAGATCAGATTGACTGATGTGACAACTTTCGTAACATGTGGGTACACTAGCATAATTAGCGCAAATTAACTCCATACCCCCCACCTTCTGATAAGGTAACATTCCGTGTAATGAGAGACTAAGAAGAACGCCACGCTCACGTCCATGTCGAAAAACTAATTTATGAACCTAACAGCTAAATAAGGGAGTTCACATGGAATGTCCGCTTCATTTTATTTCATTTCTGTTATTTTCGCACATCACGAAAACTAGACTAACTGAAGTTAATATACATGGTATTTAAAAAAATATCCACTAGTCAACTTTCATCAACTCGAGTTAAAAAGTATGCATCAAAAAGTATACAATTTAATGAAAATAAGTAAAGTATTGTTCGGACATTTAGCGTTAACCACTTGATAATCTCTCATTGGATTATGAACAAAGGCTAATTGTCCTAAACAAGAATTTACGAATCTTTCTTTGTGATAAATTAACTTAAAAACAGTGACTTTTCCAGTATAAAAAAGTCCCGTCAACGCGTCTCGCGGGGCAAAGAAGGAAGCTTAAGAATCTTGTGGGGCTAGACCGGTATATTATCATGTTCTCAAATTTCGAATAATACTGATTTATGTGGAAAGAGGCAGAGTGATAGAATAATCCCGCTTCAGTGGAGTTATTACAAAGATATAGACAAATTAAAGATAATTTCGGAATCCCTCCAATAATCAGTTCATAGCGGTTTATTCTAGGAACAACTACCCACTAAAATCTAAGTAATTTAATATCAAGTATTTAATGTAAGTTGAGTGGAGAATCCCGAATGAAATTTGACACTACAATAGAGGGCATCACTCACTTTACGGTGTCCTGTTTCAACATCCCTAACTCGCTACCAGTTCATTAAAGATTTCAAAAATAACTGAACAACAATTCCAGATAAAACGAATTCGACAGTAAGTCGATCTTTCCAAAGCTTTATTCTAACAATTAATAGATACCCAATAAAATGTATTACCGAATTTGCGAAACACTAGAAGCACAAATAACCGATTCTGAACAGCAAGACTTGGCCGAAATCAGGAGTATAGCAAACTTTAGACATGCACATATAGGCGCCAAAACCACTTCACACATAACCCCAAAGCCGGCAAAGACGAAGCGGACGCAACAACAACCTTCAGTCACAAAACCAAAACAAAAATACTCACCCAAAGCCTTCATAATCTCATCGAAGTTCTCGCTGGTGTCGAGCTTGTATTGCTTGCCAAGACACAAATCACCCATGTTGACGTTGAGTTGGAAAGAAGACTTCGAACGATGAGGGAAGGACGGCTACGCAAAGACCAGGAGGCAACTGCTTCGGGCGGGCGGCTGAACACGTCTGTAGACTAGCACGGTGGTAAACGTTCCCAGCTGCCCTCGCTGTGGCGCTGCCTACCCCTTCCCCCTCCACGCACAGAAAAACAACCACCGCCACCGCCGCCACCGGTGCAGCCGCGTCGCGCCGGCGCGCGCTAAAAGGGACGGAAGACCCCCTCCCATTGGCTAATGGACGACCGGACGGACACACGCCTACGCGAGCGCGCACTGCGGCGTGGGTTGCAGTCGCAATTCGAATGCAGGTTGTGATCATGACCAGCATGCTTGTTCTCACGAACTGATTTTTTTAAAAAAGAGGATTAATGTATAATTTTGCTATGATAATGCGAACCGACTTGTGAGCATTCGAGTTTAAATTTTTTCATTGAATTAATTTAAAAAGTGCTTATATTTACATCGTAAGAAGTGGCGGATCTAGACTACATCAACTATTCAAATAAATAATCAACAAATAACAATATTAAATAGTAACCAAATTTATAAATTGTTCAAAGTTGGAAAATATGCCTTTATTTGTTGAGAGTTCAGGTCCATTGGGGGGGGGGGATGAGTATAACTCTCTTACACCCCCTCCTCATAGATCCCCCACTGATCGTGCATTGGACAAATGAATTTGAAATTTCTTAAATATATTGACCGAAAATCTTTCATTCGTTTTTTGAGTCGTGATTGAATTCGAATTTCGTACTGAGTATTATATACTGGCAGGTCAAATCTGGAGAATTTCGTATTCATTAGATACAAAATGGAGAAGAAAGGTTTTCTATGCATCTTCGCCATGAATATTTGCTTTACCGATTTTTTGTGGTCTAATAATTATAGCAGCATCATAATATGATTTCTAAATTTGCGTTAAAACAAACTTTGAAGGCATGAGCGTAGCCAGGTTTTGGGGCGGGTGGGGGACAAGGTCTTAATTTAAGGGGACATATTAGATTTCATCTCTGCAAATAATGTTCAGAAACGGGGCACTAACCCCAATCAAATTTTGTGAGGCTTGATACATTTAGGATTTATTTTCTCAACCGGCGTGGGCTACGGGCAGTTTTTAATTAACTGCCTGGTTGGCGATGAAATCACCATTTTATTTGCAGTTAAATATCACGAATTAAAAAATGTATGTGAGTCTCACTTGTGAATTTGTCGACCAGATGTTTGGGTAACGCATGAAAACTTGAATGACTTCTGCATATATACTGCTTATTTCCGTTTATTCTATTTTTAGGGAGGGGATGGCAAGTGCCCCTCACTGACTGCGCCCATGTTGGAAATATACAGTACATCCATTGTCTCAACTATTTGACTTCTGTAAATATCCTCGAAGGGCAATGCGTCTAGTCATTGATTTCAGAAACAAAGGAGATAAGAGGACACGAATTTGGAAGTCGGAAACAAAAGGACTTAGCGAATGATTTCATGAAACAATCAGCAAGAGACTGGTTTGATCTGAGATGAAATTATTTTTCGGTTTATTTTATTAACATTTTCATTTATTCTGTTAATATATTCCATGGTAAAAATGCAAATAACCACATTATTTTATTAGTGTTTCTTCTTACTTTCTCAGAATGTCTCAGAATTCATCATGCTATATTTCGGGGAGAAGTATTTATTTCAGTACGAATATGTGACTCTAATAGTGTCTCTAACATAGTTAACACGTAAAGTTGACAATTTTATTAATTTCCTACCAAGATGAATAATAACTACTTACAACACAGGAGAAAGAATCAGTAAAATCGTTTCGCGGGTTATTGATGCGTCGTACGACGATATCTACGATGAATGACAAATTACTCTGTCACAGTCGTAATATTGTGCCTTGATTACAAGGATACGACATGACCATATATGAGACTTTAATTTACTACTTACTTATCTTTCAAACGTGTTAATAACAATTAAACAACAGGTAATTGTTACATGTTCATATAATTCATAGCAATATATTTAGCATGATCTTTCATAACTTAGGCAGTGATTCTCACGTAAATAATAAAAATTAGAGACTCCGAAAATTTGCTCTACCCAGTCCAGGTTTATATATTTCGGGGACGCGATATGAATATTTTATTAAATGATGGGAAAACGTTCTGCTCGCTTCTTCCTCTTTCTGAACGAGTCAATGTTCCAGTTCAACGCGTAAGTCACTGCAGTCGGCAATGAAACAGTGATAACATCAAGTATGTAACCGTCCTAGCCTAGCGATTCGAAAATGCTACTGCTGTTCAAACCGTAGCTTTCTTCCGTTAACTGTCAAGTTTATGATTAAGTAACACGCAAAAATTTGAAGAAACATACATATTGTCAAATTTTGAAATAAAAATTATAAAAAGAAGATTTATTGTTAAGTTGTTTCAGACATTTCAATTATTCGATTTCTACAGTATATATGGAAAATACCTTAGTGCTTTTTGTTTCATTTGAATGTACATACGAATGTGTCACATAATATTTGTCCAAAAACTATTTCTATTAGCAGAAAATAAATGCCGATAGTTAAAGACGCCATACGAAAGGTGGTTTTGTAATGTAAACTACAGCATTTGTACAATATCACGGACAATGTAAATACATTTATTCCTTAGTTATAATAGTTTTATACATAAACATTTAAGCTAAAACATGGCCTAAATATACAGAGGCTTTGTGAAGACATGAAGAAGAGAGTGGCTTGATAAAAATTGTAAACAATTCTTCGCAGAATACAACTCATTGTCCTAGGGAATATATAGACATGCCGGATGGAAATTTTATTTCATTTCACATTTTATGATTCAAAGATTCTATTTACTGTGAAATTTCACATCGAATGGCGCAAGGGACAAATTTCTCAGCATTTTTGGAGATATATTTCGTAGATTACTGTCAGATTAATATAATGTCGGAATAAAAAACCCTTTATTGGAAACGATTCTGTGCCACCAACATATGCACCTATTGACATTGAATATGTGCACGCAACGATCCCACTTATTTTAGATAAACGTAATTATCGCTACATCCTCGGAAAATATTGTTTTCTTAGTTTCCAGGAAGAATGTATATGTCATGTTTACATAACAACACGAATTGCTCTCTCTCTTTCTCTCCCCAACAATTATTATTGTCTACGAATTAATTTGGTCTTCCATTATCGAATATTTTTGGTTACATGTATTCATTTGATTGTCAAGCTAAAAAAATGAGGTCCTGAACGATACTTATCACAAAATTCTGAACATATCGAGATTTTTAAGAAGTATTAAATTATATAAGTATTGAATAACGAATGAATAGTTATCGCGCGTAAAAAATGGTTTCGAGATCTCATTAGAGCTCTACGAAGTGGGCCTACGAGAAAGAATCAAATCACTGGATGGGAATTAAAAATATCCAATATTTTATAAATTAGTTTTTTTCCCTCCACGTGGTCATACGCAGTTTGTACTGTTTTTTGACAATAAATTTATAATTTATAAATTTCGTGAGAAAGAATACAGCACAAAGAATTTATGCGAAAGAAAAAAGAAATGACTGGTAAAATATATTTAACTGGAAACACAGTAAAATGTTTAGTTTCTTCCGTGAATTTGATATTTAACGTGTTGCAGTGACGTCTCTTCCGAATGTGCATTGTCGCCGGCTAACTCACAACATGACGTGCTGGCTAGGATCAACACCCTTAATCATTTGTCTAAATATAATAATAAATATTTTTAATGAATTTATTTCGATTCATTCTATTTGTAAATCTCACCCCCGAAACTCTTGTAAACCTTTATTCAAGGAATTAAATATCTTAACACTTCCCTGCATTTATATTTATGAAACGGTCTTTTTTGTTAAGACCGAATTACTGAAGTGCCACCCTTGCTT
>NNCF01130299.1:325174-343105 GCA_002313205.1 Laupala kohalensis | reverse complement strand
CGGTAAGCGCATGAGCGCGTAGAGCTCAAGGTCCCGGGTTCGAATCCCGGTCCCGTCTACCATTTTCATTCGACGTAACATGATTAATCGATTAAAGAAAGTAAAAAAATACTTAATTCTCCAAATAGAGGTTTACATGAATTTCGTGAGTAAGATTTACACATAATCCGAACTATCCCCCTTATATCAAAGTGTATTGTGAATAAGTATTTTTAGTCAATCGAACGACTGTTGTGATTTATTATTAAATTTTTTCAACGGAAAAATAAAGTGCGGGAAAATGGGATTTTTCATGCAATGATTTTTTAAAAACATTTTGTATCTGCAACGCTGCTACTACCACCAATAAAAATAATTGGTTTTCCCATTCAATTTCGAGAGATACCTCAACGACGTTCAACACCCCATTAAAACTTCTACACAATACATACAAAATACTTACATTATTTTTACACAAAAAGGTTTAAATATTTGAGGGAAGAAGATTATCATGCGATTATAAAAATTAAATATCATTTAAACATCCAAAAATAAATATACAAATAATTTAGTTCAAGGAAATTAAATATAAATCATTCGCCAGGAAAAATTCATTTATGGTCGCTGATGGTACACGAGAACAATTTGACTCGCTGAACAATTGGCAACATTCAGATTAAAGTCGAATAACGAAGAATTAATTTATTTCCTCATTCGTGTAGACCTTTTATGAATGGCAATTAAGTATCCAATCAAGCCCATCTAGCACATTCCCCTTATCTGTAACTTTGTTCGTTTGAAAGCTACGTGTACCTCACAAGAAAGTTATATTACATTATTATGCTCTTAAATGCCTGAAATTTTATATTTACATTCGTAGTTTTAACAAAGAAGAGAAAGTTTTAGCGGTATGTTTGCAAAAATGACTTTGAACTGAACGTACTAAGTTCGCTTATAAATCCGTTTTTATTGCAGAGAGTTGCTCATTGAACCAAATCGACGCTTATAAGATTTCAGTATTGATAATTATAGAAATGTTTACATTAAAACTATCGGCATGGAATTCCAATTCAAAGATACCACTAAATCATTGATGACATTTAAAAGCTCTCACTGTGGGTGTGTTAAACAAAATTTGTTTATCTTTCCAAGATAGTGACGTTGACAGAAGTCATAAAAGTGACACCTCGGTATAATACACGGGATTTTATCTGTCATAAAATATATTTACTTGGAGCGGTTAAATGTTATATAAAACATATTTGCTACACTTCAATTGATGCA
Organism: Laupala kohalensis; assembly: GCA_002313205.1. Lineage (NCBI taxonomy): Eukaryota > Metazoa > Arthropoda > Insecta > Orthoptera > Trigonidiidae > Laupala > Laupala kohalensis. The sequence goes on along the minus strand of NNCF01130299.1, from coordinate 341,842 downwards.
CACTTAATGGAGGAGGATAAAATTACAACAACTGACAGATAAATGAACTAATGTTTGATGGTAGTATTATGGAGAATATGCAGAACGTACCACTGTTATGGACAATTCCATCTTCCGTTTCTTTGTTCCACAGACAATACTACAAGACACTAGATAAAGGATGAAATATTATTAGCCGAAATTTATGTTCATTAAATGGGACAAGTAGATGCGATAAAGAGGATTGTCTTCTACGAACAAGTCTCTCAATGCAAATGATTGACTATTCCTTAGGCACAAGTAGTAGGTGGCCGGGGGGGGGGGGGGCTAGGGGGTCGTACCCACCCCAGGAACCCATTTCTGAAATTTGCATTACCATCAAATACTCTCCTTCAGCCATCTGTTTGATGGTATAGCTGAGAACCACAATGACACACGAGAAGTTCTCAAATACTTTTTTTCTACACATCGAAAATCATATTTGCAAACAAAAACATTGATGCAGAAATGGTTTTGGAGCGTTTTTTCTTTCTGAAAACACGGGAAACAGCTGTTTACGTCTTTCATAATTTTATTATTAAATTGTCAACTTTTATGTGGAAACGTCGCGAGTCAATTACATTTTTAAGTCTTAAATAGGTAGTAAAAGTTTATAATTTAATGTATTATTTATTAGGAATTGGTTATAAGTAAATGTATCAGTAATTTTGGTTTTATTCATTTTGTAGCATTCAATATTACTTATAATTATGGACTTTTTGTATGTTCGTTGAGATTCAGACTGGATGGACTCAGATAAATATATTCCTATATCCACGTTATATAGGTCCAGGGCGCACCCTAAAAAATGTAGTTACGCCAATGGGCTATTCCAAGGAAACTTTTCTTCAAGAGGAATATAAAATATTATTTTCTACTCGGGAACCCCAGCTTGCCAAGGAAGGATACCAGTGAAACAATTTTTTTTATCACCTTGAAGTTCTTCTATGTTGCGATGAGAATTGCTCTCGGTACACGCATGTGAAGAGAACCTACCTGCAAATTAGTGTGAGGGCCGTTGGTGAACTTTGGTTGTGTAAAAAGTGACGTACTCGTTAGCATCTCAGTTAGACAGAGTACAAAGAAACGGTACAATACAGATACGTTTCTAATGCCTCGTTTTGCCTTGTATGTCAATGACTTGTCACGGATTTTTTTATTTTTTATTGTTGTATAAACAAATGAATATTTGCGACCAATTCAAGTTATATGGAAAATAAAATAATTAATGTGATTGAGGGAAACATGTTGGGCCGCCCAGTTCTACGAAACATAAATTTTAAATTATTCTTGTCATTTAGGTCAACCCTTTCAAAATTTAACACGCGAAACTTTATTTTCCTTGAAAACTGCCTGGTTAATCAAGGAAAATTATATAATATATAAATATGTCTCGCATAATACACAATAAAGTACAATGAGCAAAACAAATTTTTGCAAGCAGCGGCAAACTCGATCCACTCCTAGTTTTCCTTTTTTCTCTATGTAAAATTTACAAAAGCAAACAAATCCTAATGCAAATTAAAAACATAAACAAATAGTAAGAAGAGAGAATGACGAAGAAGTATATTTCTTTCAATAAATATACTCTTTTTGAATACACATTTTATTTTCAAGGACATAAATTATTGTTATGTTCTTGAACTTACAATCAAATGAAGTGTCGTAACCGAAAACGATCGAAAATCGGGTTTTCCGATGTAGTGATCCAGGGATATTAAAAATCAAATCAGCATATCCTTAAAATAATGTTAATCACAATTTTTTCAATCTCAGTTCGTCCCTTATTTTGGTTAAATTTGTTTACAAATTTCTTTTTACTTCTCTTGGGAGCAATGCCCATGATTTTATTCATAGGGATAAAACGGGTCATATACTTTACGATACTTTTTCCCCTGTGGGTTTTATTGATCCATTAATGATAAATGTAATCTCATGTTCTTTATTTATGCTCGTAAATGAAATTCTGCAAGGTTATTATAGGCATAATATGTTCCCCACTGCATTGGGAAATTGAACTTATGTCTCCAAGTCTTTAGTTGTTTGAGTTCATTCTGAATTTGAACTCTCGGTTTCAGACATGTGTTTAATGAAAATGGTGAATGCAGCAATCGTTGAAAATGTTTTTGGATGTAATTCAAATCATTACAAACTTTTTATATTAAAAGTACATTGGCCAACACGATACGTACCTTGCATTTCAGAGGAAATTGTGGAATGCAGAATATTGATTCTTATTATTTGGGAGACTGGGAATAAGTGACACGAGTTATATAACCATATCATACTACTATATAAAAGAGAAATTTAAATTTGACGGATAGTCGTAAAACAATGGTGTCTTAGAGAGACAAGTATATCCTGAATGAAGGTCATAAAAATGTATGTCCTCCTTTGTATTTTAACATTATCATATCTTTCATTTCAGTTATCGAAAAGTGTGCTCAACGTCTGCTTGGTCCATTTACACTGCTAAATGTTATTGTCTTGAAACAGGAAACTAATGTGTAAGTGTATCAGATAGAAATTATTTTACTGCGTCTATACCAAACTTTCAAGCGAAATACCGATAATGCAGATGTGATGCTTACTAATTGTAACTTACATACAGAAAATTTTAGCAAAATCGTTGAAGCCGTTTTTGAGAAATATTCGAAAGAGTACTTTGACCTTCATGTGAAGTAACCTTTGTTTTAAAGTAAAAAAAATAGAGCACGTGCATCGTCAACAAAGTAAATTCTTCCGTAAATACGAAATATGAATTAAATATATTCATCCGTGTACTCAGAATCGCTACGCACAGACGGGCACACGGACGGACGTTATGCCAAAAACACTTTTTCTGAATCAGGGATAACCAAATCGGATATTTCCTTCGAATCTCGCTTTCGAATTGTTTCACGATTACAAAACTTGATAAATACACGAGAAAGAAAAAGGTTGTGAAAATACCATTAAATTAGGATTGTGTATATTTTCGGTGAACATTTAGTCAACTGTTTTTCTTCATTATCCCGTTTTCACGAAGTACGATTGAACATGCATTGCTGTTTATATATTGCCAGCTTCTTTCTATGTTCAAGATATTATTTGGTAATCATGCGTGGTTTGATCCACTATTGTTTGAGAATGGAGAACTTGACTATCTACTGGATGTTCAGTTTTTTTAAAATATGACTCTGAACATGACTAACTTTTTCAAAGGGGATTCAAAACTGGTTATTTACACAAAGGATTCAAAACGTGACGCGATTGAAAATGTACAATCCCCCTCAAATGTACTTAATTAATTCTAGTTCAATGCACAAAGAAATCAAGGATTTCCTTGGTTAAGAGTCAGAACTTTTATACCCTTAAATATCTGAGGTTTTATTATTTCTCAATAGATATAGAGAAACTTTTGTAACTCAAATGACTGTAGATACTTCAAGAATAAATGCAACTCCAGACGTTCGTTATTCGGCGAATCCCGAGCGACAGCTCGCCAAGTAGCCAATAGTGTAATTCGCCATTCGCGATTCTCCAAATGAGCTACCTTAAAACTATTTATTTTGTAATTAATTATTTTAATATTTATTTCTTCACCGCTACTTCTATTTCTTGCCACTTACCTTTGTTGTTACTTGAAATTAATTCCCATACACGTCGACATTCGTCCCTGAGAACTGAGTGGTCCGATACTTCAAGATAACACAAATGATTTTCAGTGATAGTATCCCTCCCCACATCACTTTGGGGTCCTTGAGATTATAGTTATGATGACGAGAAAATGGATTATACATTACGAGAAGATGCGTTCAAGTTAAAGAGTAGTCCAGCATTGATGTCGTCGATATAGAAATTAGATATTTATGAGGATGATGTGAACAAAATATACGAGTATTAAGTTAAAGACATTATTGAGTTTGAGAGGAGATTCATAAGGCAGCCACTCTTGCCGAAGGAAAAGAATGAAGAACATTGCGAAAAGTTATGTAGAGAAAATTGGTAGCTATGTTCTAGCAAATTGATTATATTTAATTATGGCTTATTATGGAGTGGGATAGGTTCGCAGAGAAGCTGGGTAGTTAGCACAGATTACTTTCTCTGTCATGNTATTATGGAGTGGGATAGGTTCGCAGAGAAGCTGGGTAGTTAGCACAGATTACTTTCTCTGTCATGTTAATCTAACTCGAGTCTGACAAACATCCCCAACTACATTTTTGAAACAAGTTACCCACAACATTCTCCCACACGAACATTTCTCCTTCTTGGTAGCAAGTAGGGGGGACCAACCCAACCAAGTCAAGTCCAACCGACCCGAACCGATCGCACATTTTCGGGTTGGTTCGGGTTGTGATGTCGGTTAATCCGAAAATTGGTCGGTTGACCAATTACTTTATATAATATATATCGTTTCAGTTAACTCCTAGAGACAAACTCAATCAACCATTTTAACATGAACAGCTATTGTAGACATCACTACGTATTGCATGCGCGTTCCATGGCTTCACCAAACAAAACTTTTGTGTGAAAGAAAATATTTACTATTAAAAAAACAACAATATAAAGCCGATATAACGACGAACCAAGTATTAAAAACCCGCGGAAGGAGTATTTTCTCATTATACAGTAATTATACCGAACACTGAATTTTTTCTCATTTCAGTACTGATGATAGAGTTTTGCAAAAAAATTAGAAGCAAATTCATTCTTTTATGGACTAATTATACTTATCCCCCTCTCCCACACACACCGAAGAAAAAAAACATGTAAAGAATTTTAGTATTGGCGTGGTTCTTTGATAAGTTATTTCCACCTAAATAGAGCAGTTCTCTTTCTCTCGCTGTTTCTCATATGTCGCTTCTTCGTGTTCGTCTGCTTTCCTTCCGTCGTGTTTCGTACTGCGTAGAGAAGCGGCTGGATCCTCCGTGTCGTGTACTCAATTCCAGTCATTGTCCTGGAGCATTTCCTTCGCTGATGGCGGCCGTGGACTCGTAAATCACATAATTGTCACTTTGAGAGCCGCCGGACGGCAGTACAACGAATTCACAAAAGATCTTTGGTACAAGAAACAAGCCGCTCGCTCGGAAGATATGTTAACGCTCAATTTTCCTCTGTCATGAAAATCACGTATATATGTCCAAGGGGATTATTCAATTTCTTTTCATTCCATAATCCGGAAAACATACCTGCGGTTTCGATCGCGAGAATATCGGAATATTTTTCTAGAATTATCCTTCATTTTCGTTATATATACACTGCGAATGTACTCACTCTATAAGGAATATGATGTCATTGTGATTACAATACACACGTTTTTATCACAAAGTACACGCAATTCGTCCTTAAAAGGTCGTAGGTCTTGCATTATTTATTTAATTCGCTGGTAGTTCTTGGCGTTACCCAGATCAAAGACATACTTTCTCAATCACCTGTAATATCTTATTCGCCCAAGCTTCTACGCTTCGAAGTACCTTGTGACGCCGTAGAAAAGATTGAATTAAAAGTGCAATTATATTTTTGCTTTAATTTCATCTTGTCAGTGGAGACTATGTCTACACTTCAACTGTAGTAATAGGATTTTGGAGCTTGAAGGCGCTTTTTTTCTCCTCAAGAGTGAGCAGTAAAAGTGAGAGAAAAAATTATGGATTGCATGTATTCATGAGCCTGAACATTTACGTAGACATACACATGTTCCGAATGTCGCCGCAGTGTTGCAAACATAAAATAATAAATGACAATCTATATGAAGCAGGAAAACGTCATGTTAAACCGTTCGGAAAAAGTTCTTGTTACAGACGGACACAAGTATTCTTTTTCCCTTTATAGTGGAGTTTCATACATTGGTGACGTTATATTATGTATTGAAGTTTATCAGTGCGCTTTCCTATCTCATCATTTCATTCTGCCGTATTTCCATCTACGAGTATATGATACTTTAAATTGTTTTATAACTCTGAAAAAAGTACCAAATCGTACCAAAAACGTAATGTAATCGAAAAAAGTACCAAAAACAGCCAAACACCATCCAACATGTTGTATTGAAAAAGATATAGAGAAAATATTACATCTCGCTAAGGGAGCAGTGACTCTTTGTGGAAAGAATATGTGGTCGAATAATGTAATCAAACATTTCGGTCGAGAAGGAAATTGTAATAACCATGCATTTAATGATGATGATTAAAGAATTAACCTTATATCAAATATTAAAATCATTATAAAATCATACGTACGTAATTTTCTTTGAATGAAATAATTCTAATTTGTGATGGAATAATCAAACTTCTGTTTTAATTTGAATTAATTATTTGGTACCTTTCTTATAATTGCTTTGTGCATGTTTTGTAATTCTCTGTGTTTGTGATATTTATCTTTTAATTAATAAAACATGCAATAACGTTCGTATTTCACTTGTAACGATTAATCTCTGTTTTAATGTCTTATATTATGAAGCAAAAAACATAGCGAAATTCGAATTCAATTTGCATTTTAAGACAAATCATGAAAGACATACAACATTGCTGAAATTTATGATAAGAATGTGTGTTCTTCCCAAATTCAGAAAATAAATATTGTAATGATTCTTCAGCTTTCGCAATTAATTATCATGAGAGAAATAGAGATCTCAACAAAAAGTTTTTTTATTATTAAGTTATTAATTAAAGTGGTTTTAAAACAGAATCGTGGTTTGAAAATATTAATATACAGAAAAATGGTACAATTGTGTATTTTGGAAAGTGTGGGTGTGATGTTTCGTAAGTAGATTAATACGTATTACCAAATATATTGAAATTGTGTTCGAAAAACATGTGCCATTTAAATTCACGATAATTCACTTATGTTTGTTTTAAGTCAGTCTTAGAACAATATTGATACGCGAATGTAGCGGGGATGGGGTGTCATAACAATCTCACTACGGGCGCCGAGACGGCTAAGGCCGAATCCGGTTTTAATTATATGCCACATATTAGTGGTAAAAGAAAAAAAAACTCTGAAATTTGTAGACCACGAGAGTATTCATTGATAATGTGCCTCTCTCATAAAAGATTTTTCGAGTGGCGAACAGAATACGTTTCAACATTCTCAACAAGTTTTGAACGTTTACCAAACTGCTTTTCGTTATTGTTTTAATGAAATTTATTTATTTCCATTGAAATATGATTCAACCATAAGAAACTATACTTTTATTGATTCAGAGGATATTGAAATAAAGAAGATAAATTATGTTTTCTGATTGTACACTACAACGTCTAGTAGTTCTATTATTAGACTCTAATTTTAATTTTAAGTTTCTTCATCATTTGATTCGCTAATGGAATATTTCGAGGAGTATAAGTTGCCACAGCCAGTCTAGGCGTTCCAACTAATTTCCGTTAATTTCATAGTGCCCTAGAATGAATGCAAAAATGTTACTGTATTTTAAGATGTCTAAGATCGCAATCTATCCCTCTTGTCTCTTTCTCTAGTTTCTATTATTTTCTACGCAGTTATTTGTTTTTTTGTAGGCTAGGAGAGTTTTGCTGGAACACATCCATCGTTTTACCTTTCTATTCTCCCCTCGATTACCCTCTAAAATAAAAAGTGAAATATTTTTGACTGTGGAGAATGTTTCCCTTGTAAAGCTATGCAAATTTTTTACCTTCTTTGCAGTATCATTCTCTGTAATAATAGATTTATTCTACTGCCGATTACTATTTTAATCTTTTCATTTATATTTCATCTTGTCAATTGTCATATTACGCATGATNATTCTACTGCCGATTACTATTTTAATCTTTTCATTTATATTCATCTTGTCAATTGCCATATTATGCATGATTTAAGTTGAATCAGACAAAATTAGGTGGTTATATTCATTACTGATGCAAAATCTCTGAAATCTTCATTTTTGAAAATTACACCCATGTTATAAAGGGTTGTAGGATCGATTTGTATCAATGTCATCTTCTTCCGGACACATTGTTCTTCGACACAATTCTGTACTATTTTACTGAAAAATTCTTTTTCATATTGGGTGTCCAAATAGCCAAAGACCAATTTTTGTCTTGAGTCGATTGAGGAATCGTCTCTCACTCCCCCACTCGATTTCTTCAATCCATTTCCACCATCCTTTTGTCTCGGTCCATCGACCTTCCCTCCGGTCTTTCAATCAATCGTTCTTCTCCGACGGCCGATCCCGATTACACCCTACACCTGTGAACCCACTTGATGAAGGTCCCTTATGCTGGAATATAAAAATAGAACTCAACATCAACGTTTATACTGATATTTAAAGCTATTTTCTTGCTTTTTCTTGCCTCAAAAATAAATTTATTACTATGCTAATTTTTTTAAAAAATCGCAGTATTCCAGCTTTAGACTAAAGCTAGAATACGTGCCTCGAATTATAAAAGAAACCAACAATAATGTCCATACCAAGATTTAAAGGTATTTTCTTGCTATTTTCTTGCCGCAGAAATAAATTTATTGCTTTGTTGATCATTTTTAAAAACGTAGTATTCCAGCATTACACTAGAGCTAGAATATATGCCTCGAATGATGAAAGAAAACAACGATAATGTTTATACCAATATTTAAAGCTATTTTATTGCTATTTTCATGGTGCAAAAATATATTTATTGCTTTGTTGATTTTTGAGAAAGCGCAGTATTCCAGCTTTAGATCAACACTAGAATATATGTCATGCATTATAAAAGAAGACAACAATAATGTTTATACCAATGTTTATAACTATTTTATTGCTATTTTCGTGCCGCAAAAATCAATTTATTGTTATGCTGATTTTTCTTAAACGTAGTATTCCAGATTTATACTAAAGCTAGAATACGTGCCTCGAATTATAAAAGAAGACAAAAATGTGTATACCAATATTTAAAGCTATTTTATTGCTATTCGATTCCATATGAGAAAGTAAGATTCCATATGTCTAATACTACGTATATTAGACAGTAATAAAGTATGAAAACTTAGTTTTCTTGTCGAGAAAGGAAGTTATTTTAAAACGTGCCTTTTTTTAATCAGGGACCCTCAAAATGGATATTTACGTCAAATTATCGTATATAATTTTTCATGATTTTAATACTATATGTATACTACGTACATACACGAGAAACTATTACAGTGAGAAACTAAGTTTCCTTGTCGGGCTCGGAAGTTATTTTAAAATCCTTGTTTTTGGTATTAGGGACTATCAAATTGAATATTTGCATCCAAATCCCGCGATCGAATTTTTGCACGTCTCTATTTGCTACATATATGACAAAAGTAATAAACTAAAACCAACTTCTGTTTCGGACTCAAAGTCGCTATATGAACTGTCTTTTATTTGAAATTTTAAAGTAAAATAAAGTTTAAAAAAATCAGAATGTTATTTCAAAACATATAGCGACGTATCAATCGTATAAATATCGTAGTAGTGTTATGTAAATGTTATTTCGTTATTGACAGAAATTGATGTATTTTCGTATCTGCAGTGCGTTTGCTGCACTCATTATTTTGTCTTTCGTTTAGTTTACGAAAAGTGTATTCCATCTCTGCTTGTCCCATTTACACTGCTAAATATTATTCAAGCTTTTTGAAGGAGTGAACTAATGTGTGAGTGTAGCGGACATAAATTATTTTCCTGCGTCCATACTAAATTTTCAAGCAAAATCCCGTAATGCTTACTAATTGTACGTTACGTTCAGAAAATTTATGCAAAATCGTTGGAGCCGATTTTGAGAAACATTCGAAAAAGAAAGCCCTTCATGTGAAATACCCTTTGTTTCAAAGTAAAAAAATAGAGCACGCGCATCGACAACAAGTAAATTCTACCGTAAATACGAAATGTGAATCAAATTCATTCGTCCATTCAAATTGACTCAGAATCGCTGCGCACGGACGGACGGACGGACGGACGGACGGACGTTATGCCAAAAACTACTTTTTCAGAATCAAAGATAACCAAAACGAATACGTCCGACGAAATCTCGCTTCCTAATTTCTTCACGATTATAATGCTTTCTATATACTATGTATATTAGAAAGTAAAAGGCAGTACAAGAGTAGTGCCAGTGATATTGTTTTATATTTAAACCTGCATGCTCTCTAAATATGTAGTGTTAGTGTTATCATAAAAAATCGTTTAAAATAAACATTTTCTCAGAAGTAGTGATGGTACAAATTATGCATCATATTTTCAATCAATCAAGTTCAACAATTTTAGTGTCTATGCTTTTATCATTCGAGTAACGAGATTTTGATTGTTATTCCTTAACAGATTTCAGCACTTTCTTCGTTAAATTGATAGTCCACGTTTATTTTGCGAAATCACAATTTTATTATGTTTCAATTACTATTGTTCTAACAATTAAAGATGTAGAAGAATATGCGAACTTAAGATTTTTAGCACTGGAATTTAAAAAATCATGCCTCCACCAAAGATATTCTCAATGCGTTTTTATGAACAAAACTTATCTTTTTTTCATTCTAAAGAATCTGAAATTATTACTATATGTAGTATAGGAACATATTTTACAAAAGACCGACTATCAGTATACTTTCGAAATTTGGGACGCATAGAAACAAAAGAACGCGTAAGTCTAACTTAGTTATTATGGTTCCCAAAACCCAAGTAGAAGAAAAGACTTCCATATTTTTCTGTTGTAAAACCAACGTTTCTGAGTTTTAAAAAGCATAATTACAGCCTTATTTTGTCGGTTGACTACTGCTGCCTTTGATAGGTATATTTAAGTAACTATAAATAATGTAGACGAATAGTAATGAACGTGAGTTATTGTGTCGTGTCATGCAATTAAATAAAAAAAGTCTTTTAGTCATTAAATGAATGTCAACTGCAGTCATAAACTATGGCAGTATTAAAAGGTAACTGCAAATAAAATACTATTTCTTGTACTGCATCATTCAAAACTACAGAAATATACTAATTCCACTGATATCTCATAATTTGGTATAGGTGTTTCCAACGTTTGTGCTATAGGAGTGAAATGAACGGAATTAGTCATTGAAAATATGGAGTAACAAAATTTTTAATGCGGCAATAAAATATTAGAAGCAATTTTGAATAATTTGAACCCATAATTGTTTATTATCAGGCAGTATTCTAGATTTAGTCTAAAGTTGTAATATTGCGTTTTTTTTAAAACCAGCATAGCAATAAATTTATTTTTGCAGCAAGAAAAGAGCAATAAAATAGCATTAGATATTGGTTTTCAGTATTTAATTAATAAAAATATTAAACATTATTGTTTTTTTTCTTTTACAATGCAACGCACGTATTCTAGCATTAGTCTAAATCTGGAATATTGCGTTAAAAAAAATCAACATAGCAATATATTTATTTTTGCGGCAAGAAAATAACAATAAAATAGCTTTAAATATTGATATAAACGTTAATGCTGTATTCTATTTTTGTATTCCAACGTAAGAGATCTATTTAATGATATGTTAATTAACAAGGGGGAAAAACAAATGATAAGTTGACTTTCACTTGCTTGTACGATCAAACTCTTTGAATTGACAAGAACATGCCGCGAGGACAGAGGGCATTATATTGTATTTTAATAAAATTTGTCTCAAGTTGCTGATCAAGCTTATCTATCTCTTAGATTTAAAATTTTTTGAATTTTAATTTTTTTGATCTAAATTTTAATTTTTTACATTTAAATTTTACTTTAAAATAAATTTTCATTAGAATATAAGAACAGTGAATTTAATATTAATGACAAAAAGATAAACGGTACTGAATATGATATTGACATATTGCTGTGTTTTTCAAGTGACTACAAAAATAGTTTTGAGGTATCGGAATCAAATTTGGAATCGTGAAATGAGGTAATAATTTGAAATCGAGATCAGTATTGAAAAGATTTGGAATCGGAACATCGCTACTATGATCAAAAGCAGCTTTAATGAAGTCATTAACAATAAAATATTCGTTTCTGTAATATTAGCATGGACTCATTTTTTATTCAAAATATTGATTTATACCCACCATCTCGCACAAATTGAGGGAGAAGACAAAAATTTGTAATATCAGTACATTGTTTCCGTCCTTCAAGTAATCTTGCTCTCGTACAAAATATTCCAGTGAGTCAACCCGGAATACGAACCAAGCATGACTAACGCTATGGATGTTTTCTTTTCTTTGCAGCACTTGGAAAAATATACTTTGTTTTCAAAACACAACAACAAAAATAAACTCCCCTTGTTGATTATGTGTCATTAAACATAGAAAAACGAAAATCAACGTATTTTCACGTTTCCCAAACAAGTCAATTTTAGGGTTCCAGGCAGGTCCGTAGCTTTCCACGGAGAGAGGTCAAAAGAAAGTTAGTGAGCGGAAGGTACGGAGCAGATATCGACAGTTTGTGACAAAAAATGCTCGCAGCTGCTTCTAGAATATTTTTATTAAATCTAAGTAATATGATATGTATGTTAAATAATGTATTTTCTTTTTTTTTTTTGTAATCCACAACACAAAAAAGACAGAATTAATTGCATGATATTAGAGAAAAATATATTTCAAATATCTTTATAAGTAAATTTATAAGTATATAAAAATTTCTCTAAGTAAATTTTAAAAAAGTTGTATTACATTCGTTAAAATTTTATTTTATTACGGTGTTTCTTCACGTGTATTCCACCTCCTTCATTACATATCAACCCTACTTAATATGACCTTTCTTAATATGTTGATAAATCAGTATTTTTCTTTGATTTCAAAGGGAATACTTTAAATACTCCCATTACAAATAATAATAATAATAATAATAATTCATGCAGTTGATCACATGTTGGAACTGAAAATAGGCTAATGAAAGATAGGCACTTAAGTAATTCAAAATACAGACATAAAACATTTAAATCGAGCCAGAGAAACCTTAAAATGTTTCCTTGGATAAGTGATAGATTTCAAGTCCGGGGACACAGGATTAATTTCTGCTCCTGGTGTTAAAATTTTCTCCAACATTTAGATAACAGGTCACTTCTATATTTCGTCACGCAGTCGGGAGCAGGGCGAGGGATTAAATTTTTTAAACATTGTGTGATATGAATTTTACAGATGACTAGCTGATTACCCGGCGTTTTCTTAGGCTATTCTTCTTTTGCTCAGGAAAAAATAAAATCTACCTATATTGTAAGATCAAAATACTTTTACTTAGTACTATGCACGACACTCTAATTTTTCAAATTCACAATAATACTGATTTAATACAAAACTTTGCTGCATACACCACACCATCGCGGGAACCGCGCCGGTCGAATTTTCGCTTGACTCGGCTGCGCCATTTCGTTAAAATTCTTGTAAAATCTAAATATATTCGTCGAAATTTTACGCTTTAAATACATTTTTTAAATCTTTGTTAAACGCACAAAACAAATAATTCATTTAATTTTATGATGATTTTTTCCTTCTTAAATTACTCTCTTAAATTGAAGTATTTTAACACTTCTATTTTTAATAACGTTTTATCCATAGTTTAGGTTACTTTTTGTATATAGACATATGCTGTCGTGGACTTTTTTGTTGAACTCTTTGAGGCAAATAATATTGCCATGCATAGTTGTCACCTATCTCTAACCGTTTATACAGCGCAAGCAAATATAACTCTCTTTTTTTCGAATTTATCGACATTTGTTGTCAATAACCATTTCTATCTTTCGTATACCGAATTTTAAAAATAAATGTTAGCCTGTGTTCACCTTGGACATCTAAGCTATCTCCTTGACAAATTTCATCACTATCTTTTCCGTGGTGTAGGCGTGATCAGGTAGCACAGACACGCGTTACGCGTTTATTTATTAGTATGGATAATATCTCGAATAAATACATTTGAAAAGTCATGTTACCAACTTCCAAACAAATCCTTTAAAATTTGTTACGTCGCATTTGAAAGGGATGGGCCACAATATTGTGACATATTGTGAAGAGGTGGGGGGTTAATGAAATAAAAAGGTTGCGACGTCATATTGAAAAGAACCATAGTGAACATGCAGTTAAACCGTAAGTATTCTGTCACGACTGTGAGCAACCGATATGTGACATTGGCACGAGTGTCATTTTTTCCCAGGGAGCAGATTCCCCTCGCGTCTTCACTCACCCCACCCTCCTTCCTCCGGGACAAAAGGGCGCCACAGACAAACAACAGCAATGCGAGAGAACGAGCGCAAGAGGGAGACAGAGAGAGCCATGGAGAGAACGGAAAGAGGCAGGTACAAGTGGGTCATTATCCCATTAAGACTCATGAATGGACGGAACATAGTTCTCAAACGACGCGACGGTGGCGGCGATGGGCGTCGGATGAAGGGGAAGAGGAAACTGGGGGAATGTCGCGAGACAGCCTCACACGACGCTTGGTCTCCCCGCGTCCACTCGCTACGGTCCTCGCTCCCACATACACATGTCGTTCTCTCTCATACGATGAATGGGCTGCGGATTGGGAGCGGAGACCGCTGCAGTTACATTCCATTGTAGACTCTGAAGCTACTACGAACAAGGAAATTTCACGGACGTAATATTGACCTTTTTTATGACCTTTTAAAGACATATTACTTTTTAACTTTCCAATTCTACAAAACGTATAAGCGAAGTATGTATGTATTTTCGTTTCGGCCAACGAAGGACCACGATGACGAGTGTTAGTAAGGCTCATTTCAGTACGACTTTACTTACTAGACACATCGCACCTTTTTAGGGGAACAGCGTCTAGATAGGATCTAGATTGCTGTATCCGGTATTACAACTATGGTGAACTTTTCATACGTCACAGCTATTTGACTGAGACATGTATAGCTACAAATTTTATCTTGCCCCGCCCGGGTATCGAACCCGGGACGGTGACGAGCAATCACGCTGACACCGTGGCCACGACGGGGGTAGAAGGGAAGTATTGTAATGGATGAAAAAAAAAACAACATTTTTCGAGATTACTCCGGATATTTTCGAATTAGCTCCAGGAGAGTCTATTTTCAAATTGAGGCGATGATGTCCAATGTCGTATGTGTGTGTGTATGAATGTATGTTAAAAAATTTATTCCTCCGACAACTCACGAACTAATTAATGCATCAAAACCAAATCTGAGATTTGACTTTAAATGCATTATGAATATAAACCTATTTCTGGACAGTTCATACCGACTGTATTTACACAGCGCGCTCCACATCCGGTTTCTTAAAACACAAATTGTTGAAAATATGAATGTAAACATTTTGATTGTTTAGTTAATTCTGCGAACAGGATGCTAAGCCGCATTTCCGTACGTCGCACCGTTTTGGAGATACAGCAAAATTTTATTAAACAAAAAAGGGGTTATTTTACATCACAACGTATTAGTCAGTATTTTGGTATTCATCCGGTGTTTATATAAAAAATGCAGGATCCTAGTACATGTATCCTTATATTGTTTAGGAAATTCAGGCGCGTACGTTGGGAAATGGAATACAGTAATTTGTCAAGAAAGGTCGTAAAACTTTATAATTTGATAAGATAAATATGATAGACGTAAATAGCTGTACTATTACCATAGGAATATGAGGAAGGTGGTTTCATAAATAACATGAGGGTAAAGATCAAGATGAAGTCCAAAATCCTGGATGACACGTTGTGAAGTGAAATACAGTTATTTGTCAATAAAATGTTGGAAAACTTCATTATTTAATGTAATGAACATTACAACAAAACAACTTTATGCTGTAGTGATTTCTAAACTATGTTTGTGAAACAATTATCAGGATGCTAGTGCTCTTTTTATGAGATAATTTTCCCATTTTTATGGACTTCTCAAATTTATTAATTCAGAAAATATTTTAGAAAAACTCGATAATTCCAGTATTTCAATATTTAAAAAGATCGATTTCCATAAAATACTCCAATCTAGAGTTCACATCAACAGCAAATTAAATTTATTTACTGTAGCATAAGCGCGTATAGACGAAATCCGTGAGTTGAATTCCACTTCCACACGGAGGTCTTAACTGGAGTTTCACCCATCCACTCCATAGCAATGTCACAATTCACGTTAGCTCAATGTCTCGTATTTCCAATACCTTCTTCAGTTAATTCATGAGAGAGAAGTGTAGAAAATTATTTAAAATAAAACTGTTGAATACAATCTGATTACACTACAAATCTGAATTTCCAAGAAATGAGATACGAGTTCTCAGAAGATGCACGGTGATTTCGAGGAGAGGATTCATATTTGAATGAGGTAACAGTATCTATGTTGGACATGGATTCAAAAGGCGAGTCCACAGAGAAAGATACTTGCAGAGTTTTACCAGGAAACCTGGGTAAAGTTGGAACGATAAGAAATCTTGCTAAAAATAACAAAAATTTGTAGAAAATATTCATAAGACACTAAAAAGAATTTTCGTATGCTTTGTACACCGAAACAAATACCAGAAAAAAAAGAAATAAAGATGAAACTTTAAATATGGATTTTCCCTTTATTACGTCAAAATCACATTGACAATATAATTCAAATTCTAAGTTGAAACTAAACTCGCTTGACAATTGAAACGAGTCTTGATTACAATTCAGAAAACGAATAATAATAAATTTATTGTCAAAAAACAGTACAAACTGCGTATGACCATGTGGAGGACAATAAACTAATTTACTCTCCGGAAGCAAGCAAGGGACCATCCCATCAATTCCGATCAAGGGC
>NNCF01130299.1:290227-324548 GCA_002313205.1 Laupala kohalensis | reverse complement strand
AAGCAAGGGTGGCACTTCAGTAATTCGGTCTTAACAAACAAGACCGTTTCATAAATATAAATGCAGGGAAGTGTTAAGATATTTAATTCCTTGAATAAAGGTTTACAAGAGTTTCGGGGGTGAGATTTACAAATCATCCGAACTATCCTCTTCTGAATTCTGAAAGTTTGAATAAGTCGCACATGAAAAATAAACAGAAACAAAACAAGGAAAGATCTATGTATCCTTTGAAAATTGAAAACATCTTTTGTGCCAAATACTAAAAAAATACTAAACAAATGTATTAACAAGTTATCTGGAATTAAAATATGATCGAAGGAACAATTTCAGTAATCAATTTACACCTGATATCGTGAAGTTTCGAGAAAAATTTCTCCTTTTTTTAGTTTGAGAGGAAATATTTTATATTTTTAGTTTTTTTCTTGTTTATATTTGCAGAAAGAGTTAATATTTTATAATTTCGTTTAACGTTACGGAAATTCTTACGGTAGATCTGAACTATTTTTAAAACAATCTCGTTAGATTTATATAAATTGAGCTCTGCAGAAAAAGAATTTCAAAAGTTTCTTATAAGGAAGGATAGTAGTAAGTCAATGGAGCAGACGAAAATAGCGACTAGATGCAGTCCTGATCCACTGTCTGTTATGTCATTTCTTAACTCCCCTGTTCTCCTCCAACGGAATGGCTGGTGGCGCGTCGACGTGCCTACATGCAAGGTAAGTTTCATTCCTCACCGACGTAATCCTCTCTTGCGACATATAAGCATTTCATCTTCGCATTATTTGGATGACTACAAGCAACGTAACGGACTTATTCCCAAGCACGGAGCATATTTTAAGCTACACACTAGGCCAGTGATGGACAAACTTTTTAAAGAGGGGGCGAAAGGAAAGGAAAAAAAAACTTTAGGCGGGCCAATGTAATTTATTAAAAAATAAAAATGATAATTTTACAAAATTCTTGTATTTTTTGTGATACTAAGTCCTATTAATGACTGAAAGATTATGAAGGAGAATGTGATGAATGAAACTGTGACTGCATTTTTAAAAGTTTCTCATAATTTGGATCGAACTGGGATGCACTTATTCTTAGAAGAGAAGTTAAATGCTCATCTGTCAGTCTGTTTCTAAGGCAACTCTTTCGAAGTTTCTTTGTAGAAAATACCTGTTCACATATTTGATACTTTTAACAATATTGTATGCTACAACATAACTTGCATGTGTAGCTGCTACCTTTCTTAAAAATACTTTGCTGACCTGATAGTTTTTTGCGTAGATCTTCTGCTTTTTGTTTTCTTTCTTCTACGGTCAAGGCTCTAATCTTGACATCGTTGTGCTCAGAGTAGTAGTGTCGTGAAATGTTTTATTCTTTGTATACTACAGTTTTGTTGCAGATGAGACATAGTGATTTATCCCTAAAAACTGTGAAAAAATTACTTCCAAGTCCATTCATCTTTGAAAAGACGGCACTCAGAATCAACTTGACGTTTCTTAGATAACATCTTAGGGCTAAAATTTTTCACAATATGCAGAGTAAAACTAGTAAACCAACAACGCCAAGAGAGGTCTGAATCAAGAAACGTGTTTCAATATCTAGCAGCGGTGGAGTGGGTAGCTACTGCGAAGAGGCACCATTGCTCGTTTTACTCTTCGCAACAAAGTTGCCAGCCTCTCACTCTTAACATAACATTCCAATATCTAGGATAAGTCAATAAATGCGTATATCGTTACTGATATAAAACAAAAGAGAAGAAGAAAGAGGAAAATATTTATTTTTCTTATAGCCTGTATTCTTTTTTATTCGTCAAATTAGGAATAATACCGCGCGGGCCGGGTGGAACATTTCAGTGGGGCGCATCTGGCCCGCGGGTCGTAGTTTGCGTATTCGCTGTATTTGCATAACGTATTCGCTGTATTTTGCTAAATATTTGAAGAACTCACAAATATCACTAACATGCCGTATTCTTATGGTCCGAACACGCGAAGAACACAATAATGCCGCGTGTTTTCTTATACCAATGATGGACGGGATGTATTTGATATAACTCAAGAAATATTTATACTATTTCGTTCTCCCAGACCCAGTCCATATTATAAAAATTGTAGTATAAGAAAAGTCAAAATATAGTTTAAAGAACCAGAATATCAACAAATCTCGATCATGCGCGCTCTACTGAGCGAAACACGGCAAACCAAGTGTGGACAGTTCACGCAAATATTTGCCTTATTTGGTTCCTTTGATGTGTCACTAAAAACCGACAAGAGGACAGTAGAGCAAATACATCGAATAAAGAAAAATAGCTTATCTGCATTTGGTCGTGTTGGCAAATATACAAATACGCAACGCCAAGTGGTGTACCGGCAATACGAATATTACTACTTTAAAAAAAAACAAGCAAAGTTAAATTGCGGCAACCGAGTCAACCCGCTTGCAATCGGTTAGACATCACGGAGTTAACGCCCATTGTCCATTCAGGCATACATAACAGACGGCGTTGACTGTGACCTTTGGGCGCAAGAGGATTGACTCGGCTACCTCAACCTAGCTTTGCCTGGAGGATAGAAGAGAGAAACCGGGAATCCCCCATTAATTACACTCCCTCTAAATACTTGTATATGCGCTGGAACCTTCCATTCAAGTCTATTGATTGTCTGAAAACGTACGAGAAATATCAGTTACCAAAGGACTCCATAAAACGTTTCAAACTAAATGAAGAGATGTTTGATTTTGACAATTTATTTGATTGTTTCATTTTAGATACCACTATTGAACATTTTAGAAACCATTATTGAACATTTTAGAAACCACTATTGAACATACTTAGAACTAGAGACGAATGTATCTTTGATACTCCTACAAATGCTTGGTAGAGAGGTAGAATTCTTCTTTTCTTTAGGTACACCTACATTCCAGTGGGTCAACGTCGCCGGCCGCATTCTCCGAATATACTTGTACCTTCCTTAAAAGTGAAAGGTGTTTGTTCAAACACTACCTCAATAACTGAAGAGGTTTAGGGTGGGTCCCAAGTTCGTCGCACTTCCGTCTTAGCGCCGACCGGCCACTTATTGTAAGATTCTTAAAAGCATCCGCCTTGGAAAATNCAGCCCAGTTTCCCAGGCAATCAAACACACGTGTAATAACAATAAATAATGATTTATTACAAATTAACTAGAAATCTGAATTTACAACAGAGACAAACTCCCAAAATCATTAATACATCTAATAATCTGGTATTAAACAAGTAATGCTGTCGGGAAGCATTAATTACACTTGGTTAAATCTAGTTGAAGACAACTAAATAGTGAAAACCCTCAGGTTATCTGAACCTTCCAAATTATAAGTTGTTTTCCCCAACAACTAACTGATACAAGTTACGACCCTCGCAACTAGTAATGACTTCATTAAGACTAGCTCAGTCACATCTCAGTGCTGACGGACCTCTACTCCCACGTAAAGAGACTCTGAGGAGCTTCACTCCTCCCAATATATACAGGNTTCGTTGTTCTATATTCGGCACGTACTTCATTCATCACTTCGTAGAATTCTTCTTTTCTTTAGGTACACCTACATTCCAGTGGGTCAACGTCGCCGGCCGCATTCTCCGAATATACTTGTACCTTCCTTAAAAGTGAAAGGTGTTTGTTCAAACACTACCTCAATAACTGAAGAGGTTTAGGGTGGGTCCCAAGTTCGTCGCACTTCCGTCTTAGCGCCGACCGGCCACTTATTGTAAGATTCTTAAAAGCATCCGCCTTGGAAAATGCAAAGAAATATTAATATTTCACAAATTGATGGAATATCCTTGCGCCGACGTTACAACTACTTAGACTATATGAAACAATTCCTTCAGATATAATAAAAAAATACCCTCGGGAATAGGTATTTAAGATTATTGAAATCAACAAATTAGAACCTTCGATTAGCCACCCGTACTGATTGATCCATTTCCAACTTTTAATTGAGTTTATATTTAACTAAACAAACTCGCCTTGTCCGGTGCACCTTCGCCAGAAAACCAAAGAGCAAGAAAGTCATGGGACATGTATGGCATTATTATTTAACCTAAAATTTATGTGACGTGATAAAGTCGCTTGGACAACTCATACTAATTTTCTTTCCGAGGCTGATTATCCTCCTAATCATTGGATGAATGTTGATTTTTATTATTATTGTAGTATTTGTAGGAAATGTAGCGTGCTATTGAAGCTTATCTACATGGAGCGATAGGAGGTAGGAGTTGGGTGTAGGCTATTGTTAGTAGGCGGGCCGCTTAGCTGGGTTTACCAACAACTTGGCCCACGTGGAGGGGTTAGTTATAGTTACAGCTATTGATACTAGGAGGAGGTGAATAGAGGAAGGAGGGTTCGCTTATCAGTAGTCACAGCTATATAAACAGGGACATTAATGTGAAAAACTACAAATTTTTCTGCTCCCACTGGGAATTGAACCCGGGGTGACGTGGATGAGTTATAACGCTACCACCTTAGCCACGGAGGGGCAAATGTTGAATTGACCTTGATGTAAAGTACTGTGGCAATTTCTCTTACAAAAATAAAAAATCAAAGGTACATGTTGATGAACAGGTCTGATGTTCTTCGATCTGTTTATCATCAGGGCACAAATACACGTTGTTCCTGTTAGCATGCGATCTTGTCAATAATGAACGAGTTCAAGCGTCACGTCGATAGCATGGGCGACAAAAACCAGGACACAATTTTACCCCGATTCTCACATTTAAAAATGAAACCTAGGAAGTCCCGAAATTTTGACTGAGATGTTTGAATTAATAACATCTGCGAACAAAATCCGAGATGATATCTAAATTAGTTGGTGACATTTAACAAAAATACAAAACTCACATTTCCCTCTATTTTACAACATTTGAAACATGTTTCGGCAAAATTCTTTCTTAGTAAGATCTCCAATAAGGAAGAAACATCTTCTCGAAAGTTCAAATTCACCTCTTAATTAGATTTTTCCGTACGTTGATAAATTAGTCAGTCAGAACGGCTTATAAATATAATTTATTTTAAGAAATAAAAAATAATAATTTCATATAAAACATAATTAAATCATTAATGAAACAATTCCAGTCTGATATTTTCGTTAATGTAAATTACATAATATTTAATTTTAATGTATCTAATCAGAAATTTATATGCTTATAATCAGAAGATATATAACAATCAGAAAAAATCATAGTCTGCAAAATACAAAAAAAAAAAGTTATTGAAAGTTTCCTGAATCAATAAAACTAATTGCGTTAACTCCAAAAATATCAGAGATGTTATTGGAGTTCCGAGTTGAGTATAACTTCATTGGGCCTGAGTGAACGGCCATCGTAACTCATTCATAGACGTGAATATCTTCCTCAAAGACAGATGAAAAAGAAAATGGAATAATATATGGTCTTACTCTGTTAACTTTTTAATATCTCGATATTTTCGCGACACATAAAATATTACCGATGAGTTGTCGATAGTATTCCAAATTTAAATCTTTGATGATACTGATACCTTCCTATAGAGAAAAGGATGAATGAAATAGACACACTTTAATTATTTGTTGATGAGACTCACTCAAGATGCTTAGTGTTGCTTTTCTATTCGTTTGAGGACTGACACTGACTGGTTCCTTATGAGACAGCTTAATTTTTGCATCGCGGGCGTCGTGCCATGCTGTTACGTATCAACGAGTCACTCGCGTCGACACAGATTTATCCAACCTTCTTCTCCCAAGGAGCCTTGACTGCCAGCTGACTGGCAGCAGGTGTGCCAAGGCGTTTGTCATCAACCTGTTTTAGCGTAATATCTATTCTAGAAAAATAATCATAGATCATATTAGTTTATTACATCCACTGAAGGAGAAAAAGAATTTTCATCTGTTTGATTTCGTCGCGTAAAAAATTAAGACAAATTATAACATTCCACAATCACGCACATTTTGTCCACCCATTATCCGCGTTATGCCTAAAAAAAGTTTCTTTACTGGTCACTTCGAAAACATCATTTCGAAACGTTTTAAATTCACTTTACGGATATTAATACAAATTAAGAACACAAAATTGTTGGGATACTCTTGCCTCTCTTTTACTCAGGGTGAACTATCGTATATCTGCATTCGATTTTGGCGAAATTTGTTGTGGTCTCAGGAGTGAATTTGACATGTCGAAATGAGAAGACGCTAGGAAACAAAACTTACGTCTGTTGTTGGATAATTAAAACGTTTTAAGAGTTCATGTATTAACTCGAAGAAATCTGCAAAAAGCAACACTGACACATATGAATGCTAAAATATATAGTTGAGTGTCGATTATCAGAACATAGTTATCCCAGCGCTCAATTCTTCGAACTGGTCCATATTGTAATTATGTCAGAACAACTTGAACATAACTATTGAATAAAACGACCTTATTTTCACTGACTTGATTATCAATTAAAGAAACTTTACAAATTTCGACTACCTCTGTGGGTTGTCATCAAGTAACTAATGACAAAAAAATTTTATTTCAGTATTTATTAATTCAATAATTTTTATTATTAGTTGCCAGATGATCCACAATGGGGGTCGAAATGTTATGAAGTTTTTTAAATTGATAATAAATCGAGTCTGTGAAAATAAGGTCGTTTCATTCAATAATTATCTTTTTACTGGTATTATGGGAAAGAGAAGTAACAAAATCAATTGTAACAATGATGATATTGCCATTCCCAGAACTTGTAGACCAATCATCACTGGAGAACTAATTTTACCTTATTTGACAAATTAATGATAATTATTTTCCGACAATTTTTTTTTCTTTTTTCTGTGAACTTCTATGAGAAGATCCACCACCTAATGAAGAGAATTTTAATCAACCAAATTTTTGATTATCCTAAAGCTGGCAATATTAGTTCGGAAAATCGATGCTCTACTTTAATATCTAATGCCAATATTTGAGAAAAAAATAGGGTAATTGCTTCTTATTAAAAATGCTGGTGTTTAGATAATGTTTAGAAATCTGGTGTTTAGATAATGTACATAATGTTTAGAACAACTACGGGGTATCTCTTGCCACAAATTTTGGGATAAATCTAATTATAAATAGAGAAGTTTATTTTCTGTGAAAAATGACCTTAGAAAAAAGGACATTTAGGGTGAGGTAGTTTATGGAAGAGACAATCAAAAACCAAATTAATTATAGATCATCAAAATATAAAATATGTCAAGTTTGTGGTAGAGAATCCTTAAGCCTTGAGAATTTTTGAGAAAATATTACGTGAAAGAAAGTGTAGAAAATGTTCAAAGAAGAATTTTCTAGTATTTAAGTGAATATCCAGAAAAAGAACCCGAAAAAAAGGTTGAAAATTTTCTAGATAATTTTTCCTACAAATGTTGAAAATTAGTATTTCCTGGACTATTTGTTATCAATTTGTTTGGAAAGGAACCTTCTGAAGAAGAGGTATTGGAAATGAATGTTCTTGGTTTTAAAATTGTGCCAGAGAAAGATTGTATACTATAAAATAGGCTCATCTATGAGTTCATGATGTAAGCAGCATTATGATTACTTGCTCATAACATTTATTATCCAATGTATTTCCACAAGCTATAATAATTTTTGTTATTCAATTGAAATCTATACTTCTGATGAAAAGTAATTTCATACCAAATGTTTGTATCGTAGCATATATATTAATGTCATAGAGTGATTTGGCGACCAAATGTCATGAATGAACTTTTATTCACAAGATAATCTGAGTCGAGCGACATGAAAACCCTTATCGTAAAGCTCTTTATATAAAGCTTTACCTTTTTTTATGCTTCATGATAGCATTGCTTCATATATCATTGATAGTAGATACGAATTAATACCCACAAAGTAACATATGTTGACAAGAGGGATTACTGGGCAAGGTCACACATGCTGTCTTCAGAACATATTTTAAATATCTCGAAACCAAATGTCAATAGAACTATTCACATAACGATTTGAGGAAGCACAAAAAAATCAACCAACTTCTCTAATTGTATTATCTCTTTGACTCGTTTGTGATATTTTTTATATAATCCAAAGAACTTGTAACAGATGGAGATAGATCAAGATCTATCAAAATCCTCCTTAGTTCTCAATAACATTCTATAAAAAGTTAAATTTAATTCCAATCGGTTTAAGTGAGACATCATAAGAGATATTATTCAACATTTTGAAAATGTTGGAAAGTGCTTCTATTACAATTTTAGTGCAAATCATTACCCATACATTTGGAAGAAAAAGAAGAAGAAGAAAACACTTTTACCATTCAATTTTATTCAGTTTGTTGTTAAAGTAATACAAGTATAGTTAACTGTATAGCAACTTTTATTCTTACTCAAATGCCCTTAGAATATGAATATTAAATTTTCTCCATAAAAAGGCAGTTTTTCATTTTTACACATTATTCTTATATATTAAGTTAAAACTCATTTCTTTGTCTTTTCTAATTTCGTGACAAATGATATTTCAAAATCACCAATTTTTATTTCCCTTTATTTTTTTATATTTTTTTGCATGTCAACAATAGACAATTTTTACTGATAATAATGTAAAAATATTATTTTTGTAATAATTTTTATTATTTTTTCTATTATGTTTAAATTAATTGAAAGTATCAAAAAGTGGTATCTTAATTTATTATCCCATAAATTAGTTAATTGTCTTCAAGGGATTGTAGATCAATTTTGTAAAATGAATGAGATTTTTATTTGTCACTTTTTAGGTTGACGGGTTTATCTCCAACAGGCGTCATGTTTGTCATAGTAGAAATCAACTGATTGCCTAATAACTAGCCCTAATTGGTCTCAGAAACTTGTTTTCAAAGACAATTAAAAATTAAAATATTTGCCATCCTCCTTATTCTTTCAATTTGATATTTATTGATTCATTCATCATGCAGATATGATAGTTACAAAATTATTTATTTAATTCCAATTTCAGATGTGGTCAAAATAGAAATATGAGATTCCACTCTTGACCTAAATGAGCTAGTTTCAATATATTAATAATTAAAAGTGAACTAAGTAGTAGCAATTGTTATTTTATAGTAATGTTTACTATTTTTTTCAACTGGAGTATTTATAAGAAAACTTTATTTAGAGTTACAAGAAATTCTGAGAATAAATTAGTTTATAGTTCTTCTGGTATTCATGTGCCATTTTAACTGTTTATTGAAATAAATTATTTATTTATTCATTCACTGGTAAATGCTTTTTCATAAACAAGTTAGTAAAAGCTGAAGTTGAAAAATTTGCAACTAACTTTCTCACAAACTGCAACAATAAAGAAATTATTTTTGATAAATGGAGTTCTTCATTTTACATCTGTGTATTACATGTTTAATGTGGCACACTCTTCTACACCAATGAGGTTGCAAAAAGCTCCTCTACCTTCCATTATGAGCTGGATAGTCTAAGATTATACTTATGAATATTGTGTATCAGATTAAAAAGTTAATTATACTTTATTCAAACATCTGAATTATTTAAAAAGATTCATGAATTACTTTTTACCACTACTTGTTGTTTTCCTGTTTTATGACATAGATTGATGAGTACTCAAGGCAATAAATATAGTTTATTTATCTTTACAAAAATTATTATAAGTAGTTGCTGCCATTACAAAATAATACAGTATCTCATGTAATGTAAATTCAACATTGAAGTCTGAAAATTGACTCAAATCTTTCTCAAATGTTTTTAAATGATTCATTACTTAAAATCTTCATTAATTTTTAAAAATAAAATTGCAAATTATATTTCAAAATCCATTTCATCAGTGATACCTCACACATATAACAAAACTGAGTAATTCCTTTGTATCTCAAGGGATTAAGATGAGCTCACACTTCACATCTTTCAGTTTTAGAGCTGATATGGGCTTCTCTTCAGGCCAGAAAAGTAGCAGTTCTTCACAAAATGAAGCAGTATGACTAACAACAAATGTTTTTTGGCTTAAATTTATTTCTTGTTGCCACACAGTAAGTGCTGGTCTAATAAATATGAATTCTTATGTTCAGCTAGTTTAATTTATTCCTTCCACATTCACTTTTCTGTCAATGATTCTGAATTCTAATACTGCAAAACTGAAAAATTATTTGTAGAAATTTTGATATCATGGAATGGTTTTGTTGTCTAGAATATTCAGCTTTCAAAAAGATAATATTTAAACATAGAGTTTGTCCCAATAAAACATTTAAACAACCTCTAGCACAAAATATTATACATGCTTGACTGGTACTTCCAACGACAAGCAAAAAAGTGTCTTGTATTGTAAATCCTTACATGTGTAACAATGTAGTATTATAATATAACTGATTCCCTGGTACACATAATGAAATATAGAAATGAATAATATTGTATTATATGTATTACCTAGGTTCAATTTCATTTCAGGGAATAGTTTACTTATTCCTAATAGTATCTATTTACCAATCTCATGTTTGATATCTCATGTTTGGTTTTCCAAAACTATTCTCTTCATGCTTTGTAAATTTTCTTTGACATATATCCTCCTGGAATCAATACCCTATTGTGGTATTGCAGCAGAGATAAATTATTTTTCAGACTATATGAAACTTTAAAGAAAAGTTCCACAAATGTGGTTGTGATATATTTTTTATACACAAAATCAAAAAGAAAATTGGAGATGATTCAAAGAATTTTCCAAAATGTATAATTTTGTTACCAATAAAAGTGAAAATATTAATTTCATTCTTAGAAAAATGTTTCATGCTTTCTCTGTCCATAAATGTGTCCATTATATGTAGTTCCAAACAATTCATATATAATGAAAATTTGAGATGTAATGTCAAAGTTAGAATTTTTTTCAAGTCCTATTATTAATAATATCATGTATCAGTTGGTGGAGCAGAATCACAAGTTTGATAATTAAATTAATTCCAAGAACATTGCACATTTTGTGCTGGTGTTCGTAAAGTGAGGAATTTAGTAAATAGTACATAAAGAATTGAATAAAATTTCAACAAAAACCATAAAAAACTGAGACCACATAGAGGACAACAAGCTAATATCTCTCAGTAATGAAAATACGAAGTAATTAAAAACAGCATAAAAATGCTTTATAAACAAGAGCTAAAACAATATCTTAAAATTATCTAAATATTTACTTACTCTCATAATTAAGTTGTAATTATCTTGAAGATGTTTTTTTCTCAACTCTTTATACTGAGAGTTTTCAAAAATGCATTATTCTGATCAATTTAGTGGCAACAATGTTTTGTCCATTCAGAAACAATGCAATTATAGCCCCAAAATGGGGCAAAATGATTAATTTGAATTTTTTGAAGTAAGGTACAATTTTGATTAATTTGAAGTAAGGTACAATTTAGTCAGACAATTATGATTGCCTTCTATGTCCACACTCGGTCTTTATCATTTGTCCATTAATTGTATATAACAAGGTGTTGATGATCTAACTAGACAAAGAATAAATTTAAGAATTAAGAATGTCATGGGAACACAGGCAATCCAACTACTTTTCCCTGACTTCATTAAACATCTGCATCCATCTTTCAGAGATAGATTTTCTTTAGTTCATTTTTAACTTTTCAATTGTAGATTCAGTAATACTGATCGCACATAATAGTCTCTTTTACATTGGTATAGTTAATCCCCTGCTTATGAAGTTTTGCATTTTTCCAACTAACTTCATAAGCTATAAACTTCATAAGCAATAAACTAAGTTCATAATTTTTTCCAACCAATTTTTCCAATAGTTACAAACTACTTAATACTTTTAATAGAAAGAGTATTGCATTTTAGTATATTAGTTTTAATTATGTTCATTTGATTTAATTCAAAATTAGGACAAAGCAGTTCTCTTTATCAAAATGCAGAGATGAAACAATACATTTGGGAAAAAATAGGTACAAACCCAGCTGATGGTAAACCAGGCATAGTATAAGTCACAACCTATCTCAATTATGAACACAACTATCCAAAAGCACAGATAAACATATTACAATAATGAACAATAAAAAGTACAATTTAAAATTATTTTTTTTGTTTTCAGTAATTATTAAAAAATACTATGACAATGGTGTAATAAAGTAGACTGAATTTAAAAATTGACAAATATTGATATTATTATATTCGTATTAACTTGAATATAAATTTACATAATAAGATATTTAAAACTGATATAAACTTCTTTTACTAAAATCAATAAATTCCTGGACATTGTAAGAGCTATGATTCACTGAGAATCTTTGAACTCTGGATTTAAAGCAGGGGTGGGATTTCATTATTTATTTTGGGCAACAGTATTGAAGAGCAGATATCATGATTCACAGGACGTGTGCATTTGAACAAACATTTACCACATGAAAGTATAAAAATTTATTTTCTTCTCGTACATGCTTACAAAAAGTTTAATTTTATAGAAGTACATTAATAATCAAAATCTTAAATTTAAATAATTAACTGAATTACATTGGCCACACACTCCACAAACATTCATAATGAATCTTTATCAGAACATGAGTGTGACCGACATCACTCAATTCATATTTTGTGTTAATGATTGCTATGTAAGTTCTTAATATACTTTGTTAATTGAAGCATTTATTGAAAAAAATTTGTTTTTGTTTTTGGTTAGACATCAAATTTTATCTTAGGTCATTAAAAATATTTTTGTTGGTTATCTTCAGTCATTTTCTCACTGTCTTCCCTGAAACATGTGAACAAAGTTTGTTTTATGAGGTGAGAAGAACAAGTTTTCATAGTTCTCATACTATTCTCATCAGTTCTCTGCTACACTTATCAGGTGTTGTGAATTTTGTGAATAGGAAAAGCATTTGTTTGAATGCTGTGTCAGTGATTACATAAAAGAATTTGAAATTGAATTTGAATTTGTTTCCGTATTTAATAAGATCAGCTATTAGTTACATTACTGTCATTATTCAATTATTGTATATGTATCGTATAATATAATGTCTTTATATTATTTTTGGTGACCCACTCGGGTGTCCCTTACAGGATGAGGTCCAGTGCGGACTGCTCCCAACATCCCTGTCTAGATACGCTACTGTTAAGTGGTGGCTTGAAAAATTGTGAACGGAAGGATGAGCACATATTTTTCTCTAATCTTCCACCTTTTTCCAGAGAAAGTCTTAAGTAGAAATATGCACATAATAGCATGCCAAGAAATAATATTGAGTTGAACATTGATCAGTTATAGAAGTGGTTATTATTAATGACTTCCCATTTGTTCCTTTTTCTTTTTTTTTTTGTAATTAGTAATCATTTGCTTATGAAACAAAGAGCAATGTAGATATTACGAAAAGCAAATATAAGTTGTATATATTAAATTAACCAATAATATAAGTTGTAAATAACTAACTTATCACACAACATTCAAAGAATTGAGTCAATTTTTACTTTTAAAAGTAATTAAATGACTATTTAGTGTTTGTAGTTTTTTTGTCCAATTACAAGACTTGTCCCTTTGCTTCAGACTCTTTCTGAGAATATCCAGTTTTTGTTTAATTTAATTTTCTGCAGTTCTATTTCAATGCATATGAATTAAGCNCGGGTGGTGGGGGGGGGGGGGGGGGGGGGGGGGCTAAGGGGACTATAACCCCTCTCCCTCCATTGAACCTGAACTCTCAACAGATAAAGTCATACTTTGCCACTTTAAATCGTTAATAAATTTGGTGGGGGTGAAATGTAAAAATAATCGAAAAAGACAGGTAATGTATTGAATTCTGTTTTCAGGGTCGCTGAGATGACGCCGACGAGCTGAGATGAGCCCTTATACCGACGAAATCCACGATTAGATCTGATTGTGAACAAGATTGCCCTTCCACTCCCGGGAACGAAGGGGTTCGCTAGACTGTTTCACGACACTCCTAAGGTTATTTAAACATGTTTAATATTCATTAATAAGTTTAGCTTCATGAGTGCGATGGAGGGTTACAGAAAGGAAGCGGGTAGTTGTTATTACTTGTTGCGTTGACACTGTCGAAAAGTTTTCACCAAACAACTTCAATATAGGATTTGCATAAAACAGTATTAATTAAAAAAAGGTTGCCATTACAGGGAGGAGGGGAACCATGACGCAAACTTCGTCTTTGAATTTTTTTCGCATGGGAGGTTTGAGATTGGAGAGAGTTAAAAATATTTTCTACTTAAATAATAAAAAATCTTTTAAAAATTATAGGATATAAAAATTACAACAATATCGTATTAATTTCAAAACTTCACAAGCATTTTAACACGATAAATAATTTAAATTCATACAAGCAAGAAGTGACAAAAAATATACCTCTCACAATCTACAATGGTAAGCTTATGTAATAAAGAAGTCGGCCGTTCTAAAGAGAAGAGTTTCATTTACCATAGGCACTGAAGATTTATTGCTTTACCTCAAGTGTTTCAGTTTGCTGCGCGTGATACAAGTCGGAGTTAAATTTTGTACCAAGTCTTTTCCAACGTTTCGCTGTTGAGAAGTCTGCATGTCTTTGTTACAGCGCTTTATCCTTCACATGCCGAAGAGTGTAGCATTGATTTGTTGCATTAGGTTCTAGCAGAACATAATAATTTCCCTGGGATATACTTAGAGTTGAAACTCTTTATGTATAACTTTTTCTCCACAATATTTTGAAGATAAGAATTGTGTAGTTAATGACATAACAGAAAGTTATATAACAAAATGTTATAAAGCATGTAGATAAATGGTGTTGTAAATGCGGCTTAAGGTAAACATTATTCGGGCTGCAGATTTGTATACGTTCGATCAAAGATAAGTTTGGTAACCATACAAAAATGATAAGAATATGTATTCTTAACAGTATAATCAATTCAAACTCGCTAGGTTAATTCATCAAGTCTATAAAATTATCTTCCGATCCTGCTTTGCCGCACAATGCAAAGACGGATGGGCCAAAAACTTCAAAATTTTCTCCACGCATTTTACAAGCGGGGTTCAAGAAGTTAACCTAACCATTTTTTATCCTTTAATTTTTCGATTTCAAGTTGTTTTAATTTTAATTAAAAAATATTTTTTATAATAAGTAATATTCATGGTCGTAGTTCTAACCAGTGGCGGATCAAGACAATAATCAAGGGAGAGGCTAACCGGGCAGCATTTTTGTTTAAAAATTATGGTTTTACAACACAAATTTTATAAATATTACCTTTAAATAAAATGCATCAAATATATAATTAAAAATTAACATTCTCGTATTATTAATAACAATGACAATGATTTCTTAAAGGTATTATTAATTTTATTAATCTGTTATTAATTTTATGAATATAATATTATTAATAACAATAACAATTATATTATTAATAACAATAACAATTATATTATTAATAACAATAACGATTATAACTAATAACAATGTTGATAACACTTTTACAAAGTATGCCATTTATCAACTTCAATTTTATCTGTTAAGAGTTCAGGTCCAATGGGGGGGGGGTCTATAGCGCCCTTAACCCTCCCCCCATTGATCCGCCGCTGGTTCTAACGTTACTGGGAAGTGTATGTTTATTTAGCAATATTACCTCTGCAAAAATAGTAAAATAGGGAAATGTAACAGTAATAAACAAAATTTCAATAATATCTTAATATCTGTGAACTGTACTATTATAAATAACATTTTCTATGGTTTCCGCGTCATAAAAGAACTCTATGTATGCATACGATAAACTGACAGCTAAGTGACGAATGACGAGAAATTTGACTTACGCACCCATTGCAAATGCGTCTTTGTTAATGGCCCAATTCATGAAATTGTAGCCTGGGATGGATCCCCGGTGAGGTTGGGATCACACCTCAATATCCAGACTGACTCCCAGGCCTACTCAACCTGCTGTAAAATGAGTACCAGGGTCTATCCTGGGGTCAAACCGGTCGGAGCGAGATGCTGACCACATCTGCTCCTTCTAGTACCGAGGTCAAGTAATTGCGGAGTTCTACCCCATGCGAACCCCTTGGACACCTTCGGGGCCTGTTCAGGACTTTAGT
Source organism: Laupala kohalensis (assembly GCA_002313205.1). Taxonomy (NCBI): domain Eukaryota; kingdom Metazoa; phylum Arthropoda; class Insecta; order Orthoptera; family Trigonidiidae; genus Laupala; species Laupala kohalensis. The sequence goes on along the minus strand of NNCF01130299.1, from coordinate 308,539 downwards.
TTGACTTTGTTTATTTTGACAATCGTCGGTCAGATGCGCCCATTGTAAGGTGCAAGTTCGGGTTTTTCCTGACAATGTTAAAATGTTTTTTTTTCAATTTTCTCATATACGTAGTATATAGAAAGTTTTGTAATCGTGAAAAAATTCGAAAGCCAAATGTCGACGGAAATATCCGTTTTGGCGATCCCTGATTCTGAAAAAGTAGATTTTGGCATAACGTCCGTCCGTCTGTCCATCTGTGCGCAGCGGTTCTGAGTGAACGGATGAGCCAATTTAATTCATATTTCGTATTTACGGTAAAATGTACTTGTTGTCGATGCACGTGCTCTAATTTTTTTAACATTAAAACAAAGGGTACCACATGAAGGTCAAAGTACTCTTTGGAATGTTTCTCAAAAACGGCTCCAACGGTTTTTTCTCAAATTTTATGTACGTAAAGTACAATTAGTATGCATCACATCTGCATTAGCGGTATTTCGATTGAAAGTTTGGTATAGACGCAGTAAAATATTTTGTCTGCTACACTTACACATTAGTTTACTTTTTCAAGAAGCTGGAATAATATTTAGCAGTGTAAATGGATTAAGCAGACGTAGAATACTCTTTTCGTAAACTGAAATGAAAGATATAATAATGATGAAATACATAGGAGGACAGCAAACGCACTACAGATACGAAAATACATCAAATTTTGCCTACAACGAAATTAAATTTACATTACACTTTTACGATATTTATAAGACTGATGTCGCTATATGTAATGAAATAATATTGTGAATATTTATTTTACTTTCAAATTTCAAATAAAAGACAGTAAATGAAAGACAAATAAAAGACAAATTTCAAAGTTCATCTAGCGACTTTGAGCAGGAAAAGAGCACTGGAAGACGACCAAAGTATAGAGGACCACGCCAGAATCGTCCCTTTCATTACAGAATTTTTTCTCACTCTATGCTGCAGTCAGATAAACATATAAGAGAAAGTATGTGCAATGGTTTTGCACCACTAGTTTAAATATTGAATAAACGAAGTGATTCTTGAGAATATTACCACCAACATCAATAATTTAATCGAATCAAAGTATTTACTGCCTTGGACTCGTCGATGTGATGCATTCAAGAACGTCTCTGAATCGATTTTACCTTTCGAATTCAGATGCACGTGATGAAATATAGTGGAATACGCTCCGCGTATTTGAATGCATGCATGCATTTGTGATTACTTCAAGCATATGTGCATCCCATAGCCACCGATGTGGGGGGAGGGGTCAGAGGGGTCAGTTTGCCGCAGGACCCAAGAAATTGGGCCCATTAGGGCGACTCCAGAAATATACATATTTTTTAAATACAGTGTGTACGATTTTTTAATACAAAAACAATACAAATTGAAAAGTCACCCGAAAAACGTAGCTAATTGTCTGAAAATAGAGTAGATTTGTTTGTAATATAAATAACTTATCATTATTTAAATATTCTATTTTTTATTAATTACTGTAGATAATGAATTAAATACTTTAATACGTATTTTACAAGCTACTTAGTTAGACCTACTAAATGTACACTTCGTTCGAGTATTTAATATTGAGACCCAGATATGGCTTCGGGAGGAGGGGGACAGATAAGCTGCAAGGAGGGTAGGAGGGGTGGGGGAGCTTATAATCAAAATACATCCCAGGCCTCGTAAACCTTCTCGGTGGTCCTGTCCCCTCCACATGCAACATTTTCGCATAACGCGTTTAAATACATTCAAAATGATTTATAAAATTATTAAGTACGTGTGCAAAAATTGTGGCGACTATTATTTGTTACGTTTGCATCCTGTATGAAATGAACCGAACGTTTTGGAACCTTAGATCCGAAATAAAAATGGAATAATGTTGGATTTGTCCAAATTAGTAAAATACTTCAATTTCACTAAAGTTTAATTGACAGAGAGTCTTTCCAAACCTCCAGATTTAAAATATGATGCCGCATTATTTTGAAGAAAATAATAATTATAATAGCTAATGGTTCAGAAATATCTTTTTTAAATCCTATCTTAAACTAATTTTTAATATCCGGAAATCTTTATGATCCAATCCACTTCTCTCACTTTCTCTGTAATTGCTCTATTTTATATTTTTCATTCAATCATTTATGATTATCAAAAGATTTTGATTTAATATGTAAAGAATACATCACCCCTTATTCCAAACTTTCGAGTGAAATACCGCTAATGCGGATGTAATGCATACGAATTGTACTTTACGTACAGAAAATTTAAGCAAAATCATTGGAGCCGTTTTTTAGAAATATTCAAAAGAGTACTTTGACCTTCATGTGAAGTGCCCTTTGTTTTGTGTTTGTCACTCAGACATTGCGGCAAAACATTGTATTACTGTCACTCAGACATATTGTCTAACTTGCTGATTAAAAGAGCTCTCTTATTGCTACATTCTCGTCATAAACTGCATAGCATGTACCTTTTCTGATTCATAAGGCACTGAATATTACACCTAAATTAAAACCGGCGCGATAAAGTGCCTAGCTATTTGGTTTCAAAATCCAAGGTGTCAAGCACTAGTGCATTTACCCCAGTAGGCAATAACTTCAACTTAAATATGACCTGTCCACAATTAAAACCATTGAAAACTTTGTTGTATTATAACAATGTATTATTTTTACGTCGTTTTAGCAAAATGATGAATGTTTCGAACATCTGTTCGGATAATTACCTCCAGCAGAAGTACACAGAAAATGTTTCAATAAGAATAAACTAATTTGAATGAGATTAATATTTGGTTCTAGAGAAAACTTAGAAGAAAAAAATGTTTTTGAACCACCCCGACGCACTTATAGTGTTTACTGGGTGAACAAGCGGAACACCTGGTGAATAAGATGTACACCAGGTTGTTTATTTTTATCACAAATACAACAACAGAATTCAACACCAGTGCTCAGTGATCATTTACAACACGACACTCAAACTATTCATGCCTTCCAAGCCCGCTTCAGCAAAGGCATCAAGGAAACTGAATTTAATGTAACAGAACTAATTTATTTCACTGTAGGTTCATCCAACCATTACACAAATAAGAATAAAATTGCCAGCATATGTAATCACAAGAAAAATTTTCCTTTAAGTAATTGTTACGAAGTAATTGTTAGATGAATTCAAACAAAAGGGCTGTAGTGTAGTAGTAGTGTAGTGTAGCTCAGGGTGTAGTAGTGTCCTCCTTCAGGGGCGCACCCGAGATTTATTTATGCGGGGGGCGGGAGGTTTGAGGAAAGTGAACATGTCTTCAATGATGGATTCGATAAATGAAAACAATGGGTAAAGATCCGAAGTCTTATCATAACACGAGATCGAAAAGACCAGTTGATGTAGAGATATATAACATAAAAATAAATAAATACTTCCCGGAATGAAAAGACTTCCTTGATTTGAAAACACTTATCTAATACAATTGCAACTCATAGAAAAAATTTAAAATGAAAACAGATTCTATGATTGATTTTTCAGTAAATCACATCTTTCTAATCGTATTGTAGACTGAGCTTAGGCGTGCGCAGGGAGAATTGTCTAGTATGGCAGACGTTTCCAGGGGCTCCAAAAATAAGGGTGTTAAGAAAAATGTAAACAAATGCCAACAAGAAGATTATTATCTTTATTGCATATAAAACTAAATACGCAGTATTGTTATAAACATTTCATACGGTTTTATTATTTAATCTACAATGTACATCGTATTATTAAATTGTTCGAAAAACAAGCTGAAGTATCATGATTTGAGAGCTAATTTTCGTTCTGGAACCATTTCCGCAAATTTATCTATAACATTTCCACTTTCAATTGCTATCAAAATATCTTGCCCCACTTTTTCCAATCCAATTTGGAGACGCCCCACATCAACTGAGAGGCGTCGAATTATTCCAGAGCGGTCCAAGCGTTTGTGCCCTCCGACGTACCTAAAATATACCTACGCGTTCTCGGAAGTGAACTAACCTCGCGTCCTAAAACTAGAATGAAGGATTATTTTGCGTAGAACTGCAGAGGACAAAATCGGCTTTTTCGCGTGTAGGACAAAAAAAGTTTATGCTTAAAAAATGGAAATTATAAGATAAAAACTCAACGAGACGAACTATCTCAGGGGCACCTTGGAGCCGTAGCATTTATTTAGTAAGGCAGCTGCCAATACCTGCCATACCAGTGTGCACGCCTATGAGATTGAGTGACGTATTGTACACCAATGGGAACAAAGGAGCCTATAAAAAGATTTATTTCCTCGAATGAATATTACACATCGACTGTAATATTCTTATATTAATATAGCAACGCTAGACATAAATGAATTTTCATCCGTTTGTTCGTTATGGCTTCCTTCTGCCAATTCGTAATCAAAAGTTTACTCACTCGCCACATTTGACAATTTGCTATTGACCATTATTCTGAAATAATTGAGTTTTCAGGAATCGGACACAAATTTGGAATCAAGGCAAAAAAATTGGAATCGAGATCAGAATCGAAAAAGAAAATCACTATCATCAGTACTTAATTGATCTACTAATTTAATCTTTTATATGGTAATTTAGTAAAAGTTATTTTTAATAAGACTAGATATTACTATACAATAATCACTATTAGTCTCTAGTCTAGAGACTCCAGTACAATACTCTAGGCAACGGACCTTGACGTTGATTAAATTAAATTAGAAATCACCAATTTTCCGGCATTTGTTTGATGACATTTTTCTACAGGTGTGTCTTTATCAATATCCAGGCTTCCTACTACCAAGCTTGATTGTTCTCTTTCCGCTCCCTTCACCATCCACATCACACTATTAATTGTATTAGTTTTTCTAAAACAATCGTTTAATACAGAAGTCCCCAAACTTTTCTGTTTCGTGCACCACTTGCTATGTCTCTCGGTTTTGGGTAGACCCCCTGCTAATCTAATATTGAATTTTTGCAAACTCATCAACTTCAAATGTGTTTTTGACAGCTGGTATAGTGTTACTCACTTTCACAGATTAAAATTTCTAACTGTAGCGTGAAAAACATGAAAAACACATATTACTTTTTATACGTTTATTAATTGAATTCAAATTTAAACCAGCCAAATTAAAATTTCGTATCTATTACATAAAATAATTAAGCAAAAAATAAATGCTTTTAGTGGGAGGTATGAACCTGATACACATAAACGAATAACAAATGCGAGAATAACAAATTTTTGAAATTTGGCATCAATTTGGTTAGATTTAATTTCAAATCACCCCTGTCAGTGATGNCAGTTTGTTTTTTTTTTTTTTTGGTTCGGAGATTGGCAACCGCGCTGATACCCTTTCCCACCAGATATTAAGATGGAAAAACAATTTAAAGCTTTCTCGCGATGTTCCATAATACGGGATAAGTAATAGGTATGACATACACATTACATACATACACTGTATGTGGATTATTTCATTCATGGAAAGTCAAAATTAAGGTCACGACCTCCTTAAATGAGATCCACTATCGTGGACCCCCATTTACGTCTCATGGATCTCCAACTTTGTTTTTCTCTGACATGGACCCCTTGCAGGTCGTAGTGGACCCCTGGGGGTCGACGTAGACCACTTTGAGTATCAGTGGTTTAATACCTATTTCATGGTTCATTGTATTTTTAGTAAGTTTTACTACACAGATTACTTTCACGAAAAGAACGAACACTCCGCACTCAGTGAATTGAGGAAGCCCATTTGGCGTAGTATGATCCCCACTTCTATCTTCCGGCGAACGTGAACGCTTCGCTGGACCTTTCCCTCTCCATACATGTGGAAAGATATCTCACACTTGGGATACTTCACCTATGACCCAGCCACGGCGCCGTGAAGTCGACAGCTGCCTAGGGTTATTTCCAAATATCTTCGGGACTATCACGTTCAGGCGTTTTGATGACACGTAGATCTCTGGATGAAACAAAATTTGGTATGGCTCACACAATGCAGCTAATGTTTCCATTCAAACAGCAGTTAAATCGTGTTAATTTTTAATATTTTAAATGCGCTCAGAGACATAATTCAGGAAGTAATCATATTATGTGCTCCTTAATTATTCTCCCCGCAGCAAAAGAAGAGTATGAGGAAGGAACCTAAAAACCACGTGAAAGTCGAGAATGTCGACTCTTCCTCCGAGACCCGACACACTGTAGACACGTGGGCGTTCTACTCATGTCAGCAAAATCTTAGGTTCGGACGCTGCCGCCCACATTAGTCGCTTCTTACACAACCGAGGAAAGAGGGTGAACGTTGAAATAAAATACGCTACATGTGTTCATTTTCCACCGAGAATTAAAAAAAGGCGTATTCTTTGGGTGTTGTTTGTTTGTTTTTTAATCTATAATAAGGTAGTAGTTGACTTTTGTCTTTGAATTCTGATGTAGAATTAAGTTAATTTAAATTCGCGAGTTGAATTAAGGAATGAACAGGGTGAATATTACAACTTTCCATAAAATGTTGTATCATTTTTTATGGGGAATTAAGCTTCACAACTTAAATGTTTTTCTCATTGTATAGCGCAGATAACCGCTGCTGATCCATACGAATCAGTTATGCAACCTAATTAGTCAGAACATTTATTTTATTTTTTTCAAAACTAGCTAGGAACACATTACAACAATCTTACTGTTGACTTATTTCTTTACAAATTATTAATTCTTTGACCTTACCATGAATTCGTTGGTTCTTATTGTGTTAGTAGAGCTAACTTTCATTCCATATGATTTTTTATTACTACGCCAAATAGTCTTGTGTGTGTAAATGAATATTATTTTATTTTATTTTTCACGCCTGATAATACTAATGTGCTGTTTTTTCTTACTATTTTATGCCATACAGATACTCAATATTCAAACCTAATTTCAAACGTAAATTTTCGTATTATTACATTAGTTGTATAACCTATAAAATCAGTAAAAGTTGTTCGATTAAAATGAGATAAAAACTGGAGGATTTATAAAATTACAACAATTTACAAGGAAATTATTTTGTTTCTTTAAAATGTTGATAAATATATTTTCCATAAATAAAGTACGCCCATCGCTGAACCGGCAGTAATTGATATACCGCTGTGACGGTCAGCGGGCTTTATCTGACCTTTGGCCGATAGGAGACACGATATTTCAAATTTTTTCAAATTTTCAAATTTCAGTCAGCAGCCACAAGTAGTAAAATTACTTTATTTAGGAGTAAGTGCCTAAGCATAGCTTGTACTTACTCCTTTGTCATTTAAAATTTAAAGCCAAAAATGTTAGTCGCCAAAGGTTCAAAAGGATTATGTACTTGGCTATATTAAATACTTTTCGCCAATAGTACAGTTGTCTTTTGCAGTTTGAGCTGATTTAGCACCACTTAGCCATGATGCGATGAACTTGTCATCGCACCATGTTGCCCATCCCTAGCCACGAGGAGGCGGGTGTTTTCTACTATCTAGCACTTCGTGGTAAAAGAAAAATTTGACATCAGCTCAAATTTACGCAGTGACTGACATTGATATAAAAGAAAAAGTTAATTCAATAAATTTTCCGGAGATAGAATTTTAATGTGTATATTAGAAATTAAAAGAAAAATAGCATATTTCGTAAGAGTAAAGTAGATTTGAAATAGGTGTGATGAATTGAAGTTAAATATTTGAAATACAAAGATAAAATTGAGAGTAAAGTAAAGCAAACATAAAGTAAAAAATAAAGAGTAAAGAATGAAAAGTGATAAAGTGAAACAAAAATAATAAAGTAGTGAAGTTAAGTTGAACTGATAGAGTTAGAAATAATTTATAGAATAACACTAAGGGTACGGCAGCTGACAATTAAAAACAGCCCTGCCATACAGTGCTTTAAAATTTCGAAGGAGTGAAGTAAGATCAAAACTTACATTCCTCCTTTTTTCAATAGATTGAAGAATCCCCAACAATGTGGATGTCTCTGTTGGGATCCCCTCCTGAGACAGAGCCACCTCCATAACTACGGGCGGAATCGGCCACCTCACCGAATCTCCGTCCTCCATATTCGGAATATTATTAATTGAAGTATGAAATTAAGAAGTTTAGAATCCTCAGCTTTTGTAAGTATAATATTGTCCACTAAAGGGTAGGTATAGTCAAAACGTAAGACGAAAGAACCTCCTGAGGATTCTACGGGGAAAGTTGGGGACTGAATAATTTCGATGGATTCAATAGATTCCAGGTCCAGGGGAGGTTCTACGTTGTGATGGTAGGAAGGAGGGGGATGAGTAAGCCGATAGTGAAATTTTCTAAGAGGAAAAGTTAGAAAACCACATGATACTAAACAAAGAGAAAGAGACCATTTGCCTATCATTCTCAGGGTACGGTCACAAAAGGAAGAGTCCTCCGTTTCCGACCCCGAGAATGAAGACGCCGAGAAATCGATAATGGTATGAGAAGTATGAAAAGAAACAGCCCTACGCGAAATTTTCCTATTACCACATGGGAAACCATGGGATTACTAATGAAGAAGATTGAAAAAGGTGAGAAAAATAGTAAATCATGGCCAGAAGAAGTATATATTTTACCCCGGTGCTTGTTCCCATGTTCCCTTAAATAAGGGATACAAAGTAAGTAGATTTTGGATGTTCTACCCTCGTATGACCTTTTAACTTCTAGTAAACTTTTAAGTCCTTTCAATCTAGGGACTAGCATGTATTCGTCTTTTGGACGAAGAAAAGCCACCCCCGCGAAGACGGGAAGGATATTATAGCCACCAACAAGAATCTTCTTACCTCCACCCTCCTCCTGGACCCGAAGCTCCATTCTGCAAGAAATGAAATGAAACTAAAATAGATGAAATTTGTGGAAAGTGAAAGTAAGGAGTAAATTACAATTGCAAATCAAAACAAAAATGCAAAAGTACAAAATCAAAAAGTACAAAAGTAAATCGTATAAAATTACTAGAAGTACAAAATAAAGTAAAATTTCAGAATGATAAATAAACAAATAAATAAATATACAGTAAAGTAAAATAAAGTAAATATGAGCAGATTTAACAAGTAAATAATCACTTGTGAGTCATACATAAATGGGCAAATTTACCCATATAGCTATACTGCATAAATTATTAAAAATCAGGTACTTAAATAAAGTTAAAAGATTATTAACACGAAAAGAAAAAATTGAAACAATAAATAAAACAATGAATTATACAGTGTAACTAAATTTAATCGTAAACGAGCGAGTAACAGGCTACAATTCATCAAAGATTACTTTAAAGGAAAAGAACCAAACAGAACACAAATAAATCAAGCTGGAATTTTGTGAGAGAAAAAAACAAACCTAAATTATTGGATATTCTCAAACTCCAGTCTTCTTTCAATAATTCTGTAACAAAATTTGTTAAATATATTTATTCCGAAATTCGATTGTAGAAACCTAGGGAGAGAGTTAACACTTAAATTTAACTGTTTCTTGACCTCACTTCTTATGTCTATGTAACCAGGGCAGTGAAGAAGAGCATGAAGGGAAGTCTCTTCCTCTTCTCCACATAGAGGACATTCTGAAGAGGGCACCTATTTGAATCTAAACAAGTTTTTATTAAAGGGACCATGCCCAGTCATGCACCAAATCATATATTTACGTGGCACGATATGTCTGAAGTTAGTTTTTCCAGGGGTTATAGCAGCCTATGTGTGGGCGACGCTGCATACCGTCTGGAATGGGTACAGTAATGCTAGGCCACTCCCCGCCGCAGTCATATGACAACTTTACGTTTTCGCTCCATTGGTTACATCTCATTACTTTTCTTTGGCTGAGGGAACTATACGTATCGATTTGGTACAGTTTTTTTTAAGGTTTTACAGAATAATTCTTAAATATATACTTTAGCCCTCTTAGGGCCCGGGGCGGATCGTTCCCTATGCCCCTCTTCGGTACGGCATGCTCTCGCTTGCTTCCAGAGAATAAATTAGTACATTCTCTCCATGGTCATGCGCATATTGTTTCTGCGTTTTTGAAAATTATTTATTTATTTATTTAATAAGTATCCATCAATGATTTCGCCTCAATAAACAAAACTAAGTTCCTCTTTAATTATCCAAAATTCTTAATTTTTCAAAACTTGCAGCGACTTGCAATGCCGCCCTCCCTTCCGAACTATTTGTCATCGGTATGCGTCGGTATGATTGGTCAGTTGAGGTCACTGTAGCTATGATCTAACTGGTCTTCCTACGTGACCTGCATTCTACTGGAGACGAAGGAAACTATTTTAATTGATACAATAGAATACAATAGAAGGCATTGACAGTGTAGACAATTCCGGAACTATGTCAACTTAAAATCAATAAAAAAATACTTCACCGTGTGGATTTCTACTAAATTGTTCAAGTTCATGAAAGTTAATTACGATATGAATAAGGAATTTATTGGTGGACAGCGCTAATCATCATGGGAACAGATAGTTTCATAGGTTTGTTTGATCCAGTCAAGTTGGCAATGAGAAGTTCTTTCTTCAAATGTCATGTTCTGTAGTTGACATATTTGTCGGAATTGAAGTTATAATATATGCGAGAACTGTGTCGCTGTAATTATCTCTCGTTACGGTTTCGTGATTGATTGTTCAAACGAGTGGAATCAATAACTATCGCAATATTGCCAAACCTTCACAAAATGAGAACATGCATGTGGAGGGTGTGTTTGTAACAAGCAGTTTTCGGGTAGCGTCTTGATGCATGACAGCTTGTCTGTTCTAATGTTTTCACTGATTCGAAACGTTTCGAGTTTATGATGGAAAAGCTATTGTTTTGTATTATTCGGTAGAGTTTCCATCGTTTTGATTGTTGATGAATATATTCTTTTAAATTTGACGGACTTGGTGCATTTTTGTAATTGGTGAGAAATTCAAAATGAGTGTTGTCGGCAACATTTCACAAAAAAAGTCAGGAAATGTCGGTGTTCGGCCATCTAAAGCCCGGAAAGAATGTGTCTTAGATTCAGGTTTGTTTTATAACTTTATAACAAATTGTTGTGTATTGTCTTCTCTGTGTTTGTAATGTAATTTGATCTCTGCTGCATTTTCTTTTCTTCTTCTTTTCCTTAGTTTTGCATATGTAGATATTTTTTTTTGTAGATCCAGTCACTGAAGAACAACTGCTTAAAAAGGGCACTGTATCACCAGATGATGTCCTTAGATTACCTCATATCACAGAAAGTTAGTGTCATAACCTGTTAAATTACATACATAGTTTTTATTTGAAAGGGAGTATTACAGCATATTTTTAAATAAAAGAGGTAATTGAGTTATATTTATTTGTTTTAGATTATTTATGTTCTCCTGAAGCTAATGTTTATGACATTGATTTCACACGTTTCAAGATACGTGATCTTGAAACAGGAACAGTTCTTTTTGAGATAGCTAAGCCTCCACCATCAGGTAAGAACATTATCTTATGTATGAACATACTCATTAATTTTTGAGTGGAATCTAGTGTTTGAAAGGCAGACCTTGAAAATGGATGAGAGCTAAACTTCCTATTTTAACTTCTTTTATTTATGGTAGCTTTATGATTATTTGTATAGATGAGTGTACAGTTGTATAGTTGAGCTTTTTACAAGTGAACATATTCAATGAGAAAATACTATCTATTAAATGTATGTTAATTGAAGTGTTAAAATAAAAATTTTAACCTATTTAATGTTGGTTTTTAGAAACTGAAGAAAATGAACCGGATCCTGATCAAGAAGAAGCTGATCCAAATGCGGGACGTTTTGTCAGATATCAGTTTACACCTCAATTTCTTAAGTTGAAAACAGTTGGGGCTACGTAAGTATATTTCCTACTTTTCACCTCGTGAACTGTTTTAATTATGTAACATTTTTATGGTTCTAAGTAGTTAAATTTTCAAATTGCTGCCTAAAATATTCAAATTGTTGTCTAAAATTTGATAAGTGCATTGCTGGGTTCATGGTGTGTGTTAATAATATATTTTGAAGATTTGTCAATTATTCACTTCTATTGTTCAAATACTTCGGTATATAAGATATATGTTGTTGGGGACCAATTTAACATTATGGTAGTCCTAACCTTTTTCTTTATATATCCTTCCACGAATGCTACCTCCATCATCAACTCCATCTTTACACTTAAACAGATTTTCTATTACTGAATCGCTGGGACTAACAAACCTAACATTGCCTACTGTGACCGAACAATTGTTTATAACTGTTTATAATTATCATACCTTAAACTACCAATACAACTGGTTGCAGAGAAGAAAATAGTGTGGAACAATTTTTTTTTTTTTGTAATTAACGTAAATATCAAGAGTGACAAAGAATACTTATAGTTTGGGAATTGCTATAATATTTGGAGCAATATGGCATCAAAGTTTTTTCTAAACCTTGATCTACCAAAATGTTATATTTGGCTGTTGTTGGAGTTCAAGCATATGCATGAATGGTATTTAAAAAATTAAAAATTTCTGTGTGATGCTGCCTGTCAAAGCATTTTGATTTATAACATAATTTTTCTTTTCATTCATTAAATTTGATAATTTGTTTTCCTTGCAAAATGTTATGTCTCTGCTCATATGCAACAATTCATTTCCGAAAAAACAAGAAATTAAAAATGTTTATCTAAATTATATCACAGAATACGTCAAACAATATACTATTTAATGTTGAAATGTATGAATTTATATTTTAATTTTATATGATCTGCATGATTTAGTGCTTGAATGAAGGGAAGTATGTTCATAGGGGAGCTAGCACCTGATAATAAAATAGTTTTACTTAGGGCATGATTTCAGTGACAGCATCACAAAGAATTGTGGTTTGTCTGATTCTTAAGTCTGCATGGCTTGTTTGCAGTGTGGAATTTACTGTTGGAAGCAAAGCTGTTAGCAAATTTAGAATGATTGAGCGGCATTTCTTTAGAGATAAACTGTTGAAAAGTTTTGACTTTGAATTTGGATTTTGTATTCCAAATAGCAAAAATACATGTGAACATATTTATGAGTTTCCTACTCTGGCACCAAATCTTGGTAAGCAAATGTTTATTATTATTATTATTATTATTATTATTATTATTATTATTATAGACACACTATTCTTGTCTTAATTAATAACTATATATATTTTAGAGTGAAATAAAAAAAATATTTCTTTGCATAAATCATGCTTTTTGTTGTAGCTTAGAAAAAAATTGTAATTGTATGAAAATAGTGTTGTTTGCATGTAAATGCAGTATCAAATTGAGAATTTCTTGTACTGGATTTTTGTTTTTTTAAGCATTATCAAATGGTTAGTGTAGCAAAAACATTCTTGATGCATACCATACTGTTTGGTATGTGTTCTTATATATTTATGGTACTGTTTGTTAAAAATTAACTAAGAAATTGTATTAAGGAATGTTAAAATGTTGGTCTGTATGATTTTTAAATGTTTCATTCCATCTGAAAACAGTTGGAAATGAAACCTCTGGAAATTTTTGACACATTATTGAAACATAGTGTATCTTATATTCTTGCAACCTGAAAATAGGTTGCAGTTTATCTACTTGAAACTTATCATAATAGCGATGTCACTCATATGTAGACATACATTTAGGATATATTTATTTTCTCTGCTGTGTTAATTTATAGAAGTATTAGTTGGTGAATTTGATTGAAAGAGATAATTGATAAGTCTGTAATGGACTTGTATCAATACATTCTTTGTATATCAGTGTTTGCCCACAAATTGAGGGATGTAATTGGAAAATGTTTTATGTGCCAAAAACAAGTATTTCAGGAGATACAAGAATCTGATTAAACATTGTAATTGATTATGAAAATTTATGGAAAAATCTTGATAGATCACTTGTGTGATGTTGCAACTAATACTGCTTTTAAAGAATAAAATTTTTATAAAAATTTAAGGTGTTTTGTTGAAACCATTGTAAGTACCAAATTAAAATGTTCTGATGAATAATTCCATGCAAGTAATTAAAATGTGAAGAATGTTCAAACTACTTTGTCAATTCCAAAAAAAACTCCAAATACCAAGAATAGTTCTGAAAAGTGCCACGCCTAATTTTGCCTGGCTTTCTGATAAGTTTTTGTAAAAAATAGTTAAACAAATTTACGATAGTGTTGATACATCCAACTGATATTGCATAATTCATTTTAGCTACTCTTATATACTCTTATGCTACTTTTTGACTGTCATTGCAATCAGCGGAAGGTGCTTAGATCAATTACCACAACATTAGTGTGGCCAAAGAGAACGTTTTTCACAAAAACGAAACCTTCTTTCTTGGCACTTAAATGTTTTCCACTTACATGCCTCAATTGATATGTGGTGCCTCGACAACGTAGAAAAGACCGAATTCACCATGAAACTTTTTAACAATCTTAACACTGTAAACATATCAAAAATTAAAACAAAAATACTCTAAATACATGAATATTTTGCCCTAAACATATCTTTAGTGCAAAATAGTTTGAGAACAAAAATGTCATGAAAACTAGGCCCTTGTTATGGTTATATGAACAATAATTTATTATTATTTATTATCAAGATTCATTAAATTAATTAAATCATTTTGTCTCTAAAATAAAAGTTCAAAATGCACAGTTAATTCTGAAAATAAACCATATCTAGAGATTTTTTGCGGTTGGATTACTTAAATGTACTGTAAATATTATAATGTAATAAATAAGGGTCTTGTGTTTAGGCCCAAATAAAACAATTTCTTTGTTACACCAACGTTTTGATATAATCTATATCTTCATCAGGGCTAACAATTCTAAAAATGTAATACTATGTTTATATTATCCATAACCATCCTTCACATACTTCCCTCCAAAGAACCACAACCATTTCATAACATTACTTTACATCTGCACTCATCCTTACCACCAGCAAACAATTTTTGGTCTGACATTGCTTCACATTTAAATGTCACACAAAATTAATATAAAAATAATGAATCTATGCCATCCTTCAATTATAATAGTAAATGTGATGACAAGATGAATTCAAATTATTTATGATTCAAATCAATTATAAGAACCCAATCATTGTCTGATTAAATTTTTAGTAAAGAAATATCTGGAATAGTAAGAAATCAGGACCAACGTATTTCCAGACACACAATGATGTTGATAAAAATGAGTCTCAAATATATTTTTGTATTGGTATTCAAACAATGGTTCTTTTGGTTGCCATGTATGCTATCTAGGATACAATTTACGAATTAGGACCCATTTCTACATACTGTTCTTTCTCTATAACAACATCCCAAGGACTTGGCATTTTTCCTTATTAGAGAGATAGGTTGTGATGGAGAGAAAAATCAAACTTTGATGTTATAGGTTTAAAAATAAAGTAATACCTTAAACTCAAACAACAAATATTTATTACATAACATATTTCAATTATTTACTTCCATTAAACATGAAAAAAGAAACCTTTTTAGTATTTTCTGCTATATCTACTTTTATTTTCCCTTTACACCCAATTATTTTTCTAGTCTACATTAATGAAGTAGTCCATCATCCTAGTTTGCTTCTGTTGCGGTCAAGTCATCTTTGTGGTGAATGAGAAATCTATGCAAGATTTGAACGATTTAGTGACTGAAATACCCTCGTTGTTGAGACAAAGCTATATGAGAGATGTGGGAGAGAAAGAATAAATACATTAAATTTTTAGTAAACCAAACAACCCTTGTTCATTTCATAATAGGGAGGATTCACACTACTGTATATAAAATTCTAGTGGACAAGTTAAAATATTTTCTTTTTAAAAATTTGTACATTTTGAATTTCTTGAATTTTGGAAAGATATTTATGGATATCTACTTGGGAGAAGATATGGTAACTATGACCAGATAAAAATGATAACTAGTCGCAAAACTGTTGCTTTGATTGCAGAGTTTTGTCTGCTGCACCACCTGTTGGCCTTCTCCAACTGTGCATGTGGTCTAGTTATCAAAAACTACTACTGTCTTCTGGAGTACCTGACCTTGATGGAAATGGTGTACAATTGTGGAAGGCAAATGGGTGGTGTAGTAGAAATTAAAGCACTAGATCCTTGACTTGATTCTTCACTCATCGCCATTTTTATCTGGCTGTAATTTTGTATGTTTATGATTCAAATAAACTATCTTTAACTGTCTTTGAGTCAAATTTCAGTATTAGATTTGTGTTAAATTCACATATTCTTTTACTTCACAGGGTAGAATTTGAAACTTTTTTTTCATATTTGTGTCATGTTTCATCTTATTGATTAGTATGTAATCGCTGATTATTTGTAATTATTTTTTCCCCTTCTTGTCATAAAGATAATTAGTTGGTATTTTCTTGTGTCAGTCAGTAACATAAACTTGTTGCTAATAGTATCATAGGATGAATGTCCAAAAGAATTTGGACCTAGTTAGTTTTTGTCTTGACAGATGTTTCTCATATTTGATATGAAGTGCCACCATTATTCTACACTCATGCAATACAGCTGCTATAGTTTATATTATTATTATTTTTTTGTTTCTTATCACACTTGTAAAATGAGTTGATGATTATGGTATTTAAAAGAAAACTTTATTACTTTATAATTTAGTCAGTTTTCTCACTGATGACAAATTCAATGTATTTATCTCAATATTCCTAAAACATTACAACTCTAGCTTTCCCATAAAACACAAGTTAATTAACACAAAGAAATACAATAGATGGATCACCCAAGGGATAAGGATTTCTTCAATAAACAAACGCCGTTTATATTCTCTTTCAAAACGCTATAACCAACCACCCGAATTCCATAATTATTTTCGTAAATATAAGACTATTCTTCGAAAAGTAGTCTATGCAGCTAAAGTAATGGAAAACAACAGGCATATACTAAAATCGAACAACCGGATGAAAGCCATGTGGAATATTGTTAAAAATTACACGTCAACTTCTGAAAACCGCGAAGAAAATGTTTCTTTACTAAACGATGGCAAAATCGTAACAAATCCTCAGGACATCGCAAATTTGTTTAATTCTCACTTCTCAGAAGTTGGTAAAATAACGAACTCAATATATCCAAATCAATGTCCTCCAATTATATCCACCCACGTACCCAATTCTATGTTCACTTCCGAAACTAACGCCAGTGAAGTCATGAGAATCATCAGCTCATTAAAAAACAAATTTTCAACAGGCGTAGATGATATACCTGAGTTTATTGTTAAATTTTCGTCCCATGCTATATTAAATCCACTCATAAATATTTTTAATAGTTCTTTATCGGAAGGGGTGTTTCCTAAAATATTTAAGAGAGCTAAAGTGAAACCTTTACACAAGAAAGGAAACAAACTTAATATTGGAAATTACCGACCAATATCTCTACTACCCACTTTCTCAAAAATCCTAGAAAAATTATTCTATAAGCGTCTTCTAGATTTTTTATCAAAAAATAACATTCTCTCTGACGATCAACACGGTTTTAGGAAATCCTTTTCCACTACAAGCGCCATATTTTCCTTCTTAAACGATGTTACCACATCTCTAGACCGTGGAGAAAATCCTCAGGGTGTTTTTCTTGACTTATCCAAAGCATTCGATGTCATCGATCACGGAATTCTCCTTTCCAAATTGCATTCTTTAGGCATTCGTGGACTTCCACATCAATGGCTAACTTCTTATTTAAAAGATAGATATCAACAGGTAGAAATATCCTATACTAAAAATAAAATACTTGAGCGTTGTCTTTCAGAAACAAAGCCACTTACTTGCGGAGTACCCCAAGGATCAATTCTCGGCCCTATACTCTTTTTATTGTATGTGAACGACATGTCATCATCCACATCAGATTGCAAAATGGTTCTTTTTGCTGATGACACTAATTTACTATGTAAACACGCCAATGCTCAAAAAGTTTTGTCTAACCTTTCGACTTGGTTCCATGCAAATCGTCTCATTGTAAACACTGACAAAACAGTGTCTATGTCATTTCACAATAGTATCACAAAATCTTTACCCCAGGTTTCTCTTTCTTTAAACGGAACACAATTAAAAACTGTTACAAATACAAAATTCTTAGGTCTCCATATTCAAGACAACCTCAAATGGAATTGTCACATTGACAATCTTAATTCCCAATTAAGCAAATTGTGTTACGCATTCCGAATCTTAGTTAACGCAGTTAGTCCACGTATTTCCCGTTGCGTATATTTTGCAAACGTTTACTCCCATTTACGTTACGGCATTACCTTCTGGGGTAATTCCGGTCAGAGTATTCAAACTTTCAGAATTCGGAAGAGGATAGTTCGGATAATTTGTAAATCTCACCCTTGAAACTCTTGTAAACCTTTATTCAAGGAATCGAATAT